>OX104064.1:72008988-72100627 GCA_944474145.2 Dicrocoelium dendriticum | reverse complement strand
ACCAACTAACGCACCGAACCTTGGCATCCGGCCAATGAGAACACACTTAAGGTCAGAGGATTGGCTCTGAGCGGCTGGAGAATCGCACAGGGTTTTGCAACATAATGGACTTTCTTTGCAGTGTTCTACCTTCTTTGCAAAATTTTGGATTTTTTTTGCAAAATTTTGGACCTTTATTGCAACTTTGCGGGAAATGCTATGGTAATATCATGATCTTCATGACACAGTAGCTGCAGGTGGTCAACAGATTTCAGCTTTTGTGCCGCAAGAAAAACTCACTACTCTTTTTTGCCATTTTTAAGTGTTTTTTGTTTTTCTCATTTGTTATGTACTAAGCAAGTATGTACACATATCCCACTAGTTCCGATTGAGCGCCGTATTTCGAATTGTTTCGAGCCAACAGCACTCTTCGTCCTTTGGTCCTCAACCTGGCAGGCGCGTGGATCCAACTGCAACTGGACGTGAAGTCGGCGATTTCATATGCTCTCGCCAGGTAAAAGGCAGACGACCACGCCGTCACCTGCAGCCCGGTCTTGAACGGGCGAATAGAGCGCGGCGTGGCAAACGCTTAGCCGCCATAGGACTCACGTTCACTAGCGCAACAAAACCCGATTGTTGAACGGAATACTCGCATTTCCTGACTTCACCGTTGTAGGTACGTTGTTGCTAACCCCCGGTGATTGACGCATGAAATGCAAGCACCCTACATAAATATCGGGATAAATACTGATTCCTGTCAGGAAGAAACCACCTTTTCTTTCTACGGTCTTGAAGAACTATGTAGTTAGCTGGCTGTTGGTAACTGCACCGCCATACTTGAATGGCTGCAGAAGTTCGTCTGAGCCGACTGCCTTAAATCGCTTCAAGTGTCGAATCGCATTGCAAGCTTCTGCCTCACTGGGTGGATCAAGTGGGCGATCCAGGGCAGGAAGCTGGATTCCTATAGCCTATAGGTGGAGGATGAGGACCAATTGAACTGGTAATGATAATATCCGGCCCATCGGTTCAAGCATCTCCGCATGCTAGCAATCGGCGAATTATCTGCTTCACAAATAGTCTCACTGTCACCAGGTTTTCTGTAACCAGTAGATCAAATGAGCTGGAAGAGCTTGCGGTTATGGTCAAAGAGAGCAGCGGCTTCTATTTCTGAAGCACTGAGACCACTGCTTAGGTTGTTTTAGCTACCAACAGAATGGCACGCTTCGTTATTAGCAGACTCCGCATCTGGTGCGAACATCAGGGGGCGGCACTGCTGAGGTCCTCCAGTTGATGTTTGACTAGAAGCCCTTCTTGTGCCTCATTGGATTGTTAGTTAAAGAGTACCCGTTTACATTCCGGCGCGCAGCCTGAAGGTAACAAGCTTGTCTTGTAAAGTGGCGACGCGCGTTCGAGCCTGCGTAGGGGCAGGGCAATCCTCGCAGTATCTTAGCCCAAGTTTTACCGGTGGCGATTGCACGGCAGCAAAGCGTCGGCACTGCATACCGGGGTACTGCTGATGTCTTTTTTACATTGGATAGTTCATGCTCCCTGTATCCCCATAACCTCTTTCTTCGGCGTGTATCAAATGCTACCGCTGCACTGAGTTGGGCGTATCCTGGATAATGTATAGTTAGGACATGAAGATGTTGATCGGGAGACTCGTTCAGTCTAGTGCGTGTACCATCTTCTTAGATATGTGCTTCGGAATGGACCACTTCAGTTTCTGAAACTTTATCAGACATGTTTCAGCCGAGCAACCGCTGGTACTTCTGCATTCGGTTTTTTTATCTGGCCATTTAACTTACATCTTGTTTTACACATTTTACTTTTCTAACCCTCTTGCATTCTGTTTATTCTCTTCCTCTTTTTCTTCACCGTCTATTTATTCCGGCTTCACAGGTCGTAATGATTAGGTCTTCTACGCTTCGGTATTGAATTGGTCCTTTAACTGAACTAGATCGAACTTTCTGCTTGGTACAGACGCTAGATACTGACTGCTCGAAATCGCAACCTCACAGTCTTGTCACTTCCCACCAATATTTCTATTCTGTCTATGCGCATTGCAGTCAACCAAATTCTACGCGCATTGACACCATTTTTAGCCGCTACCATTTTACTTTTTCAAATCCTTTATATTCAATCTTTTTTAGGGTTATTTTTTTACCCTACACATATTTTCCGGAGTTGTATGCGCACCTATTCAATTGGAGGCCAAACCAATACAGTTTTGTTTTTTATGCATATTCCAGCTTGTACACGATGTTTGTCAGACGCAGCGTTTCCTGCAAGATCCCGCTTCTCGTGCTGAAAAGGCTGTTGAACATTGGGAGGATGGATTCTAGGTGTATTATTCGACTATGTGGTGCCTCGAGCACGGAATTTCTCCAAGGACTGCTCACCAACGATATGCGCTCAATCAGTCGACTGGGTTCTTTCATGTACTCTCTGTTTCTAAATGTGAAGGTTATCAGCTTGAAAACATTCACCTAACCCTTTGAAAAGGGCAGAGTAATGTCAGATGTGTTTGTATATCATACAAAGACTGTGACTCCAGGCGAAGAAACATTTCTGTTGGAAGTCGATAAAGCGGACAGTGCTAGCCTTTTGAGGTACCTTTCGAGCTATAATTTGCGCAAACGAGTAAGTTTCTGTTGTTTTCTAGCCCGATTTTCATCTAACTCCATAGGTTTCTCTTGACATATTTCTTCCACACCTGATTGCGAACTTACCATAATTATTTTGTTCATAATAATAAGCAGAAACAAGCATACTGTAAGCTACCACTCCACTCATTTACGGCCTTAATTGTTGCGGGCCTGCGCTATGACCTAGACAGAGCAACACGTCATGTACTTTCTCTTTCATCTCTGCGAGATTGCATCCTAACATTTGCGCTCATTTGTGTACCTCGTTGCTTTAATGAGCCACGTTTGTTTAAACTTTCGAAATGCCTTCAGAAGCACTCGTACCAGCTAGATCAATGGTTATGGGTCAGACCAGCTCAGTCTCCCAATTTTTTCGGAGGTTAGGAAGAGGTCGATGGTCCTCCTTAAAGCTCATCCTGTAGGTCACAGCTCCATTTGCGTAGAGCATGAGCGCCACACTGTCTCTGACGGTGGGAGGGCACCACCCGGTGCTCAGTAGTTTGCTACTGTTCGTCTAGAGGCGATAAAAGGAACGCATCAGCAATACACCGGTGCGTAGTACCGACGCTTCACTGCCGCGAAACTACCACCGGTCGCACGTGGACTAAGAATACTGTGAGGGTCACCCTTCCTCTACGCAAGCTCCAACCCACGCCGTCAGATTACAAGACGAACTTATGGCCTTTAGGCTACGGGCCAGGCAATAATATGTAATAAAATGTGTCAGCTGTACGCCGTAACGGCGCTTCGCTGCCGCACGACCACCACTATCCGCGTAGGGGTGGGCGTCCTCGCGGTATACTCATCCCGCGCGCGGCTGGTGGTGGTCGCGCGGCAGCGAAGCGCCGTTACGGCGTACAGCTGACACATTATTTTATTGTATTATTACGACCACCACTAGTCGCGCGCGGGCTGAGTATACCGCGAGGACGCCCACCCCTACGCGGATTCGAACCGGTGACGTTATGGTTGTAAAGCAAACGTGCAGACCACTCGGCCACCGGCCAGGCAAGCCTTAAGTCAAATGGGTGCAAACCCGCCAACTCCCATCTGCGGCCGGTCGTGATCGGAGGGGCGTGGTTTGCTGCCATCGAAAACATGTGAATTGTTCAAACTTTTCAAAGGCTGCGTATGACAGGCCTCAAGCTGATCTTTGCGGGTCTGTGTAGTCACACCCAAGTTGCACTTGCTCCCCATCGTCTTATTGGCCAGAGTTGAGCCAAAAACTAGAAGGAAAGCCTTTAGGATGGAACCACTCTCGGAATTGACAGCCAGAGAATATCATCTGCCCTCGCAACCCCGTCAACAACATTACTTCTTGTTTCCTCTCCTCTTGCAACTCCTCACTACCCTGTCTGTTAAGCATGACTGCCGTTGATCTCGCAACTGATGCTATCTATAGGTACAACTCGTCCTTGAGACCGAGAGTATCATTCCACATTGGTTCGTTTGACATCACTCGGTTAGATCGGCCAACCGACAGTACCAACTCTCGTTCCTCACTCTTCTGGTATTGATGTGTGCCGTCTCTTCGAAACACCCATGCATGATAACAACGCCCTGACTTTAGTTCTGAAGCCACCGGCAATATCTACACTCTTTGAGTCCCTGGTGACACGGAGTCAGTAGCTCAGTTTATATATTAGCAAAACTGCTTTCCAGCATAAACGTTCATATCATATCACCTGGCGCACACTGAATTCATCGGTGACCTGGACCCAAGTTGACCATATTGCCATGAGTTATAGATGGAGCAAAACGGTTTGAGACTCTGTCATTAGTGATGGGATTTTTGTGAAAATTCGTCGCCGCTCCACTCAGGCAAACAGCCATCACACATCCAGGAAGGCGCTAGATGGCCTTACTCTTAACAGCCAGCGACAGGCCACTGAGTCATGGATGACGGCAGCGGACCGCCATGACTGATAACTAACTGCGTTAGAGCGCGGCTGGTCGTCCACCGTTATACATGTTATGAACGTGCAGAGGAAGTAGTAGCTCTGGGCAGTAGCCGTGTTCTCTGCACGTTCATAACGTGCATGACAGTAGAGGATGAGCCGTGCTATATCGTTGGATATCAGTCATGGCGGTCCGCTGCCGTCACCCATGGCTCAGTGGCATAAGTCGCTGGCTCATAGGACTAAGGGCATGGGTTCAAAGATTCGGTGGGTGCGCCCTAATGACGAGTCCCAATAGGAAGAAACGGCCGCATAGTGCTTTCCTGGATGTGGTGACTGTCTGCCTGAGTCTAGCTATGACTCATCTTCACAAAAACCGTCAGTCTTTTTCGCGTACGTTCCTGAATTATGACAATGTTCTGTTGTGTGCTTCTGGCCCTCACCTTTTCCGCCTCAAAGAAGCGCCTAACTTCTAAGCTTCTCACTTGTAACTTAAACGCGCTGTCCGCAATTCAACATTATCACGACGAATCAGTCCACTAAATGTCCGTGCTGAATGAGGTTTGTGAGCCGAACGCTGACTGGAACCGTCTCAGGTGTGCGTTGAATGGTGCTTCCGACGCCTGCTACATATGCAACTCGAGACGCCCGAACTATACATGGAATTCCGACGCGTCGATCAGTTTGCCGAAACACGGAAACAAGTTCTAATAGGTCAGCGTGTCCGTAATGCCCTGAAACAACGACTAATGATAGATTTTTTCATTACTAGGAAAGCTGATAGGTGGCAAGAGCCCGTGAGCTGGAGAAAGCCAATGCTATTTGGGACAGCCGAGTGCTTATCCGGAACACGGGTCCAAGAGAAACTTTGATGCATAGGTTATCTAGTCTCAACCGCGTCGACTGGCTCCTTTGGCGGAACATTCTGAAGTACAGTTCAGTGGGCCTGAGCCGACATGGGAATTTAATGTCACATCTACTTTGGAAGAAATTCAACATGAAATTGCCGCGCTTAAACGAAACGTGGCTCTTAGTCCCTACAACCCTTTTAGTTGACTTTATTAACTGAACTCATTACCCTATTCAACACTATTTGGAACACTGAAGAGGTGCTTTCAGACTGGGGACTGTCAACTATCATCCTCACTTTCAACAGAATTCAGCGAACTGCGAAAATCCTCGATGCGTTAACCTTATTTCCATTGCCTCCAAACTTCTGAGAGATATCATTCCTCGACCAATTTGTGAACCTTATGAGAGCCGTTTCTTTGCTATTCGGGTTGGCTACTGCTCTGTTCGTGGTTGCCATCGCTCAAATATTTACTGTTCGTCAAGTGTTAGAGCATAGATATACTCACCGACGACTTGAGAGCCACCGACTTTGTTAATCACGCTAGTTTGTGGCAGTGCCTATCCACGAACGGCGTGCTAGCCAAGCATTTTTCCATTATATACACTTTCTCTACCGCGACTCCTGAGGCCAGGTAATAAAGGGCTACGGGAAGCTGTCTCTTGCGTTTCCAACGACAAGTTGGGTTTACCAGGGTTGTCTTATATCTCTCTTATTTAACTTTGTGAGTCGGCCAATGCACGCCTGGCTTGTAATCATGTGGTCACCGGTTCGGATCTGCTTAGGTGCAGGCGTCCTTGCGGTATACTCATCCCATTTGCGACTGATGGTGCTCGCTCGGCAACGAAGCTCCGTTACGGCGTACAGCTGACACACGTCACCTGCCGGCTTTGTACATCATTTCACGTACTCAAAAGCTATCTTCGGGGCGGCGTTTGTGAGCTGCCTCGAAATGCCGACAGTTTCATGTTTTCGCAATGTTGCCAATAATTTATTGTCATACGCTTCGTAGTCGTCAGCCGAGCGAGAGGTAAGTATTTTGTCCCACCGTTTGCCTTGCCTCTGAGCCAGTTTGCTATATTCCTTGTCGAATCAATGGGGCTTGATCGGTCTGCCTTCCGGACATTTGACAGGCAGAAGCCGATTACGTACTGGGTTTACTGCATCCACTGTACCTGACCAGCAAGTTTCTAAACATGCATTTTGTGGCAGAGACCAATCCACTTGGCTCGCGGCTCGATTCAAACCGTCAAAGTCCGTCTTTTAGTCGTTGTAAACTTGCTCTAGTGCATCGGGATGCTGCTTCGGCAGCTCTATGTTGACAGTGCGAACTAAGTTGTCGCTTGCTGTCAGGGGCTCCAGGATCTGAGCGTCATGCGCATGTTGTTCACAGCTTGTTGACATCAAGTCTAGACGCGACGGAGTTGGTCTCGGTGTTTTGCGCGTCGATAGGTAAATGTGTTAAGCTGCATCAGTTTCAAGTATCACTTCAGCGAGCTTTGCATTGGCCTCACAGTATCCGGTGATAAGTTGTACTTCAGGTCAACGTACTCGTGGACAGTTTAAATTGCCCATCAGTAGAAAATGAGGTGGCCCATATGTTTCCGGAGATATGGTAACCATTCTGAACAGCGGCTCAAGGGACTTCAACAAAATGCACCCACGTGCAGCTTTCCGCTCCTGAAGTGATTCAAACACCACAACTGCTCTCATAAGGCATGATCACTTCGGTAGGCGCTCACAAGTGTCCCACACAAAGAAGACCGGATGTAGATCAAGACGCCACTGCGGGGATTCGATGACCTCTCACAGCGGCGTACGAGTAACCATTAAGCTTAACTTCCTGGGTGAGTACTTCATCATTTAACCAAATCTCTGTGATTCCCACAACTTTTATCCCTCAGAAACAACGAAGCGGCGATTAATACGTTGTTTTGTCAAGGTCATTGGCGTTTTGCTTTTTTCCTTCGGTTGGGCTAGAAGTTTTGTGGAGCAGTAAATTGTTATTTTTGGACTTGCGTCTAGTGAGAAGATTATAACAAAGCGCTACGGCTTATCGTTCTTGTTTATATAACTGCAGACGTTGGTATAGACTACACGCAGTACGAACTACCGGGCGTGCCTAAAGAGTGCGCGCCCGATTTACCCAAATCCGCATTCTTGCCAAAACCACCCGAGAATATCATCATCATCATCATCATCATCATTATACATGTCAGCTAGAGGTGGTGAAACACCTCCGCTATTGTACCGCAGTACATAAAGGAAATACATACATACAATGCATACAGGAAAAATAAATACGACAGTTGCATGCCAGCTGAGCTACCAGCAACGGATAGGCATCGTTCCGGTAAGCTACCAGCCAGCTACTAGGCAAAAAGAATATGCAATTCATAGGTTCATTTCTCCCTCACGGGTTCGCCGTTTTAGTTTACTACTGACACACTTGAGACGCTCTTCGTAAGCTAAATCCATATCCGGACCAATATGCACCCTCTCGCCTCAGCCTACTCAAGTCGTCCGCAACTCACCTACATAGTTTAGTCCTTTTCAATATTATTTTTGCTGAAGGGGAATACTTGTTTCACTTCCACTCCGTCCTCACTCGCATCAAATAGCCTATCAACCAGACTCCGTCAAAATTCATTTCGTTATCACAGCGTGACTGAGGACTTGGATCGGCGAACTCAGGCGCGCGAAAACCATCCTATTTAACCGCATTTTATCATCCATCGCGACAAGACTAGACCTTAACGTGGTGCGATTCTTTGTGTGCCTCAATGATCCATCGAGCTACATTGGATGGTGCTTTTTGCACCTCCAGAGCCACTCATACCAGATTGGCCAATGCTTAGAGGCCAGATAAACTCAGTCTCCTGGCCCTCCAGGTTTCGTGTTAGAGTGAAGGTGGTTCCTTACTCCATACAACGGACTGTGTGGCCCACTGCCAAACGCGCTCTTGCGGTAAGGTCTTTAAACCAAAGGCTTTGGTTGAGAACCCTAATCGTACTCCTGTCTAGGCCTGGGCAACTTGACAGAATCTTACCCACGCAATACAACTCAATGACTTTCTCTTTAAACAATCTATTGATGCTCTGACCGTCGCAGATGATAATAAACGGCGCCCTATCTGCTGCATCAAGCAGGTTGATATGGGTTTGGATGCTACTGCTCAAAGCTTCCCGTCTTCTTATTCCCCTCCTCGCGTTTTTTCTCATTATATTCCCGCTCCAGCTTCACTTTAACCCCCTCTTTTCTTAATCCCCCAATGCTTGGCCCTCCCACGACTTGTTTCAATAGTTACTTTTCTTCTAGCTTCAACCCACACGCAATCGCACGGCGCGGCTCCAGTCCAGTCCACAAGTCCATGTTCAACCAAGCGGACAACGTCACTTCATCCGTTTCTCCTTGGAGTTCTCGATCCTAGCTAGGACTGGCGTGCCTCAACGTGCGCCATTTGCTACAGATTGGCTAACAGGCAGCAGTTGCCCGAACCATAGGGACCCTCTCGATTGATATTTGCTGCTCATCGGAAACCCGCCTACAAGATCCAACCTCCTTGCTCGCCCTGCGATCCCCCCCCCCACATGCGATACTGGCGGTACATTCTCATTGCGCCTGTCTGGGAATGACGCACTTTTAGATGCCAATGAAGCCTGCATGTGCATTGTTTTGACTCCCGTGGCTGGAGTTGCTCTGCTCCATTGGATCCCAGTCAACAGCCGGATATACGCCGTTAGATTGGCTTGCTCGTTCCAGGCTTCGAAGTCGCGCGGAGACAAACGGTGCCTGTTTGTCATTGCGGCCTACGCGCCCACGAACTGTAGCACCGATTCGGTAAAGGATGAATTTTATTACCAACTGAACTCGTTCCTCCGTTACAGAAAAAGTACGCATACCGTGGTGCTTGCTAGTGACCTGAATGCCCAAGTCGAAAAATTGTCCTCTGATGAGCTTCATCTGTGTGGCCAACATCGTGTAGGCTCCCGTAATGATAACGGTGAGCGGTTGCACTGTGAAGGTGCTCACCTCTTTCCCGCAAGCACTAACTTTCGACACAGCACTCACAGAAAAGTGACTTGGCGCCTACCAGCCATGGACGCAAATCGATTACATCGCGATCAATTGTCGCTGGAGAGGCTGCGTCCAAAACTGTCGCTCGATTTAAAGCACGAGCGTAGACTCCGATCACGCTCTTGTGTGTGACGACCTTCTGGTACGTTTCGGCGGACTTCCGCAATGTCGCTGTGCGCGCATAGACACCAACCAACTGGTGAAATTAGGTGTCCTGAATGCTTATCAAAGTATGTTGACACCCGGGCTGAACAGGCGCCCACTGAACACCGTTGATGATGACTGGTCGCGTATTCACCTGACGTTACTATCTGCAGGCATATCTTTATGTGGCAAATCAAATTACCAACCTGAACGTTGAGTCTCTACACAGTCTCGGGAACTTTTGGGTACTCGCTGACGTATTCCGTCTGGAAGCAAACATTGTGAGACTTGCATAAATCTCAGGGCGAAACTGCGTGCTATCCTGAAGAGAGACCGCGAATTCTGTTGATCTCATCGTGCATCAGAAATGCAAACAGCCACTGCCGTTGGTAACCATCGGAGGTTGTTCCTTCTGCTTCGGTAAATGGGCAGCAGAAGACCTGATCTTATCGACACGATACACAACGAGATTGGACAGCCGATCTCCAGCTTGTCAAAACGTTCGGAACTTCGTTCCTAGTGCTTTGTGAAGTAATTCAATCAGTTATCGGCTCCTCCACCGGCTATTTTTGCCCTACTCCCTGAGCCATTCCCGTGGATCTGCCCTCACGCACAGAAATTGAACTTGAGATCAGACTGTTGAAATTGAATAATGCAACAGGGGTAGATATAACTCCTTCAATCCTCTTCAAATTCGGCGGACCTGCTCTTGTAAATGATTTACACGAGTTACTAGGGGAACTGTGGGAGCAGGAAACTGTCCCGATAGACTGGAGCTGCTCCGTCATATTCTCAGTTTTTAAGTGAGGCTCCCATTCGGAATGCGGCAGTCATAAAGACATCAGTCTGATTTCAATTGCCTCTAAGTTGCATGCGTCTGTCATTCTCCACCGACTGACTGGCGCTCGTGAAGACCAGATCCGCGAGAAGCAAGCCGGGTCTCGTCGAGCTCGAGGCTGCATCGACCACATCTTCATCTTGCGTCCATTGTTGCAGCACCGCAATGTTTATTGGCGACCCGCAGTTGTCGTGTTTCTCGACATAAAAAGTACTTTCGATTCAGTCGATCGATATGCCCTTTGGGAGTGTCTTCTGGGAAAAGATGTGCCCGATAAATACGTAACCATCATCAAAGCGCTGTACGCGCAGAGTAAGGGTTTATAGGAAACTGTCGCCTCTCTTTACCATCTCTAGCGGTGTGAGACAACATTTCTGGCAGTCACCTTTCCTCTTCAACTTCGCTATTGATGAAGTCATAGAAACAGCGTTCGCTGGACACGACCTGGAAGGTGTAGAACTACTTCCTGGTAAGCAACTTCTTGACTTGGAGTATGCGGACGATATTGCCCTAATCTGTGACAGCTCCCGAACGTGCCATTTAACACTTTACCGACTAGTACTAGCTGTCTATCGTTTTGGGCTATGTTTTGCTCCCTCGAAATGCAAAGTACTTATCTAAGATTGGCGGGAACCCGCCCCTGCGCTGACCCTTGGTGGTGATCAGCTAGAACTCGTTCAGGAATTCAAGTACCTGAGCAGGCATTTTAGCGCCCACGGGATTGAAGATGAGGTCACGGACCGCATAGCAAAAGCTCGAGGTGCTCTTGCCAATCTCCGCCACCTGTGATCCCGATGCGATATCACTCTCGCCATGAAAGGCAGAGTTTACTATGCAGCGGTCCATTCAGTCCTCCTATACGGTTGTCAAAATTTGGCCCATCAGGTCGACGGACACAAAGAGGGTAGTCACCTTTGACCATCGCTCCGTTCGCAGCTTAGCTGATGTCTGGTTGGAGCACCGCATGAGCAATGACCTTGTTCGACGTCGCGTATTTGGTGCACGAAGAGCTAGTGCATCGCTCAGCACAGTTATATCACCCATCACGGTCCTATGGCTGAGCCACATGTTGTGCATGCCAGCACACCGACTCCCGCGATGTGCATTGTATGCACGCTGGGGGTGCGGTTGGAGTAGGAGGAGGGGAAAGCGATCGATGACTTGGTCAAGAGAAATGAAAACCCTCACTTAATTGGCGTCGGTTGGTGCATCTCGACTGTCTGGCTGGGGTTCTAAGGACGATGAACACGTTTGCCTGGACACATCTGCTGATATGGCGAAGAGCCGACCCCACTGGTTTGTGATGTGAGCTTCTTTGTCCATTCCCCTCTTTTTTAGATTGCCGCTCCAATCACGATCTCATACTCAATATATGTTAGGATAGTTAACATTATTTTACCTGCTTTTGGGTCTTTTGTAGTGTAATTTTTGTTTTGTATATTACCTTATTGTATTGCGGCACATTAACTGAGGTGTGTTTCTCACCCTCAACTAACGTGTATTGTTCGTTGAGATACCTACCTCTGCGCTGACCCGCCTTGGTGATCAGCCAGAAGTCCTTAAGGATTCCAAGTATCTGGGCAGCCATATTAGCCCCCATTGGCTTGGAGATGAGGTCACGTACCGTATAAAAAAGTTCGGGGTGCTTTTGCCAACCTCCCCCACCTGTGGCGCCGACGCGATGTCACTTTCGCCATGAAGGGCAGAGTTTACAATGCAGCGGTTCGATCAACCCTCCAATACGGTTGTGAAACTTGGCCCATCAGGTCGAGAGACATAAAGGGCCTAGGTACGTCTAATAGGAGCACCGCATGAGCAATGAATATCTTCTGCGTCGCGTATTTGGTACAGGAAAAGCTAGTGAACCGCTCATCGCCATTATATCACGCACCAGGCTCCGATGGCTGGACCACATGTTGCACATGCCAGCCCACCGACTCCCGCGAAGTGCGCTGTTTGCCTGCCCGAGGTCTGTATGGAGGAGAATTAGGGGAGGCCAAGCACTGACTTGGTCAAGAGTAATGAAAACTCTCACTTAGAAGTCAGTTGGTGCTTCTACACTGCCTGGCTGGGGTCCTAAGGACGAGGACGAAATCGCTAGGAGCCGGCCCCAATGACCTTTGTGCTATACGTTTCATTGTCTATCTCACTCTCCTTTAGATTCGCCCTCCAATCACGATCTCTTAGCAAATTAATAATAGCATATCTTGCTTTATATTACCTGATTTTCTGAATTTTATGATTGTTTTTTTGGGTATCCTATCTTTTTTGTATTGCGACACATTAGCTGAGGCGTGTTTCTCACCCTCAGCTAACATGTAGTGATGATGATGATGCTTTTTATCCTTCGAAGCAGTTCCTACTGGGGGTGGGTTGCTTCGAGCTTTGCTTGACCTGGCTTGTTGGTGGGAAGTTTATCTTAGTTTCGCGGGTTCTTCCTTCTTTGAGTTTTCCATGACTCCACAGCCATTGGGAATTTATCTGCGTCTTTAGAGCTAGCAGAGAACAAACTCGGTGGACCGTTAGCCTCAGTTGGTGTCGTACTTCTGGAATAATTAGGATGGTGGGGTAATGAGTTAATAGAGAAAGGAGACGGATGCTGGGTTGAACCTCGGATGGAATCTAAGCCATTTAGCTTTACTGTGTCCAGAACTTCTCACACTTAAATATGATTGTCCGCGATCTTCATCGGTAACCGTCCTACATTTCTCTGGCTGCTCCTGACTGCGACAATCATTGCACAAAATCATGTCGAATGGAACGCCAGAGACGATAGGAATCGGCAGATACTCCAGTAAACGATATCTGAAACCTATCACAGCAATCAAATTAGGTAAAGACATTTACTATGTTTAACAATTTTTGGTTAGGAACAACAAGGTGATTTCTTCAGCATTTCGAAGATAATGCTAAAACCGTGGAAATGGTAGGGCAGGATTTGCAAAACGGAACTCAAAAGTCTGCGGAAACATACCAAGCGGAAATGAAACCGTGTGATACTGAACTTTCTACGTAGCATATACACTTAGGGATCACAAGCCTGCTTTATAGTTTGAGCGCGCCGGTTCGAGCCTGCGTAGAGGCCGGGAGACCTTCGCAGTATCCTTAGCCCACGTGCGACTGTTAGTGGTTGCGCAGCAGCGGAAGCGTCGGTACGAACTACCGGCGTACTGCTATGGTCTTTTTCCATGAAAGCAGTCCAGTGTACCGATAAATCTAAGAAAGAATCCTGTCAACACAATCATGAGATAATCAACCGGACGCCGCCAACAACTGGTTTAGCCACTTGTGCAGTCTATTTGTCGTAAATAAATGCCATCTGAGTGGCTTTTGTCACTTGCTATTCGCGTCGTTAGAAAGAGCCAACAAAGATCTTGGGGAAGGTCGTCGTAGTGTCATACCCAGAATCACTACAATATCACACAACCGTGCTTCAGTTTTCTTTGTGATGGTGGAATCAACGAAATCCTTGCGAACTCTCGGTGCGCATGAATCGCACATGCATACTTTACCAGGTTCCTGTTTTGATGTCTATCGGCCAGTCCTACTACAGTAGAGGACCACTCCCATACTTCATTAGATTACATATATCTGTAGCATTGTCTATCGCCGATGGGTGTACAGATTTTTCTTTTTGGCAATCTCAATACTGCGATCCATCGTGGGCGCATACGAGTTTACGAGAAGCTGTCACCTGAGTCCACTGCGACCAGCGGGGTGCATCAGAACTTCTTTATCCCCCATCTAATTTTCATCATTGTGACCAAAATAATCAGAAATCATTCTATCCTAGCTTTATCATGTGTAGACATTTTTACTAGATGACAGAGTACTAGATTGCGTTGCTATGGACTGCTCTTGAGATCATGCCCATTTACTCCTCGGTCGTTGCGCAATATGGTAATGCATAGGTCCGTAGCTGAAATGATCACTTACCTGCCTGCAATCCGGAAGTTATGGATTTGAGCCTGCGTAGGGGATCAAGCGACCCTCGCAGTGTCCTTAATCCGCGCGCGACGTGGTGGTTGCGTGTCAGCAAAGCATCGGTACTGTGTACCGGCGTGCTGCGGATACTTTTTTATACTATTTGAGAGTCCTTTTGAAATACTATCGGACATGAATTGCGCCGCGCATTCTCGACGTTTATATGATTTTTATTTTTATGATCATCTGATTGAGCTGTATTACGACATATCAACCGAGTGCAAGCAAATCTATCGCACCTCGGTGTACCCACCGAGCTGGGACGAATTTGCTGCTACTTCCTCCACATAGGTCCAACGCTTTGGGATCACCGCTAAAAAACACATGCGGTCTCTTATTGTTTTCAATGCATTGCTACTTGGCTTTGTTCACGCGGAATTAGTTACCACGCAGGATCGTGTGCTTTCATCTCTACCCAAAACCAATAGCTCGTCTCCTGCGTGGGTTCTTGTAGTTTGGAAGTCACGCGCGATCACTGAGCACGCGCAGTGACCTACTTGGTCGGCTGACGGCCAAAGCTGATACATCTGCTCAGGTTAGTGAACCAATAAACCAGTTCAAATGACGCGTTACGTCGGTCCTTCAATAGTACCTGGAACTCTGCTTCCGGGTCTATGTCCTAGGCAAAAGATACGAGAGATCACACGAATGCTGGAGACCTCGTTTGACATGATATGGTCAGGATGTAAAAGACACGCATTCAGTCGTTTGCTTGTATTTGCCAGTAATTAAGACAGATGATTCTGTCGATGTCAAACCATTTTGCGGTCTTTCTTTTTACACCGGCTTTCTCCAGTTTACCGATGACAAGGCATTGCGAATCATAGTTGATGTGGTCAACAGCAATGAACCATTACTCGGCCGAGTATGGTTACCTGATAGCAGCTTACCATTACAAATATGTGCTGCTTGACGGAAACACCCCCTATTACCTGGTTCCTTAGGTTAAACTATTCTCTCTGTCACGAACATTGTTCATACTTGGCTTACAGATATAAAGATTGCCAGATGGGTCGTTTTAGGGACCCCATTCACACCCCCGAGCCGAGGCCATACATATTGTGGAGCCACTCTTTAATCATCACCACGTTAAGCGGTACCTGCCATGGCTACGCTATCTCTACATTTGATCCTTTGTGTTCGTAGTGGTCGCAAATGGAGTTTTTATTCCTCCCGGTCACCGACTACTGAGACCGGATTACGTTGTCATTGCCAATCGGGCCTAGTTACCGAATTGACTGACGCTGCCTTTGTACTCCTCGGCGTGTGACCCCGCGACTTCACCTTGCTTGGTGTTTACACAAGAAATCGGCAGCACAGTACCAGTTCCTAACGCAGTGGGTAAAGTCACTCGCTTTACTTTTCATCGCACCTCGTATTCACCGCCATCCCATCAGCGCGATCTGGACGGGATGAACCTAACGTGCTCAAATTACCTGGATGCAGCAGAAACCACGACACTTGTCTGTGATGGGTGCCTTCCCACTTCATGTTACTCTCATCGGTAGCGTTTCCCTGTATTTCAGGAGTTTCAGAATGGATTTGATACATGTTAACTAACATTTGACTTTTTAATTCTCTTTTTCAGGTAAGCATTTCTTTGCAAGAGGACTTATCGGTGTGGGTTGCATTACCATCTACGTCCATCAACTCGCTTGTCGATTCCAACTGCTGGCTTCCAGTTGAGCCTCCCTCCATGTCTCAGAACGGCGATTTGCTGTTCTATGCACCTGATCCCAGAGGTTTACCGGGTTGGTCGGGTCGTATCCTTATGAAAAGTCACACGCAAGGTAAGTTGAATGTTTCTATCCTTTTTGTCACTCTTTTGATGCTGTAAACCATGATCATTATCACCACATGTTAGCTATAAGACAGAGTCACCTCAGCTGTTGTGTCGCACTGTAATACAATTGCATTGACGCAGAGGAAAGGAAGGAACAATAGAAGGAAAGCAATAAAATAGTATTATGTTTTTGGGGCATCGAGATCGTGGCTGAAGGAGGAGAGGCAAAGAAACCCATATCACAGACTCTATACAGATCGGCTCTTACTATGTCAATAAGTCTCTCTAAGCAAACTTGTCCATCCTTTTTCGGACCTGAACCACTAGATCTGGAGATTCTAATCGGGGCCAAATTCTAAGCTACAGTCTTCATTCCTCTTGATCAAGTCATCGGCTGTTCTCCTCTCCCCTTAGTTCACCCAGCCATCTGTCGTGCGAACAACACACGTCACGGGGGACAGTGGGCCGGTACGCATAACAGCTGACTGCTAATTCTGGACCCGATGGCTGGGATAACAATTCGTAGCTAATGCCCATAGTAATGTAAGAAAACACGGTTGCAAAGAGATGTCTTTTCGGTAACTCACATCAGGCAAATACGTTTACAAGCACAACTGGGATACGCATAAGCTAGTGAAAACTGAAGCGAAAGTAGGAGAGAGTCTGCATTTATTCTGACGGAAGTTAACTTGATCGGGCCAATTGGTAAAGCCTTATTTCACCCCACTTGACACAGTTCGCTGACCACTTCGCAAAGCAAATTGGGTCAGCTGAGAAATGATACCACCTTTGGTCTCATCAATGTTCCATGCGGATGCATCCTTGTCACCGCCACGGCAGCGTGAGAGATTGCAGTAGCATCATCTGCTTGCGAAGCTCCGGTTGCGTCAACTTGATCGCTATCGATTTCGCAATCTTAAGAAGGCGTCTTTTAATCCCCTTAGGATATCGTTTTGACACGGTGTAGTAAACGTTGAAAGCGTCATTGATCAGAATTTCTTGTCCACTTTCAACCAGATGTTCAAGGATGAAACTTTTGATACTTCCGGCACTGCCTTTTCGTAGAGACCGGGGTAGGTGCTCAGTTATCCTTGTTGACAGACGCCTGGTCGTATGTCCGAGGTACTTAGCACCACAGGTGCAAGTGAATTGATATACCACGTACGATTCGGACTTGGCCGGTACTCTGTCTTTAAGGCCCTGAGTACTAAATGGAGTGGTCTCAGCAAGAACGTATGGGTTTGCGGCTGGGTATGTTCTTGTCACTGCAACGGAAGGTCTTCTGTACAATAGATCGAAAGCGATGTCACCCTTACACGGAACCTTGAGAAACACATCCTTTTTGGGAACTGTGATGACAGTTTCACTGCGTTCATGAACAACAGCATGCTTTTAGATAAAAGAAGAGGAATAACCGTTTGAGAGCAGCGTTCCGAATGGGTATTCTTTCTCGTCTGATAGCGTCTCCGGGCTGTAGATTTTGGAGGCTAGGTAATATATGCAGCGGACTAAGTTACCTTTATACTTCAGAGGCACGAAGCTTAGAAAGTGCGTGTATTATCCACCCCGAGAATCCTTCCGAAAGATCCTTCTCTCAAGAAAGCCGTCTTCCCGTCGCACCAGTACTACTTCCAGGAACGACACTTTCCTTCTTTCTTCGGTGAACAATGACCGCACTCTTCTGTCATAAACATCGCGCCGGACACGCTCATCGCCCACATGGCGTTTCCACCAGACATGAGCTGAACTACACTCCAGTGGTCAAACATCACTTGCTTCTTTATGTCTATCGATCTGATGAACCAGGTTCCTTCACCGTACGATAGGGTTAAACGGGCGATGGCTAGGTAGACTCTACCCTTCAGGATGAGAGTGATGTCTCACCGAAGTCATAAGTGGCGAAACTGCGCGGAAGCACCTCGAGCTTTTGCTTTCCGGGGTTTCACTTCGTCTTCTGTTCCACAGGCTTTAATATAGCTGCCGGGATATTTGACTTTCTGGACGACTTTAGTTTGATCCCTACAAAGAATCACCGGGGGAACGGTCCCTACTAATCTTATAGAGAAGCTTTGCATTTTGAGAGTGCAAAGCACTGCTCAAAACGATTGACAACCAATGCTAGTCTGTCCAGTGTTACTTGGCACGTTTGTAACTTGTTACATATTAGAACAATATGGTCGGCTTCACATCTTGTAGGTTATGTCAAGTGACGCAGTTACCATGAGTTCGTCAATGCCGAAATTGAAAAGGAATGAGGACAGTGGGCATCTGTGTCTCATTGCGCTAGAAATATTGAAGGACGGTGGCGATTTGCCATAAGCCTTCACTCTGCCCGAACTACGCGCGTAATGAGCGCTACTAATGTTAGCGTGTTCCTCTGCCACGTTTTTTCTTAATCAAACAGTCCCAATGGGTATATCGATTCACCGAATCATAGACGCTTTTGACTTCAAGGAACACGAGTGGGATGGGTTGCCAATACAAGTTCCTCAACACTTGACACAAAGTGAATTTACGATCGATACAGCCTCGATTTCGACGAATATGGCTTTCACGTTTTCAATCAGTCTATGAAGAATGACAGAGGTAACTAATTTATTTTCAGTAGTGATCACACTGATCCCTATATGATTGCCGCGTTCGGAACATGAGCCACCCTTGAAAATCGGGACTGTAACGGAGAAGCTCCAGTCCGTTAGGAAGTTTTATCCTCATGCGGTTATCCTAATTAATCGTGTTAATCATCTTTAATATCTTGTTCCCGAATTTGAAGGGAGCTGAAACAGGAACATCTGATCCTGCGGTCTTACGTAACTTTATCAATCCGATCTCACTTTCGACTTCTACGCGGGCGGGCCGATCCAAAGAGACGGTCCTGAGAGCAGAGCGATCTTTGTCAGTTGTAGAAGCTACTAACTCTGACCGATTAAGTTGCTTTCCAAAGTGGTCAGCCTAAAGATCCAATCATTTTGACAAGTTGTGGATCGTATATAGTCACTGTAACAGCAAGTCTCATGCTGCCAATTTCACGTTTGAGACGGAAAATCTTGCAATGGTTTCTATCTTCGATTCAAGAAGAGACCAACAGGCTTCTTGGTCACTTCTGAGGATTTATCGCAGTGTTACCCTGAGGTCCTTTCGACTCACGTTAGATTCTCTCCTAGTCGAAATATGTCGGCAAGCATCGAGATTCCAGAGACTGTGTAGAGACTGATTTCTCATGCTGACACTTGGATTTGTCACAGCTGCTGGTAATAAACTTTGGTGAATATCCAATTAGCGACCCCCACTTGTGTTCATTAAACGTGTACTCACCTCAGATGCTAGCCTACTTTGATACGCATACAGAAAGTCCACTTTCACTGGTTGAAGAATGTCTACGTGCTTACTGCGTCCTCGTAGGTATCCGCCAAAATGCACGCGATCGGCAAGTATAAATGTGCGATACCAGTCCAGTTTCGTGCTCCAAATCGAGTGGTAGTTTCGAACGCAGTTTCTCCGATGGTAACTTATCGCGATGTCATCGATTTGCACCCATGATTCGTCCGTTGCTGGTGTGCACCATGTCACCCTCGAGCAGGTGACGTGTCAAAAATTAGCGCTCCGGAGAATTAGATGAACATCTTCACACAGGTGTAGCAACTACTCACTGTTATCATTACGAGAGCCTGCACCTTGTTGGCCGCCTAGATGCAACTAACCAGTGGACCGTCTTTCAATTTAAACGTTCAGTGTACCAGCCGCATTACAATACACGTACTTATGCCGTGATGAAGGCGATGGTTCAGTTGACGACAGAACTCATCTTTCACCGTGTCAGCCCTGCAGCCTGTCGGAGCGTAGGCGGCAGTGACAAAAAGGTACCTATTGGACCCTTTTTCAACTTGAAGTTTTGAACGATCCAGCAAATCTAATAGCTCACATCAAGCTACTGACCGGAATTCATCGATTAGTGCAGTTTCAGCTCCGCGTCTCAAAACAACACCTACACCTGCTCGACTGGCATATGAAGCTGCAATATCTCCGATTATACACAATGTGAAAGTACCGCCAGAGTCACATGAAGTCGATCCTTGGCTAAGTACAAAGCTCAACTCTTGCAGGCAACTTTCCGATAAGCAGTAGATATCGATCGATAGGGTTTCCTTGTGTTCGGGAATGGGTTACCTGTTGGTCGATGTGTAAGAAAGTGCGCACATCGAGACCTGCCAATCTTAGGGAAGATCGAGGTCTCCAAATAGAAGCGGATGAACTGAGGTTGTTTGGATGGATATGGACTTGTCGTTAGGGCTGAAATGACGCTGCGCGATTGCGTATGAGTTGAGACCACTAGACAAACGCGTATCGCAGCAGAGTGTGGGGGTGGGGTAGGCTAAGAATGAGGGGTTAAAAAGAGGTAAAAGTGAAGATGGAACGGGATGATAAGGATGTTAAAACGTAAGGTTGAATTCTAAGACGAGAATAGCTAAACAGTAGCATCCTCATCCTTATCTATTCCGCTCGATGCAGTAGAGAGAATGCCGTTGATTCTCCTCTGCGACGGCCATTGTGAAGAAAAGTTCGTTGTGGTATGCGAGCTGGATACACTCACGTTGCCCAGACCAGGAGAGGAGGACTATTAGGGTTCCCAAATAAAATCTTGGGTTCAAAAATTTGACCGCAATACAGGGTGTCCGTTTTAAGAAATAAATGATCGGTATATATTTCTCGAAAGTGCGAGACATACCAACTACGTGGTCCGATCGTTCTATAGAACATAATCTATATAACATAATTGCGTTTCAAAAGTAACTCTCAAAGGAGATTTTTGGTGTTGTCAGTTAAAATTAATAGAATGACAGAGGAGTTGAGAATAGAAATAAATGTAGATGTAAGCTCGTTTTCGGAGATTCATCATCAGGCTAAGCACAACCCATTTAAATAGCTAACCTTGAACAGGTAGTAAGATGTGACGACTACAATCGTGCAAACACAGCTGTCACGTCAACCTTGTACCCTGACTAGTTGGCATCTGCCTCCAGCAGTCATGGGTTCGATCCCCAGTAAGGGGTCGAGAGAATGCGCACCACTGACGATCCCCAATAGGGCGAAACGCGTCTGGTGCTTTTCCTGACTAGCCTCTGCTATGTAGCTTGTGAACTACTGGGATGAAAGCCTTAACGAAATTACCACCAAAATCCTGCTACTCGCAAGTAAAATGTAGACATAGCCAGCAGTACAAGCAAAGTAATATGACCACCCGTGGAACCGTCTCCTCGGGATCTGCCTCCATGCGGAAAAGCCACTCCAAGCGTTTCATCCGCAATTCCATCCCCCCATCTAGTTAGGCGCTGATGCAAGCTGTTATATGCTAGTCTCTCTCGCCCTACAGCCCATTTCACCTTTCAGCTCTCGTGAGTCCTGTACTTTTAGTATTCATCAGTGAGTCTATGGCCTTTCGCCTTGCCTAGGTGCATTAGTGAACTTAGTAGCTTCAATCCGTCGCCTCATTAGATCAGACTAGTAATGGCTAACAACAGAAAGAGAACTACATTGGAATACAATGCAAGAGTAGTAACGACAAAATAATTGGCACATACTCAACAACTGACTACTTCGAATTATATATGAGGATCACGGAAAACAAGTAACCACCCAACGTATTCGTATAAAAGAGGTCTCTTAAGAATAACGAGCTAGATCCGACAGCTGTTGGCGATCGAAAACGAGAGAAATTGATACCACAAATTTACTTTACAGAGCACTGAGAACTGCTACGGGCACCCTACTTGTTGCATCTGAGGAAGAGCAAGTGTAAATAATGGGGAAAAATTTCAAAACGGACTTTTACCTTGGTCAGATTAGACATGGGGTTATGCGAATATCACTCCCGCTGATCCTGACTCAAATTCATATGAAACATCAACTTAGTTTTGTAGTTGGGAACAAAGTTTAAATGCAAGAATGGGTCTGACGAGTTGATAAGTGCGTCGCGTACTCTTTTCATACATTGCCTGACCTTTGGAAACGTAGTTTCTCTATCGTCATCTGTTGTCCAAACAGTTTGGCTGCATTTGGCCGAGTAGGAATTGATTTAGGTTGCCTTTGAACTGACTGACCGAATGATTTGCGCCGGCCCGTAGTCTTAAGGTTCACAGATCTGTTCTGTAACTCAACGGCACGGGTTCGAGCTTGCATAGGGACCGGGCGACCGTCGCAGTATCCTTAGCTCACGTACAACTGTTGATGGTTGCGCGGTAGCGAAACGTCTCTACTACATACTGCTGATGCACTTTTCCTTATCGCATGTGGCGGTCTGTTCCATATAGCTGGGTATCGTACCGTGGAAAATTTCGCAGGCATTAACAACATGAACTTTTACGGAGGGAGAGTGAATATTCTGTTCCTTAACTTGTGGTCACCATTCTCCATGAACTCCAACTGGCTGCTTATGCTGTGTATCAGTTTATAAAAGAAAATTAGGTTCCTCTTTGTGCTATAAAGGATCAGTGGCCTAGTGATCTGCGCACCTGGTTTGCAACCATAAGGTCCCCGGCTCGAATCCGCGCGCGACTGGTGGTCGTCGCGCGACAGCGAAGCGCCGTTACGGCGTACAGTTGGCACATTATTATTTTATTCTATAAAGGATCGATGCTCAATAACTTGTTGCTAACGACGATTCATCCATAAGGTCTTTATTGAATGACTACTGGAACCGCTCAGTGATAGTAGACCGCTCTTACGTATGAGACTGTGCTTGCGTGGACAATACTCAAAATGGAAACGTACGCAAATCTAGTACAAAGCAAGCTCGGGTTGCCTTGTTACCTTTGATAACTTGTTGAGCATGAGTCGAGAACTTTAGTAGGTCGTTATAGCTTATTCCAAAATCCCGAACGAACTGAGTGGTATGGCTTGAATCACCATTTAAAGTTAAGCTGCCTGATGAGATGCTAAACTGTGCTAGAGGAATCGGGAGTTATGAATGGAAAATTCAATTAACCACACAATTGACCAGATCTCAGTGGTATTCAGGTCAGTTTGAATGGTTTTCAAAATTCGCCGTATAGGTGAGAACGCAACAAAGATAGTATCTTCCTTATTTGACTTTCAAATGGTGGATAATCCCTGTGTCACTCATGCAGAGGCAGTATAGCAAACAAGCTTGTTTTCGATGATTCATCATCAGGCTAGCTACAACACATTTAAATTGCTAACATAGAACAGGTTAAAGTACGTATTAAGATTGGGGTAGAAGGTTTACGTGACAGCTGTGTTTCTACTTGTTCGCACGATTGTAGTCATCACATCAAACTTTGAGTGCGCGACAGACAGGGGAGAGCCAAAGTCCTCGCAAATTGTTTGTGCACACATAGAGGGGGGTGGTTAAGACGGATGACGATCGCCTCTGCCATTGCAAGTATGCGGCACTTGAACAGTTTGGAGCGGATTTCCCTTACGCGATAGATCGGGCGGAAGTCCTTCGTGAGTGAGTAGTATCGGCCAGGTGTTCGACAACCGCGGTGGTACAGGTTTTGTTTACTCCCCGATCCAACCACGCTGGGTGGTGCTCTCGCACACGTTCGGCTAAACCTATTGTGGTACGGCCTATGTAGCTTGTTCCAAAGGAGTAAATAAATTGGTATACATAAAAGCTGACATCCACAGATAGTTTATCCTTCATTTGTAATCACCAGTTTAGAGGCGAAGAAGATTTGTAGCTGACCCGCGAAATATGTGTTCCTAATTGCACTTCTCAGTCTTCTGCTACTAAGTGTGGCTGTGCTATCGCCTGTGAAAGGCAATTATAGGCACATTTTTCTTTTTTGTTGTAGGTAATTTAACACCTCGTTGGTCAATCAGCATGCTTTTGTCGATGATTGACTCATAGTAGCCATTGTTATGAAATTATTCCTCTATTTTTACACGTTCCTGTACAAACGTATCCTCTGAGCAAATTTTCATTGCTCTTTTGCGTAAGGCAACGGATTACGTTTTGCTTCTGTTGTTGTGGCGTAAAACTATCAAAATGGGTTTACTGACCAGACCATGTTGATTTTGTAATGATTCGGAATACCTGTAGCTCGGGTTGGTAGTTAACGTTTTGATTCATTCTCCGAGCTGAGTAATTTAATGTCAAACGTTTCACCACTTCCCTCAGTGGCATCTTCAGTGTACAGCTCCGTAGGGGAAATCTCACGGAAAATGTCGTTGGGACGTAGCGTTTGAAATTACCCTCGTCGATCGATGAACGAATCAAAACGTTAACATGTTTATTTTCTATAAACTCTACATTTGTACGTCTAGGAAGGCGATACCTTCATTCGACTCCGGTTGTATGATAAAGCTAATGTTTCTATATGCTTGCTTGGATTTTCATAGTTTCAAACCGGTTTTCTAAGTCGTCCGCCACGCACATGATGTCGACATAGCGCTTATAAAGAGGCAATCGTTCAACCATTTCCTTTAGTGGGCTCTTTTCCAGTTTAGTCGACGAACAAGGGACCCAGAGGTGAACTCATGGTTAGTCATCTTTCTGTCTATATACATGTCCATCAAAACGAAACTGAACATTGTGAGTACATTGATAAGGCAATGTCTTCAGTTCCTCCACTAGTACGCCAACTCGCTTGCCTTTGCTTTCAATGTATTCGCCTAGATAATCAATTGTCTCCTTAGCGGGGATATTTGTAAATAGCTAAGTGACATCAAGAGAGAAGAGCTGTTTGTGTTTCACATTCAGATCTCTTACAACATCCACAAAATCAAACAAGTCGAAAGACTCATTTGCGCGGCTAACTCCCGTCTCGTCAGTTCAAGTAACTCGGCTAGCCATTTTGCCAGTGCGTAGTACGGAGAATTGCTCATATCTAGAATTGGTCCTAAAGGGTAGCCCATATAGCCTTGCAGTCACGGTACTGACCGGACGGACTCTTTTAAATATCATCTAGTCGATGAGATCTTTCTGCTTCATATACCTAAGTGACTTAGGTATAGATTTTTCATTAGCTGGCGTTTTGTCTTTTTCCTTTAGGAACTTTGTGGGATCATCAAGTTTTGCACTCATTTTACGCAGATATTCGAACTTATCCATAAGGACCATACCCTCACCCTTGTCTTGTCTTGATGGTATGATGCTTTCGTTTTTCCTTAGAGCTTCAAGCCTCTCTAGGTGTTCACGCGTCAGCAGCTTCTAAGTCGTTGGTGCGCGAGTTAGATACTGATAACATGACTGAATAAGTGTCGTCTTGAACTTTTCCACATTAAGTTCACTAGTATCTACAACCTCCGCAACTTGGGTGTAATAGCTTTCAAATTGTACTTCCAAATCAAGCTGCTTGGGTTTCGACTTTGGACAACAAAATCTTGAGCCTAATGATTATACCTCTAGCCTTAGCCTATTTAGTCGCATTGAAAACATGTTGTGCACGTACCGTATAGGTCCTTTTGAACTTTTCACACCGAACTTCAGTGGACTGAGTTGGCATTTCAGTTTTGCCTGTTTATTGGGGCACAGTTTCGTGACGATCTGTTCCACGTACGAGTCCAATGTCGGCCTCTCGTCGTTGGTTAGTTGACCCAGTACCAACAATGCACTGCACCGGTTCCCTTCCATATTAGACGGCCTTTTCGTCCACGTTTCCATCTCGTTTAACGCCTGACGTTTAAGTGCCGCTCCTGCGATAGTGACGCGGTTTCGTCGAAGAATAGCCCAATAACGTTTTGGGTATTCACCCTGACTCAAACGTGTCTGCATAAATTGAATCGTAGCGTTTGTTTCCGAATATTGCGCACAGAACTGTATATACTGGTTAAGTTCCTTATGTACGGTTTGATCCTTGGTTCGTTTCAAATGGTGGTTAATCCCTGTGTCACTCATGAAAAGTCAGTATAGCAAACAAGCTCGTTTTCGATGATTCATCATCAGGCTAAGTACAACACATCTAAATAACTAACATAGAACAGGTTAAAGTACGTATTAAGATTGGGGTAGAAGGTTGATGTGACAGCTGTCTTTCGATTTGTTCACACGATGGTAGTCGTCATCACTTACTACCTGTTCTATATTAGCTATTTAAATGGGTTGTGCTTAGGCTGTTGATGAATCTCCGAAAACGAGCTTATTTGGCTTTATCGAAAATATCCTTGAGGAACAGAGTGGGACTAAAAACGCTGTCTATCGGAACGTCACTCGTTATTGCATGTGGGGTTAACTGCACATTATCTAGTAAGACAATTTGTGTGCGCTCATCCAAGCTAGAAATGAGTCGCATACTCCGGTGCTTCAACCATGGCCGCTTATATGCTACACAGCCGAATGCTTTGTGAATATCAAGGAAGATCGCTGATACCGACTTTTTGGCATCTACAGCCGAGGTAACGTGCTCCAGAATATTTAACTGGAGGTTTTACATGAGTTTCTATTCACAAATCTATGTTGTTTATCACTTAGGAGTCCATGTGTCGAAAGATACTCAGCTGGCGAGTTTGTTGCTATTTTTTCAAACACCCTGGATATGGATTTAAGAGTGGTTAATGGGACGATAGTCTCCCACTTCTTCTCTTTCACCGATTTTGTTTTGGAATGATGAGAGCGTTTCCACAGGGTCGGAAACTGACCACCTTTCTGGAGAAAGACTGAATGTGCTAGGAAGCAAAAACGAGATTTCTTCGCCGCCGTATGTGAGTACTTTTGGGGAATACCGTCCAGTCTCTTTTGAATAGAAGCTTGAACTTATTTTTGGATGAATCTAATCTCTGGTTGTGTTATAATTACCTCATACAGTGTACATTCTGTGCCACTCGTCTTATTGACCTGAGCAAGATTGGACTCGTTCTTAAGTGAAGAAGCGAAATTTTCACAGAACGCTTCATATATGCAGGGCGGATCGATGATCTTTACGTCATTGAGTCAAATTGGCATTCAGAATCGGTCAATGCGCCAGGGGTTGCTTGACTGTAGCAGTTATGAGTCTCTCCGTCACTTGAACAGCTAACTTTGAGAACCAGGAGACTGAGTTTGTCTGGTGTTTACCATTGATCAATCTGGAATGAGTGCCTCTCTCGGTGCGATAAGCCTCACACTGCATAGGTCGGTGGATCGTGGCAGGCGAGCCATCGCACCAGGTTAAAGTTCATTCTCGTCGCGATGCAGTGCTGTCACTAAGGTCTTTGCTGCATTCACCTGACTGTGCTGTAAACCTTGTGACCGCTGTCACCCTTGCAGATAATCAGTCGTCTTTCTTCGTTCCATTATGACAATTGGTCCACCACCTATCCTTTCTGTTGCTTACCTCCTGCAATCATTTCCATTTCACTAGCGTCTCGATTTCCTCCGCGTCAGTGCTACCTGTTACCTGTTTCTCTACCGAAAAACCGAGCTTGACCGTTATATGGCACGCTCGACTCCTTGGCTGACCTGCCACCAATAGGCATCATTTCGTTCACAGCAACACATCAGAACCCGACCAATGTCGGCTTCCACAGCTTCGACCGAGCCTTTGATTGTCATTGTCATCATTGCAGTCTCAGTTGCCTGATCATTGCTCATCACTGGGCGTTATGTTTTATGATTTTCTTATGGCAAAACCAAATGCTGCGCATCCCATCAATTCCTTCATCCGTCACACAGAGGCCAACACTCAGCATAGTCCTACGGTTTGCCTAACTCTTCGGCCTATTGTGCTTTACTGGGTGTTATCTTTGGTGGCCTTGGAGACTGCCTGTCAAATTAGTTAAAGGCTACAAAATTGGACATAGTCAATTTATTGGTCCTCTAGTCTTGTCGGATGTTTTGTGCTTGGTTCATCCAGCCGCGTCGACAGAAAGAACTCGTGGATTTTTGTGCTTAGTGCAATGTTCGTAGAAAGAACTCGCACCGACTCTGCACACAAACACTATTCTCTACTCTGAGAGAAAGTACAACTAGCTGTGTATTTAAAACTCACTCACCCACTCGATCGATCGCCTTATTGACCTCACTGAGGCAGGCGATTCGGTTCGCCCCACTTTCAGCCACCATCACATCCTTTCCTTTTTCTTTTTTTCGTAGTTCTTGTGTTTTAGTTTCTATATCCTCGTCCACCGCGTACGAGCTTGCGGTCCATCCTGCGACTGAATTGGATCTGCACTAGACTGCTGCAGGATACGGTAGAACGCGTATTTCTTCCCATTTGCGTTAGGTAAAGATCCTCATGCGTCGCTTTGACTTCGATAGGTTTATTTTTTGCCTTCTTGAGGGGCGTCCACCACAGCCTTCTCTTTTGAATGCACCGTGAAGTCGTTCCGCCTTTTTGACATCTCTGTTTCACACTACACTGCATTCCACTGTATTGTTTTTCGGGCGACGTACTCACGGTGGCTCTTGAATCAAGTCTTGACGGTACTGGTAATCCTTGAATCTGGGGTATTGCAGATATGAAATGCTGATCTCCTTGGTTTTCCAAGTTATTTCGTAATCGCTCTTGCGACTGTTGATCGCTTTCAGGCTCGACTGAACAATTCTCGTCCACTCGGCGGCAGTGGGTAAAATAGTACGATCGACCTTCACAGTATGCTTCAAAACGCTCGATTATTTCCAAAAGATCCGGTTCATTGTCCCAAAGATCTCAGGCCTCCATTATCCGACTTGCTTCAGAGCCGATGGAGTACCTGTACATTGCCAACTGGTATGGTCTTGCATATTCATCCAACTGGATCAACGCCGCGAATCCCATCCAATCCGCTTTCCACGCTGTACAGTTGTCCGACAATGTGCTTTCTCTCATCTCTAGCGGGGTTGGCAATGAGATCATTGATTGCTCCTCAATGGCTAGCAACTTTTGTCACGTTCGTACCTCTGACACCATGTTTTGTGCTTGCTTCACCCAGCCGCGACGACAGAAAGAACTCGCACCGACTCTGCACACAAACGTTCTATTCACAAATCTGAGGCAATGTACAACTAGCTGTGTATTTAAAACTCACTCGCCCACTCGATCGATCGCCTTATCGACCGCACTGAGGCAGGCGATTCGGTTCGCCCCAGCTTTCAACCACCATCACACCGGACTGCCTAATTTTGACTCCAGCTAGGGGCTTCGGGATTATCCGCTCCTTGTAATTACTGCGGTTGTGCTCTAGGGCATGTTTGGTTTTCGCCTGACTAACTCCCTTCTCATGAAAGCCATCAAAGTCTCATTAACAAACTGCGACATTACGATTGTGACTCATGGCCATTTAATTTCACATTCTCTTATTTCCTCCTGCGGAAGCAGCGCATTTAACAGACGCCCACCACAATTTTGTGGAGGGTTGTGCCCGTGTTTAATAGTGCATGATGTCAGATACCCACGAACTGAGCACTCGGCCGCTCGTTTAAAAGGGATGCTATCCCCTGCCTTCCCTTCGCTAGATTGTGAACCCTCAAGGTAACTTCCTATTTGTGCTTCTGAATCCAGTCAAACACTGGACCTTAGCTATCGGAAAGCCCCCTTCTGCTGCCTTCTTTGTCGCTCACGTACCTCCACCATATGTAGTGTCAGGCGTTCGTACCACCTTAGATCAACTTTTTGGTTTTGTTCTTCCGATATCCGTGGAGTTCGGGCAGTGACCTTCCTTCGACTCCGATGCTCGTTCAAATCAGTACCATCATTGCGCGAACATGCATGCAGGTTAACCAGTAGACTAGTCCATCACATATTTTGAGGTCCAAAGTTATCGACGTTTACTGCCTTTTCAAAACCTTCAGCTGCGTTGGTCGGACTTCCCCGATGGCTGCACACCCGTATGTCACCGTCGTCTGACTGACAACGCAGGGGCAGCTGGGGCTTGTATGACTGGCGTTGAGTTAGTGTTCAGTAGTAGATTCTTAAACGCACTGCCACGATGGTAAACCATTGCTGGCCGACTATGTGTAATTCTGTTTAAGCTTCATCACAAATCGAACGAACACTTAAAGGAAATACACGGCCTCTTTGTATTTTCTCTACAGCTATTATTCAGTCATGGGCCACATTCGAGTCCAAACAATTTCTCGGTCAAATTGGCCCTTTGGGCGAGCGAATTAGGCTGAGCAGCAAAGGAGCTGCTCTGAGGGGCAAACAAATTGATCCCTTACCCAACTGGTTTGAGTCGGACGTCTGACGCTGAGTTGCGCCTGCGGGTACCTGCGTATACAGGGTGTATATTAATCTAATCCGAAGCTAGGAGCGGCTGTATTCAATTGCTGACGTACACCGGTACGTTGAATTGCTAACTGTCCAATGGCGCAAATTGCTTTGCCGGCAGGAGTGAGATGGGACACAGAGGCGCGACATGTGTGCCTATGATCGCAGAGCACACTGAGTCGTTCGGTTGTGAGAACTGGACGTGAGCCAAATCATACAGCCGCACGGAACGTGTCATGCTTCGATCGATCGGTAGTCGACCTTCATACAAGTGAAATGCTAACAAAATGGGTTCCCCGCGAGGTGGTTAGTGCTTCGCTCTGCTAGCAATGGAGAAGGAGCTTACACCCGTGTCCTCGATGTATCAGCAACCGCAGTCAAGTAATGTGCCGGTCCATCCGCGCGTTGTCATTGTGCAGCTGTATGATGAGTGTGGATCCAATGCGGCGGAAACCGCGAGGCGCTATAATAGTATGCACCGCGTTACGCGGCCCATTAACTAGCGGTATGTGCGTCGAGTGGTGAAGAAATTTGCAGAAACTGGCAGCGTTTGCAACATCAAACAAACCGGACGGCCTCGCACCATCACGGATGAAGTATCAGCTTGCGCGGTTGCTCAGGCGGTATGTAGTAACAGGCATCTCAGCATTCGCCAGCTCGCACAACATTGCGAAACCACACCGTATGCTGTGCATAGGATATTGAAGGACAAAAAATTCCGACGGTACAGTGCTCTGCAGGTGCAAGTGTTGAACACATTCGATTCGCAGAAGCGCTTGGCATTCGTCCGTTTGTTTTTAAACAGCATGGACGTGCATTCCGTTTTGTTCACCGATGAGGCTGTTTTCCCCCTGCATGGCCAAGATACGCAACATATGTTGGTAACAACCAACCCACGGCAATGTAGCGCTTCACATGTGCAACATAGCGCGAAGCTCATGGCCTGGGCTGGGTTGACTGGTCGAACAGTCATTGGGCCATTTTTTCCAGCTGTATGTCCGGTAGGTTGTTTAACAGTACTAATGACTGACATTACTTAGCATCCTCGTACATGGAAATGTTGCAGAGCAGAGTCATTCCGCAGCTGCAGTCTGAAAGGTTAATGAACAACGTTTGGTGGCATCAGGATGACGCACCTGTCCATTCGGCGCAGTCGGTTTCTGCCTACTTGAACGAGACATTCGATGGACGTTGGATCGGTCGCGGATGACCAATAGAATGGTTGCGCGATCACCGGATTTGAATCCCATGGACCTTTTCCTATGGGGATACTTGAAGCGCTGAGTTTATAGTACGAAACCCAACAACATAGATGAACTGAAAGAGGATATTGTGAATGAACGCAGGCAGATTTCGTTTGAGACATTGCAGCAAATGCTCGCCAACACCATCCGGCGAAGGCTCCTCTGTAGCCAAAACGACGGAGGGCACTTCGAACATCTATTTCCTTGATATTTACAAACATTTCACTTGTTCCATTTGAATATAAGTAACGAAATGAATAAATGTACATTCTTGATTGTACATGGGAAACACCATCGAGGGCCTGATCAATTTGGACAACTAACAATTGTCTGACTGTGAGGGCAATAGTTGTATTCATGACTAAATTTGCATGCTGTGTAATAGTGCCACCATTTCGTCCGGGAAGACTGAAATCTAAAAGCGTTGTCACTTCAAGTCAAGTCAAGAATTCGTTTTTATGCATCCATGGAGGGTGGATTTTCAGCGGTAACACACACGCGATCGAAACGGTAAAGCGAACAACACTGTAACCTTACAATGTGCTCCGGGCAGTATGATTCCCTTTAGCAGCGAAAGCAGCCTAATGAAAGCCTACGGGTTTGTTGGAAGCCAGTCATGAGGCGATAACAGCTTTTGTGGCGATAACAATACGGCGCCCTTCGACCGGTCATCACATCACGGCCAGCCTGTTTTTCTCGGTTGCAAGCACAGCGACCCACTGATCACTTCGCAGGAAACCCTTTTGCTGGCTTTTTACCTGCGTGAAGTCGGACTACCGATCGATCGAAGCATGACACATTCAGTGCGACTGTATTTTCTGGCTCACGTCCAGTTCTCACAGCCGAACGTCTTACGGCGTGTTGGTCTTGCCCTGCGTTCGAGGCGTGACGCATTCATTGGGGCTGTGGTGTTTGCTAACGTTCATTTCTCACAGCCGAACGGCTCGGTGTGCTCTGCGATCGTAGGCACACATGTCTCGTCTCTGTGTCCCATCTCACCCCTGCCGGCAAAGCAATTTGCGCCATTGGACAGTTAGCAATTCAACGTACCGGTGTACGTCAGCACCTGAATACAGCCGGTACTAGCTCCGGACCAGATTAATAAAACACCCTGCATGGCCAAGTGCCTTCAGCCAATAGGGCCTCAGGCGTATATAGGTAGCAGCATGTGCGCACCGTCAATCACATGGATGCAAGTCAGACGCTTCAGGCCGAACCTGTCAAAGCGTCCGCTGCCGATACACCATGTGCGCCTGTGTTTCTCTCTCCAAAGAGGCGGATCCCACCAATTAGGACGAGAGGAAACGCCTATGCGGCGATTGGGGCTGGGTTAACGATCCGCAGCCAAGTTAGTTTACCGTGTAAATTATGAACGTGCAATTTACGTAAGCGCAATAGTGAGAAGAGGATCGTATACGCGTCATTCGATAGAGATGAAGAACCTAATAATGAAACCTTACAAGCAAAGCGACGATTGGAAGCAGGTTGCTTTTACCTTGAATGTGAACGTGAAAACTTGCCGTAACTGGACACGGTTGTACGAATCCACGGAAGCGATAGGACAGCACGGGGGTCCGTCGCAGACTACTGTGAGAAAGTCACATCGACTTTCTGGTGAAGTGGGTTTCTGCGGAGCCAGCCGTTACGCTTGGAATTATTTGTTGTTAACTGTGGGTGTTGTGAATCTAAGTGGATCGCAGGACTGCAGCGAAGCAAACGATAAGTCCTTATTTTCGTATTTAAAGTGTTAACTATTTTACCATCCTTTTCATCATGATTATTATGTTGATTTCCCCACCAACTATCCAACGGGGCTTGCAAAGCAACGCTTCTTAACCCGTATAAATTCATTGTTCATTGTTCATTGAACTCCTTCGTTTGCGGTTAAACGCTGAGTTCGCAATTGCGGTAAACACCAGGACCGTCTCAAAGTATTTGGACGGTAGACTGATAACGATGAAGGAACTGCACACAATTCCGGATTCTATGAGTGCGTTGGAGAACAAAAATTGACGCGGATCGTTCATCTTGCAGCTCATGAATTGCGAGGTGGAAGAAAGGCATCCGGTGTAGATCGATGAGACCAACTTCAACATATTTTGCGCTCACACTCGTGGCTGCTCATGACGTGGTAGTCAAGCGCCGTGTACGATGGCGAACAACTGGGGACCGAATGTTCATCACATCGGCGTCATGACAAACAATGGCTTGACAGCATGTTCGGTTTTGAGAGGAAGTTACAACAAGCAAAGGTGAGCTCTGCGACTGCGAAAAGTGCTTGATACAAACGGAGCAGCGTTTGTGGAAAATTGCCTTTTGGTTTGCGACAACGCGTCCTGCTACACGAACATGGATCACATGGAGGAACCTTAACGCTCTAGGAAACTTCTACGTCTTGCGCCATACACTCCAGCACTCAACCTCATCGAAGGCATCTGGAGTATAATAAGGGCTCATGTAAAACTGCCAATAAGGGGACGGTATTCCGAAATGCCCCATAGAGGCCCTGAAGACGTTCTTAGTAAAAGCGAGTGGCGGGTTTCTTTTTGGGACATGGCGTGTCGGAAGCACTGTGAACCAATGGTTCAGCATGTCAGAAGGAATACTAGACGTGGTGTTTATTTGGGTTATCTGTAAAACATTCCGATGGCAGTTAAATACCTGTTTCTAAACGAGTGTTATTCTTACTTTATTGTGATGTCGGGTCAGAGTGCAATTTATACGCAGCTAGAAATAGCCAGTTTTCTACTTAGGGGAATATCATGGGATACTGGAAATGTAGTGCACGTGGTCACGTCAAATACCCGTTTTCGTTGCCACGATGTAGAACAACCATGCGAGAAATCGGTGCACCCCATAACACGGTTGTATGATTAGCAATTATAGATGAATGAATTGTTTATTCTCTACTACGTGAGGTTTGCCTGCACAGGCATAATCATAGTAAGAGTACAACGAGTGCTCAAGCAATGTGCAAAAGAATAATAGTATTGTCCTAGCTGTGGATCCGTAAATGTATATAGGTGTGTTCGTGCTTGTGTGTGTAGCTGTGTTGCTGCACTTTTGACTGTTTGATCGTGTCAACAATGTCCGAAGGGATATTTGAAGTATGTGAATTAGATATGATTGTTCAGTAAGCTAGAGTGACTTTAGTTGGTGGTCAGTCAATCGTCACGTCGCAGTGTGTTAAACAGACATTTGTGGTTTTTTGCGAACGCTTGCTAGGCGAAAACCCAACACGTTCTGGAACACTGCCACCGAACTACTTGCTGGAACACGGTAAGCCCGAACCATCCAGCCGGAACCACGAGGAGTTGTTCGGCTGGCATTTCGCTGATTGTGTTTGGAGGGTCAGTGAATAAGGTCGTTGCTAAGGTCATAACTAATATGAGAACTGAACCATGCAGACTCGACACCACGGGTAGAGGGTTTGGCCGTTAATCGATTGCTTACCCTGTTAAACCAACGCCGGCGGCTGGATGCTGCTTGACCTCGAGAAATCGTGATCAATGCGGAAAACCAAAGCACGTATGGAAAGCATAACTCACTTTTACCAAGATCTCTAGGGAAATAGTTTCGGATTGGTATTTGTCAGTTGCTGACTGTATTCGAACAAACCACAGGGATACGGTGCGGTGGTGCTTTGAAGCGGAAAATAAAATACACTCTTTGATGAATCGTCTTTACTCGTCAGGTAGTAGCGCCTGCACATGGGATGAATGGTTCCTCATGACGCGAATCGGTCCTCATGTTCACATACCGGTTGCCAAATCACTGATATATTAACAGGCGAAAATTGCTATTACGCTCCATTCCATTTCTACATGGCTAAATGATGCATTTCGCAATAAGTATAGCGCCGACTGGCGAGCACGTCACTTCCAACTTACATGTTTGCGCCCTCTTCCATGGGACAGCACGCTGTGATGCGATCACGAAGTAAGCGGCCTTGGGGCTAATGCGTCCTGCATAATCAATAGCCGGGTATTTAACACATAAATCGCCTCCATGCTAACGCCGATTGGTAAATTCATAACTCTGGAAGCCTAACTGAGGACAGTCAGCGCGCCGCAAAGCACCTGGCCAATTGCTAGGCAAATACTCAAAGCCAGTTATCGTAAACGATCTCAAACCGTTAGGCTACATAGATGAATTACCCCATAATAACTGCTTTGCGCGCCCATCTTGCTGAATCGATGGCTGATACGATTACAAACAAGTGTTATGCCATCCACGTAGTGGTCGGAATTTGTGCTAAAGCCAACACGTTGAGACTCATCACAAGTCACCTCGATTCCGTACATACACATTCTTCCTGTAACACTGCTTCCTCACTCGATAGAAACATGAAGTGGATATTTCCTGTCGCAGCTGCCATGCGCAAGCACACCACCTATGCCCATAAACACCAGAGTTTGCACTCTCCGTGGTCCCCGTATTCTGCTCGTAACTTCCCTTTCCGTTGTCGCATGTCTTTCCTACTCTGTGTACGGGCTAACACTCGATCGTCGCACAAGAGCCGCGTTCCAATTCACATCGCTCACTGCGCGCTGCACCCGACCGTATCACGAATTGTGGTTCCGGTACCCGGCGCGCAGATTAGCGTTCAAAGTGTGAACTGTTCATGCAATCCACGTACGCAGTGTCATATGCTGCAATACGTGCTGAACTGGAAGTGCTATGTTGACGCACCACCTCTGTTGATTTCCTTATCTGATGGGCGAGCACGACACCAGGAAAGCCCATGTCATCCATCTAAGCTTCAGTCACTGGCACAGTCAGTGAGGATGGTGTTTTCGGTCATACAGTTTGGCCACCGTTGTTGTGTAGATCAGCATCGTGACCACTACGGTTTGCGACATCTATGATTTGTCACTGTTTGAACACGGGCTGTTCATGACTGCTGGAAAAGCCAAGTGAATAAGCAGCCGGGACACACCCACTACTGATGGCAGACTCTGGTGATGTATCGGAGTGCCTAAATCATGTCTTCTAAGTCAGCTAGATTAGGTCCCTCTTACGACTCTTAGTCGGCCTCCTTGGATCGTATTGCGTATTAAAAGCCCGCTTAGTTTCGTTAAAGGCCGGGAGTAGTCAGCCGATAACGTGGTTAGTGAGAATGATAAGGTTCGTTGAAGGACCAAACAGGAATGTACTTGCATTTTTCTAAGTTGTTTATTCTGGTATCGGGTATAACAGTGTCTGGATGCTCTGCTGCTTCTATCTCGTTCACCAAGTCTGTGGTGCTGTTGTTTACGCCCTCTCATTTCCAACACTTGGCCATTTTCGAAGTTGGTGACGATCAGACGACTCGACTAACGAGCAATGATTTATCGCGAGTAAAAAAAGAATGTGCTTGACAATACCCGTAGGATTGTTGGAGTGAAAATTAAAAGGAACAAAGGATAAGTAAATCGTCATGTTATGCGTCCGCCGATTTAGCTGCGCCGCAGCATAACAATAGTTTGAAATGGGAATGTAACGTGCACATACAAAACAAAATGGGGAGCAGTTATATTTCACCTGCTTCGTGCGAAATAAAAAAACTGAAATGACAACGCTGACTCGCGTGCCGCTTTATTTAACCGAAGTCATACATGAATCTATTTTAGGTACATCAAAGCTACTCATCAGGACACTGTTGCATGTATCCTCATCGCCACATTATGGATAGAGCTTCTGGGCATATGGTTTGGTTCGCATTATTTCGCTTTCCGAGTGAACGGACTATATCAAGTAATGCAGGTGAAAAAATGTGGCATTAAAGCGCTTTTGAAATGCGCTAATGTATGGACAAGGATGACATGAGTTGGAAGGGCTTACCAGATTCTGGACATCCGGTAGAAAGGGTTTTGTCGACAATTGAGTCGACTGTAGTCTGTGACCAGTCTGATCTGGTGACCTCTAAGTTTGGTTTTTCGCTCAGCCGCAACCGGTTGCGATTAGGATGAATTGACTTCGTCAGTATTAAGGAAACCATGATGAAGGCCATGCTACACGAGCACTCTGAGGTCACTTTCCTGGGAAGCACATTGCAACCGCTGATCCCCAACGCGGTATTGATGAGTAAGCGGATGTCATATGCTCACGATTTTACTTTTCCTCACGTTGAGCTAGCGCCAGTTTTCGGAAGGTTACGTTTAGACCCTGTCGAGATCTTCTGGCCGTGCCGCTGTTGTCATGCGCTGTTTTGATGTCATGCCAGCTTCTGACATCGTCTGCAAATAATAAGAAGCTTGACCGCAGTACACTAGCAAGGTCGTTAATGAATACTAAGAATACACGTGGCCCAGTACCGATTCTTGGGGCACACCACACTGTACTTAAATTGGATCGAAGATGGATCTGCGGTCTCACATTCATCTGACGTTGAAGGAGGAATCTGCTTATCCAACCCATAGCTCCGAGACTTGTGTGAGAGAATACGGTGGTCCAGGCGATCGAAGGCTTTGAAGATGTCCAGTTAGACAACGTCGACTCCTACTCTGGCTTCGACTGATCCTGTCCAACTTATTCGGACTAGTAGCAGATTTGTAGTGCAAGACCCATTTTGACGGATTCGATGCTGCTGTGTTGTCGCTCTCTATAATTAAGTGTTAACTTAATTACTAAAAATGAACAGCGGCTTTCATGATGACCACATTTCTGGCAGTGATAGTTTTTGTTCACGTACTTTGGCGCAATATGCAACTGACCACTGCTCCAACACGTGGTGGAGGGCTTCCGATTCGGCACCGGTTGGTCTAGTATTGTCACATGAATGTCACCTTTGGGTTCATCATGCCCGCAGTGGTCGATCAGACAGCAGCATTACCGTCCATTCCTCTTAAACACCAATTTCAGTCAACTCAGAAAGCTTTCCATTACTTGGTACCCTCATTTGCTAATGCCAAAGTGAGCTTGACTTAATCATGTTACAATTAATAAAGAAACATTATGCTCCTCTCATTTAGCCTCAGGTCACGCAATGGTCTGTTCGAATATTTGCATCTACTCCAAGGATTTCCCGAGCCTAATCATCATATGATTGCTGAGAACAGTTTAGCTGGTCACTCCATCTAGCTGTGAAATCAATACTCAGCGTAATCTTCAACAGAACTTGGCCTCCGACCGGGTGTGTTAGGCGTCTGTCTAGTATTCCACATGGCACCGGTTCGAATCTGTGTAGATGCGGTTGACATCACAGAATCGCTAGCCCGCGCGCGACTGTAATTAGTCGAGTGGCAGCGAGGCGTACTGTGCTACCGTCTCTCCTTACATCTTCACTTCAACACCTCACAGCTACAGGAATAGAGTTCCATGCAGAAGTGGTTGTCCACTTTTAGCTGATTATTTATCGACGCTTGAAATTTTGAATCTCCGCTGACTCCCCCGGCGAATTCAAGTTGCGTCGCCCTCACCACCGACAACTCAAACAGAGGTTTCTTAGTGACTGCGAAGCGTGTTGATCCTGGCACTTTTAGTAGACTCTTCCAAGTCATTTGTAAGTGGGTCTGTTTACGAAGCAGATGAATCAGTAATCACTAACTTGAGGGACTGCGGTTCGACTGGCCCACAGCATGCACCTTTGTATCCACACACCAAATGCCTAACCTATTTGGATCCAGCAAGGCAGACTGCCTTGCCCATAGTCTTGGACGATTTTCCTCCATAGCTGTTTTGCTACCCTAGCGTAACAACTGTCATTTGGCTACTCGTGTACCTCCATAGACGTTGCATCACCGTAATTATGGTCACTAATGACACAGTTGGTGGGACATTTTAGTTTCAGCAACAACACTGAGGAACCTCTTATCAGCAATTTGCTTTCACTCCTGGCGATGACTAACAAGAAGCTAGTCGAAATTTTGCTTGCATTCCATCTAATAGCAATGTATAGACATTTCCGAGTGTGTGGAAAGTAGGCGTACCGAATTGTTCCAATGCTGGTTAACCTAGGCAATAACATCACCTCGAATCTGGAGCATTCACGGTCTGTCGGACCCAGTGGGACGACAACTGTCGAGTTGAATAATTCTATATTTCACATTAGGATGCAACCAACCTTCTTACACCATAACATTCGACAGCAGTGGCGTTCTGAAACGTTTCAGTGGAACCTGAACTCGGCCGAGCGAGCAGAATATAAAACCAACTTACTAGTCAAAACGAAGCTTCCGCCTTATTTTGAAAACTTATTCTTAGTATCTGGATCTGTTACCGACTTAATTGTACCCAAGGAAACGCGAATTGCACGATTAATTCGTAATATTAACCATATATATATATATATATATATATATATATATATATATGGAACGCAGTAACATGAGTGAGTTCTGAAAGTGTTTCACAAAACAATGTCAACTGTATCTAGAGAAAGAATCCACCACAGCCGGTGTGATATAGTGCCTCAGTGTAAATAAAGGTTGCCGAATTCGCTGAATCTGCCTGGAATAACAACCGTTGTGCTGTCAGAGAGACATTCAAATCGGTCATCCCCTTTCTATTGATACTGATTAGAAGCAGCGAGTGGAGCATACTCTGTGTAGCTGCATCAATTGTCGCTCTTGGACATTAACGTATTAATTATCGTTCCGCTCTCTATATTTTGCCTCTGCAAAGTGTTTGTCTAGAAGCTTCTTAAGTTCGGCCACTGAATTCGCCTCTATTACCGGCTGCGGCAAGTTGTTCCAGGTATTCACCACTCTACGTTCGAAACAGAGTTGGTGAGCTACCCGCTTCAACTGCGGTACAAGTTTGTACCGGTGTCCTCGCGTGCTGCTTGGTGTGCGCAGATGAAGCAGTTGTCTCAACATGGGGTAATCACTCAGATGTAATATACGGTGCGTCATGATTAGGTCAACCCTCAGCCGACGATATGCTAGGGTGTACAGCCCTAGTTTCTTACATCGGTCTTCATATGGCATACCTCGTAAGTTGGGAATCAGCCTAGTGGCTACATGCTGCACCCGCTCAAGCTTTTCTACCTCGCCCAGCGTGATGGGACAATATGCGAGAGAGCCGTACTCTATCATTGGTCGTATTATCGAGACGAAGAGGCGAGTGGCAATCTCTTCGGACCAAGTGCTTAAGCTGCGCCTGAGCGCCCAAAGCATCCGAAGGCTGTTTTGGTACAGCCTATTCGTGTTGTCAATGGACTTTAGGTCGCAGCGTGAGAGCACACGGAGGTCGCGCACGAAAGACGCGGGATGCAGCGGTTGATCAGCCACTGTGTGGGTTCGGCTGGGCTCGCACTTACCCAACCTCATGAATTGCGACTTAGCAGGGTTGATCGGAAGGTTAACCTCTGCAGACCATGTTGAGAGGCTGTCGAGATCTTACTGAAGTAAATCACAATCACTGCGTGTGCGGATTACTCTCCACACCTTCAAGTCATCTGCGAACAACGCACATGGTGATTGGAGTAGCTTAGGCACATCGTTTACATGGATCAGAAACAATATCGGCCCCAGTACAGTGCCTTGGGGCACGCCTCTGCTCGATGGATACCAGTCCATTAGATGGTTGTCCACCTGGACTCTCCACTTCCGATCCACAAGGAAATTTCTGATCCATTTGTGTAGCGAACCACCAACACCGCACATCCTTAGCCTGTCAAGGAGCACTGCATGGTTAACCTTGTCAAAAGCCTTACTGAAGTCAATGTAAATGACATCGACTGAATGGCCTTGGTTTATCGCTTGTAACCACTCGTGCCTTGTCAACAGTAGGTTGGTGATGCACGAGCGACCTTTCATGAAACCATGCTGTGCGGAGGTCAACAGGTTTTTCGACTCGAGAAGTTGCAGTAGGTTCTTCTTTACGATCTTCTCGAGCGTCTTTGCCAAAACAGCAGTCAGGCAGATCGGCCGGTAGTTATCCACTTTACTTGGGTTACCACCTTTTGGTATAGGCTTTACGACTGAGCATTTCCAGTCGTCTGGTAACAGTCCAGTAGATAGTGACCTATTAAACAGTTCAGTTACAGAAGGCGCGATGATGGCCGATAGGGACTTGAGGATCAGTGGGTGTATACCATCTGACCCAGCAGGCTTTGTCCCGTCAAGATTTGCTAGAAGCTTGCGCACATCCTCAATATTGCAGTCCAGGCTGTTAAGTTCGGCTGGAGCGGTACTCGTCTAACTCGTTACAGACACCTGGTCACTTGCAAATACAGAGGCGAAGTGCGTCGCCAATGCGGACGCACGATCTGTACTCGAGGTTAGGGGCTGTCCATCGGAGCGTTCTAACACTGGGACATTGGCTACAGGCCTCAGGCGCCGCTTCACGTATGCAAAGATCCTCTTAGGGGCAGTTTTTGCGGCGGCTGCAAGCTTCTCTTCGAAGCTTCTGCTTTCTCCTGTTTTCGCGTTGTTGCAGCGATTTCGCTGTACCTTATACGCATTGTAGTCCTCATCAGAGCCAGATAACACGAACTTGTCCCATAGTCTGCGTCGTCGTCGGGCCAGTTTGTTGTACTCTTTGTCGAACCAATGTGGTTTGACTGGCCCAACTTTCCGAAATTTGAGGGGTACAAATCGGGCGCACAACGATTTTACTCCCTCTTTAATGATAGTCCAACAGGTTTCAATAGATGAACCCTGTGGTAAAGACCAGTCCATCTGGCTCGCTGCTCGAATGAGGCCATTAAAGTCCGCCTTCCAATAGTTGAAGGCTGGCTCCAGTGGGGGAGAATACGGCAGTGGTAGTTCCATGCTGCCTATGATCATCGAGTGGTCGCTCACTCTCAGAGGCTCTAAGACTTGAATGTTATGCACACGCTGCTCACAGCCAGTCAAGAGAAGGTCTAGACATGATGGAGCCGCGCGCGCAGTAATGAGTGTCGGTTGGTTGATGTGCTGTATGTCCCCAGTTTCAAATAGCAACTCCGTAAACTTCCTCTCGACTTCACAATGGCCGGGGAGAAGTTCAGCTTTAGGCCACTGTATTCGGGGCAAGTTGAAATCGCCCACGAGTAGGAACATCTGACGACTCATGTGGTTGCGGACACGCGGCAACTAGTCCAAACTGCGGCTCAGTGGGCTGCGATATACCACGCCCACGAGCAACTCGCAGCGTCTGAGGTGAATCGAACACCATAACTGCTCACATAGACCACCAGCACTTCGGTAGGTGCTCACTAGTCTCCCACACCAGGAAGACCTTATGTAAAGTAGAACACCACCGCGATCATTTGATGGTCTATCACAGCGGAAGCATGAGTAGCCGGTGATTTCCACTTCTTGGACGGTTACCTCGGAGTTTAACCATGTCTCAGCAAGGCCTAATACGTCTGGTCGCTGAGAGCTTACAAAGTCGTACAGCACATCGCGCTTGTTCATCAGACTGCATACGTTAGTAAAGGCTACGCGCAGACCGCGGTAGGAACCGCTGGGCGCGCCTGAAGCTCGTTCCTACCGCATCTTTAGCGGATATTTTGACATTCTACTGTTTGCCATTTCTACTGACATTTTGACATTCTACTGTTTCCTCCTACACATAAGTAACTTTTGACATTTCTTCGGTTAGACTATTTAAGGTCCATAATGCGCTTACTATGCGAGACTATCAAGTGGTGTTTTGTGACTTGAGGAATTTTCCTCCGAATCGCCATACTTCGCTTTGACACCGTACCATCAGTGGGATGCATATTCTGGACCGCTTATTAGAGCGACTCCTGTGTTACCAATATCCCTATTTCCTTTTTACAACTTGCATTTTAACATCGCCGTTTTAGAACAAACGCGGTGGTTATTGCGAAATGCTAAAAATGCACCCACTCGGGTACATAAAGCTGTGATATTGACTTCACTCAGCTAGCCTACAACCATGGTCATTTACGACCATCTGTTGTGATGACTTTGATGTCGTGCTACCACCATAGACTGTTTCTTTTAATTTGTTCAAGCAACAGCTCACGAACATTGGGAACACGGTGTGAGCCAACATTCAAGATAACGCTACTGCCGAACTATGAGGGTGCTGTCTCGGTCATGAGGTCACTTGCATTTCGTGAGCAACGCACTCATTGTCTCTCGTTTGCATATGGAGTGGAGCATGTTGTAAGGAATCTTCACTCGGGTTTTGGTACCTCATCAACCGAGTCCAAAGGAGTCAGTCCACGTAAACAATAGGTTTGAAGATTTTGTTTATTTTCTTAGTTTCAGAGAGGCGTGATTTTTTGCTATCGAAATGCACTCCTACGATTGATTTCATACTGCATCTATGTATTGAGATGTTGACTAACAACGGATCACTAAGGGCCAAAGCTGAACACTTTCTAACAGTCGTCAAGCTCTACTTTTTCGTACCTTACTGGTACGTAAGAGTCCATTTTCGTATTAAGCAGCGCCTCCTTTAACGAGCGGCATACTTCTTTCGTCCCTCGCCTAATTCCGTTTTAATATTTTTGTCTCTTATATTCGTTGCTCCACGGATGTTCCGGTGAAGAAACACATTTGTCTTTTACCTATGAGACAGCTTGCGGTAGCTTAGCAGCGTAGAACAAATGTTCTCCCTCGTGCTGACGTTTTGCTCGTCGCTGTGTATTCCTATGGTGGCTTAACATCCAATGGGCCCAGGTTCCTTTCACCTAATAGTCACCTCACGTCACAAGACATAGTAAGTCCTGGGGCGGAGTGAGGTGGCCGACACCTAGCGGTGCTGGTGCGTCTCACCCATAACTGGTCGAAACGCAGCGTATGCCTTCAGCGGTCGTGTCGTGTCGAGTTGTTGTGGCATGTGGTTGTGAGCCCTTATAAATCAGTCTTTTGGTTCAAAACCCACAGGTCACCGGTTCGAGTTTGCTTGTTTGCAGGTGACCTCTCCGTATCCTTGACTCGTGCTCAACTGCTGTCTGTCGCAGGTCAGCGAAGTGTCTGCTTGTGGCACCGACATACTGGTACTGCTCTTTTTCTTTTATTGGCCCCAGGTTAGTGCTACTTCGTGGACTTGAGATGGGCGCAGCGTTTCCTGAGTTTGAGGAGAAACACGAGGCATTGGGGTTATCGACCGCTAGAAACAAGCTCTCAAAGGCTTCCACCCCTTTAACTATCTGGACACTGTGCTGGCGGATGATTGATGGAGAGGCGAACCGGCATATGTTACGACCAACTGGACAGCTAGTTCGCAGAACTTATCAACAATCATCTCCTCGGAGCCGCAAACGAGAGCGAGGATTCGCATTGAACCTAGAGATTAAACGAGACTTATCTGCGACTCGTCGTACGAAACATATATGATACATATTGCGAATAACTGCACCCAGAATATGTGCACGATCCGGGTAGTGGAAATGCATCATGTTCCTTTAGCCTATGTAGCAGTCGCAAAACAATACACAAGCAAGACTGACCACTATTTTTGCAACGTTTGAACATTGAGCCGAGGCATTCTAAAGAGACACTGGAATTATCAATATACTGATAAAGGCGAAAGAATTTAGATATAAAATCGCGAACTTTTGGCGACTGAGCTGAGCGAAAACTGATGTTTGAGGCTGCTGCGACATACCTAAGCCAGTCGTCTGTTTGGAACGATGGTACCAAGTTCCCAAATGTGGCTACTCTTATGAGAGAGATAAAAGTTTTTACTTATTTCGCCGTAATGGGACTCATTGGGTCGCTTTTACTCCACTCTTAAATTCGCAACAACTGGTTGCGATACCTGATCTCACTTTCTTTTTTTGGTGCCGATAGAACCAACAATGCTTCATCTCCTCTTGTATTCTACTCTTTAGTGTATTGTGCAAGATATTATTTGGATGCCGCCTCGTTGCTGCTGTCAGAATGATAAGCATGCTGTTGTAAATTAGGCTGATTCTAACTGCTCTACACGATTTCAACGAGCCAAACCTTTGTGCTTTATGAGATTGGTTAGTACAGTCATTGGATACAGTGCTTTGGAACAGGAAAACTGAGCACCGCTTCCTCTGTTGGGTCACGGGAGAAAATCACGATCACCTATCACCCAGCCCAGGATCTTCATCATCATATGTCATTTATTATCACAATTTCATTTAAGCTACAGTTATAATCCAATTATCTACATCAATCAGATCAGAAATATCCGGAAATTGGATGGTTACATCAGGTATGTGATCGGAATACCCTTAGTGATGTCCTCAGTAGGTGAACTTGTGAACGGTGCCTTTTACATTCGTCGATAGCACGCACTGTGCGATAGTGACCCATCCTCAATCGAAAGTTGGGCGACAGCGAGCGCCAGTACCAACTGCAGATGAACACTTGTTTTCTAGGGCCATAAATTAGTCGATCGAACCTCATCTACTTCACCTGATTCCAGGGTTTCGCGTATGCTCAATCATCCTTCGTTCAGTTTACTGACTTAGCTCTATGTCTGGTTTTGGGCTTCACCATGACCACGGGAATGGCGATCAAAATTTTTGGCCCTTATCAGCCTGATTGCGCTCTGGTTATCATTTTGCAATCCGTATCTTGTTTTGTCTGATCTTATCCTCTCAATCGGTTTCCCTATTCAGATGAATTCGGTCGTCCGTTACCTATTAGTTGAATACATTTACTATAAATTTCGTTCTTGTAGCGAATGCAGTGTTTACTGCGGCGAATGAATCTCCATCCGTTGTTGATGTTTACCATCAAATGCGTTGGCGCATGGGCTTACCCGAGGGTGCATCAGAAATAATTAGAAACGAAACGCTTCCACTGGAAGCCAATGCCGACCTGTCTGGTGGAATCAGCTTTTCCAAAGGGTGCTACGTTGGACAAGAATTGACTGCACGTACCAGATTCACTGGCGTTGTGCGACGCCGATTTGTGCCAGTTCGATTGTGCTCCGCTGATCAGCTTGTCTCTAACTTGAGTCCTGGTTGGTAAGTGCCATTGACGATGAATGTTGTACTGCACCGGAAGGTTTTTGCCTCATTTGTTGATGCTCTCCGAACTTGTTTGTCGATTACTCTCTAACACCAAATCCGTTTGAGGACATTCTCAACTGAACTCCCTCTGAACTAATAGTGGTTACACTACTATCACTTGATACTCGTTCCTTTGAAGAAGCCGTCTCTAATTAATCGCCTTTTCTTTCTCTCTGACAGTCACTTCACGAATGCAGTCGTTACCGTGGAAACTTCAGCGGAACAGCGATTGTCTAAGCCAATAGGTTGGCTACGCGCCGTTTGGATCCCACACGAGGGACCGATCAATTTCATTGAAGGACTTGCTCTTCTTCGGTTGACTGACGTTAGTTCGTCTCCATCACAAATTTTCACTGCGTTGTCAGATCCTGATCCATCCAAATCGTGCACATTGCTTGTTACTCCCTATGCCCCCAATTGGTGGCCAAAGGAAGTAGCGCCTGAGCTCCAACGCCTAGGTGAATGAGATGCTTCGCATTCATCATCCGAATCATCCCTGTCGTGTGTTTATGCGTATGCCGTCTTTCTCTGCCCGGTCACACTTTTGGCTGGCGATTGTAAATGATAATTATGATTATACACTATATTCCTCTATTTCCAATGATGATCATGTTCTCGGAAACGCTCCATTCTAACCCTCCTTTATAGTGTGCACTGTCACATGTGAGATTCCTTCTGGATGTAAAGCAGTAATGTGCAGCTTCCTTGTACGACAGTACCAGACCAGCTTGCTCTGTTCTGTTCCTGGATAATTGTTCTTATGCTCCCTGTTGTCCTAATCGGTTGACATCGCTTGAATCTTCCTTCTTCGAAATGACTTTGTTTTATCTAGGTAACTGCTTTTGATGTTTTTCTCCGTCGTGACGCAGACAACAATGCGTGGGTTATCTTGCTGCGCATTTCTGACTGCTTTCTGCGTTTTGGCGAATCTAAGCGAACATGCCTCCTAGAAATTAAGAAAATAAACGAAGTCCTCAACCCCATTGTTCAGGTGAAGTGACTCCTTTGAGCTCGGTTGATGAGATTCCAAAACCCGAATTAGGGAAACTGCCTTTCAACACCCTTACCCCATAAGCAAACGAGAGACGATGTGTGATTTGCTTTAGGTTGCTCACGAAAGGCAAGTAGCGTCATAACCGAGAGACAACACCCTCATAGTTTGACAGTAAAATTATCTTAACGATTGACTCTGTGTTCTCAATATTTTGTGAGCTGTTCCTTCAACAAATCAAAAAGAGCAGCTTATGGCAGTGCCACGATCTCGAATTCATCACGACAGGTGGTCGTAAATGACGATCGTTGTAGACTAGCTGAGTGAAGTCGATATCACAGCTTTATGTACCCGAGTGGGTGTATTTTTAGCATTCCACTATAACCACGGCGTTTGTTCTAAAACTGCGCCATTAAAATGCAAGTTGCAAAAATGAAAAATAGGGGTTGGTGGCACAGGCGTCACTCTATTAAGTGGTCTCGAATCTGCTTCCCACCGACGGTACAGTGTCATGGCCAAGTTTGTCGATCCGGAGGAAGGTTCCTCAAGTCACAAAACACCATTTGTTAATCACATAGTAAGCGCATTATGGACTTTACATAGTCTAACCGAGGTTACTTCTGATTAGGATGAATTAGTAGAATTTCAAAAATGTTTGGTGTGCACGGATAACTTCGCTACAGATGCGGTAGGAACGATCATCCAATGAAAAGGGAACGGCTGATTTAAATGACTCTGACAGCACGACGCTTGTTACTTGTGGCGGAGTCTTCAAATTCGACAGCTTTTATTTTCTCTGAGCACTATTTCACATCGTCTGTCGTGAATTCTTTCTCCAGATATAGTTGCCACTGTTTTGGGAAGCCTTGCCGAGGTCATTCCTATCGCTCCATTCTATAGATCCTCGGATAATATTGCGAATTACTCGTGCAATTCGCGTTTCCTTGGGTACACTTACGAAATCAGTAACAAGTCCTGAGGTATTATGCTTAAAAGTATTAGGCGGCCGCAACAAATTAACTTCGTGACACGGTTTCGAGTCGTGCAGTGGGCCTGCGGCAAGTCACGCGGAAAGCTGATGAATTCACTTCGTCATAATAACACGGGTTTCTACGCGGCCGGCGTGAGCACAACTACAGCCGACCAGTGGAGACCGCTAACATGTTTGAATCCGCCTAAATAAGTGATGTGAGTCAATCCAGGACCGCAGACGGAGATGATGGCATGTGGCCTACAGAATTAACCGTGTTCTGTTTCGCATGCTCTTCGGTCTGGCAGGTCTCGGTCTTCTGCTTTTTTTCGGCTGGGCTAGCGGCGCGGAGGCAAATGCAGCGTAAACAACAGTGGTGACTGCCAATCACAGTCGAGCCCAGGAATCATTATACACATCAGCTAGAGGTGGGAAAAAACACCTCCGCTATTGTGCCGCAATACATGAAGGAAATACATACATACATACATACAATACAATACACAAAGGAGAAGTAGATACAACAGTTGCATGCCAGCTGAGCTACCAGCAACGGATAGGCATCGTTCCGGTAAGCTTCCAGCTGGCTACTAGGCAAAAAGAAAAAAGTATGTTTTACCCTAGGAAATGAGATCGTAGATGGATGGGGAGGGACAAAGAAACTCACAGCATGAACGCCACTGAGGTCGGCTCCTTGCCATGTCAGCAAGTGTATCCAGCCAAACGTGTTCACCGTATTTTGGACCCCAACCAGGGAGCCGTGAAGCTCCAACCGAGGCTAGCTCCGTGGTGAGGGACTTCATTCCCCTGGACCAAGTCATCGCTTGGCCACCTCTCCTCTTCTTCCACCCACATCCCCGGTGAGCAAACAACGCACGTCGAGGGAGTCGGTGGGCTGGCATGCGTAACACGTGGCCGAGCCATCGGAGCCTGGTACGGGAAATAACGGTGCTGAGCGGTTCAGATCCTTTTCCTGGGCCGTAAACAATGCGTCGAACACGCTCGTTACTCACGCGGTGTTCCCACCATATGTGAGCCAAACTGCGAAGGCATCGATGGTCGAACGTAACTAGCCTCTTCATGTCCGCCGATCTTATGGGCCAGGTTTCGCAACCGTACAGTAAGGTCGAACGTACCGCTGCATTGTACACTCTACCCTTCAGGGCGAGAGTGATGTCGCGTCGCCGCCAAAGGTGGCGAAGGTTGGCAAAAGCACTTCGAGCTTTCTCTATACGGTTCGTGATCTCGTCTTCGATCCCAAGGGCGCTGATACAACTTCCCAGGTAATTGAATTTCTGAACGACTTCTAGCTGATCCCCACCAAGGGTCAGCGCAGGAGGCGATCCCTGCCAATCTTGGAGGAGCGCTTTGCACTTCGATGGTGCAAAGCAAAGCCCGAAGCGACTGACAGCCAGTGCTAATCTGTCTAGCGCGGCTTGGCACGTCTGGGAGCTGTCACAGATGAGGGCAATGTCGTCAGCATACTCCGAGTCAAGAAGTCGTTCTCCTGGGAGTAGCTCCACACCTTCCAAGTCATGTCCTGTAAATGCAATATCCATGACTTCGTCAATAGCGAAGTTGAAGAGGAAAGGTGACAGCGGGCATCCTTGTCTCACACCGCTGGAGATATTAAAGGGTGGCGACAGCTTGCCGTAAGCCCTCACTCTGCCCGTGCTACGCGCATATAATGCTTGGATAATATTTACATATTTCTCGGGCACACCTTTCCTGAGTAGACAATTCCAAAGGGCACATCGATCAACCTAATCGAAGGCACCTTTGATGTCGAGGAACACGACTACGGTGGGCCGCCAATATGTGTGGCGGTGCTCCAACAACTGACGCAAAGTGAAGATGTGGTCAATGCAGCCACGACCACGACGAAACCCGGCTTGCTCCACACGAATCTGGCTTTCCCGAGCGCCAGTCAGTCTGTGAAGGATTATGGAGGCGAGTAATTTGGAGGCGATGGAGATCAGACTGATTCCTCTATGGTTGCCGCATTCCGAGCGCGAGCCGCCTTTGAAGATGGGAACAATAACGGACTGGCTCCAGTCGGTTGGGACAGTCTCCTGCTCACACAGTTTCACTAGTAATTCATGCAAAGCATCCACAAGAGCAGGGCCTCCGAATTTGAAGAGGGCTGGAGGAAGATCATCTGGTCCCGCGGCTTTGTTCGACTTCAACAGTCGGATCTCACGTTCGACTTCTGAGCGAGAGGGTGGATCCAAAGGGACAGCCCACGGAGCAGGGCGATCAGTGACCGGCGAATCGGACAATTCTAGCCGATTAAATTGCTTTTCAAAATGCTCAGCCCAACGCTCCAAACGTTTTGACAAATTGTGGATAGGCTGTCCACTCTCATCACAAATTGTTTCACTAACACCAGGTCCCCTGCTGCCCAGGAATAACAGTCGGCGTTGAACAATTGCAGCCACAACAAATACAGCTGCAAAATCGCTGGCCAAGTTCATTCGGATGTTGACGCAGTAGTTATTGATACAGTCAAGCTCAGGTTCAGGAGGCGAGTGAGTGTCTCCTTTCCGAAAACCTAAATGCAGCAAATCAGTGAATTCCATTATGATGCTGATGCAGGTGTAACGTTCGCTTACTGGTTGCACAAGTATGACGATATGTTTCCGTATCGATTTGGTCGACGTCTCAAAGAAGAAGCAATTTCGTCGGATGCTGCTGAACATGTAAAGTTCACGAATTTCATTCTCCCAAAGAAGAGCACTGATCTGTCGTTGGATGAAGTCGTGGCATGCCCACAACTTTTCGGTGAACAGACATCGCTGTTCAACATTTGTTTCAAATGTCTGACAGTGACTAAGAAAGAAGAAGGGGACTGGGTGCAGTATTCAGGCCGTGTGAATCGTGAGTGCGAACGATCACAAAACGACCGGGACCCAGTACAACCGTCTCGTGTACCTCTGCAGCCCATAAGCAGCCAAAGATACAGACATTCGAACAAGAATACTGAGCAAGATTGAACAAACTCTTGACATCATATTGCAGCAAGTGACCGGTGAGAGTCAACGAACATAAAGCACGATACATCAATGCTTCAGCATTTGTCCAATACGTACGAACATGACCTCGTGCAGTCAACCACCCCCCCCCCCCCAAAAGCAACAACTCACGTGGGGCTATCACTTTCAGAAATTCCCTCTGCTTGTTGGTTTTGTAGTGGATGGCATTTTGCTCGGAACAGTCCATTTAGTAATCACATCAGCAACCGATGCGGCAGAAGAGGTCGTAAAGCGTCGTGTTGCTTGGCAAGTGATCCTACTTTGTAATGATTCGGAATACCTGTAGATCGGGTTGATAGTTAACGTTTTGATTCGTTCTCCGAGCTGAGTGATTTAATGACAAACGTTTCACCACTTCCCTCAATGGCATCCTCAGTGCACTGCTCCATAGAGGAAAATCTCACGGAAAGTGTCCTCTTAAGTGTGTTATTCACTTTATTTGTCAGCCGTACTGTTGCATCGTTCTCTATGCGTCGATAGGTTATTGTGTCGACTAGGAGATGACTTGCCTTTTCAATATAATCAGTTTTGTCCATTGTGACAGCCATACGTCCCTTGTCCGCAGGCAGGATTACGATGATTTCGTCGGCCTTCAAGGATTTTAGGGCACTGTTCTCTTGTTGTAGAAAAGAGTTGTGTTGCGTGCTAGAATCGGAACCACGGCATGCCTTATTTGTGTTTTGGTCTCTTCGTTAAGTTCATTGGATTTTAAGGTATTTTCGAATTCTGCTAGGAACTCATTGGTTTCAGCATCCTTGAAGTTTTAGTTAAGTCCCTTGATGAGGACCTGTCGTTCAACGTCATCGAGATGCCGTTTGGACAGCTTCCTGACCCAACCATCGTTGATATCTGCGCACTTTAAACTGGACAACTTTTCTCGAAGTGCGACCTGCTTTTTCGCTTTTGAAATTGTTGCTTTGCGATCGATCACTAAGTCTAACTGTTCTGTCATTTGTTGGCCGACTGTTTTTAGGCATGTAATTCGGTGTTCCTCAAGACATCTTTCATATTTCCCAATCCGATTGTGTGCATCAGTGATCATCATCCTCACCATGCGTTTTCCAAACTGCCCACGCTTGTGGATGGTTCATCGGAGGCTTGTAGTTTACATTTCGGTGGAGGATGTCATTTCGTAGGCATTCATGGAGGAAGGATAACTGTTCTCGTGTGGAGGCTTTCCGGCAGGCAAAGTCTTCCCAACGACGTGCAGATCGGAGCGTTGAGCGCCCATGATTGTTTACAATAATTCGGAATACCTGTAGCTCGGGTTGGTAGTTAACGTTTTGATTCGTTCTCCGAGCTGAGTAATTTAATGACAAACGTTTCACCACTTCCCTCTGTGCACTGAAGATGCCACTGAGGGTGATACATAGTCAGCGTTCAACACCTAAGTGGCAAACGGCATCGAAGAAGACGGTGCACTGATGAAGTCACCAGGCGGAATGCTACTTCGCGAGCTATTGACGAAACGGTGAAGGATTCTGACTTGCCAGGTAAAAACGATTGACGTTCGCACCATTTCTAATGTTCACGTCATTGTGAGGAGCGCGTATGCATTCACAATATACTCTTAATGCATGCACACTCAAAAGGGCCGTTTTCCTTTTCACGTGAATCCAGCCCTGAGAAGGGTTGGTGTTGCGTTCCCCGGTTTGCATTACGCGTTCTGAATTGGGGACAGAGAGACGGTGCATGTGAACTGTGTAAGCGTAGGTTGGACGACTGCAATGCATTCCTACCTCAAGTGCACATACCGCGAGGCGTACATAAATGTTGGTTGCTGTAAGGCGAGGTCGGCTGTAGGCACATTGCGACAAATTACATCGCGGCGCATGCCGGCTGTAGGAGCAAAGCTTAGACAACTTGGATGCATTCTTATCTCAAACAACTCTCAAGTGCACCCACGTCGTGGTCTGAGGCAGAGCGGACGCGGCGCCCATGAATGTTGGTTGCTGCAAGGCGAGGTCGACTGTAGGCACATTGCGGCAAACTACGTGACGACGCTTGCAGACGGTGGAATGCAAAGCATAGACAACTTGGATGCATCCTTATCTCAAACAATTTTCAAGTGCACCCACGGCAAGGTCTGAGGCAGGGCGGACGCGACGCACATGGATGGTGGTGGCAGCAAGGTGAGGCGGACTACAGACATGCGACGCAGTACCCGTAATCCGAGGACGACTGCGCACGCGAGCATGTATACTGTGAACAGTGAGTACATATTACGTGAGACGCTTACCAATGGCTGGTAGCACGTATTAACAAAAGAATGCGACATATATGCAGGCAAGCAAGCATTAGGCGGCGTGCGGTGCATCGGCTCTGTGGAAGTTACGTACGCATCCCAGCATGGGCACAGAAAGGCAAGTAATGAATAAGTGTTGAATTCACCTTCGGCTGCTTTCAAACCCTCGTTCATTGGCTTACTTATGGTACTGGCAGCGGAGACGTAGGCAATGCGTGGAGCGATATCATGCAGGATGACTTCGGCTCCTCTAAGCAAGGTCACTGAAAGTCAACTTAGTATTACTTATTCACATTACCTGCGGCTGGTAACTAGTGGTTGTACAATAGCGTGCTACGCTCAATGACAGGTGCGATGGAGGTGCTAGGCACATGGATCACAGCGGCGAATTACATCATGGGCTAAAGCAGCCAATTAAGAGGTATATGAGTCCTTTATCTGGGGCTGGGTGCAATTGGTGTTACAACGGCTTATGAACTGATACGTTCAATCGAATTAAGCGCACGTGAGAATCTAACCATAGGCGAGAATTGTCATTTATCCTTCTTGAGTGGATCGATGTGTCAGGAACTGATGCGATGATTTCTTCAAGCATCTTAAACAAAACCACGGCATCACACGCTGGTCGAGCAATTGCTACCCACGTTTCCTGCACTGTTGGGCTTTGCGGCCACAGTCACTTGAAGTGAGCGAGGGATACGAAGGGAAATCGAGCGTATCTAATAAGTAAGTTCACTTGAAACGGGATAGTATTAATGCCTGAAGGGGAGTTAGGGAAAAGGAAAACAAGATTCAAGTTAGTCAGGAAAAGGAGAAGGTTTATGTAGGCACCCCGAAGCGTCTAGTAAACGCTCACACTCCCGGAAGTTTCACGGATAATACTTTCCCAAAGCATGTTCTAGCACTCGCTGGCTCAGTGTGACCGCATAATTTCTGCTCGAACGCCATCCAGTCGAAGTATTACTAAATAGGCTCGTATTCATCGAGACTCATCATATGAGGCATGATCGAACTTTTACAAGCAACTATGTCGCAAACGGCATGTTGCGTTGCGTGCAATGGAAGGAGGCCTGAAAAATATAGCTGTTACATAAATAAGCAAACTACTGGTGAAAAACAATCTCTTGATGTGACTGCTACAAGGCTGTGTTCATGTGTGTGTATTGTAGAGCACAAGAGTAAAAATCTATAGAGGGAAGTAGATTTGTGAGTTAGTTTACTCTCGTCAGTGCGATGCACGCTATCAAAGGCGTGCTCATGGTGATGCAGGCACGTGTGCTCGGCAATTGCACGAATTACTGCAAGTTACTCAGTAGCGTAGGCATTTGTGTGTGTAGGTTAAAATATAGAGGCGTGCGTAATCGCCTATGTGTAAGTAGTCATGTTGCGTGAGTTAGTAAAGGTGCCTCTGAATTTGAGATTTTGGTCGCGGGGTTCTACATCATAGGAAAGGATCAAAGTAACACTTCGAATTGGATGACGTTCGTGATATAGCAATGATCGTTTAGAAAGAGAGGAGGCAATTACTTCATTCGTTGATTAGTCACATCCGCCACGTCACCGGTTGTTAAACGGACATCCTTAGCTTTTATAGGGAGAACGCATACCAGGCGAAATCCCACCACGTCCTGGAACACTGCCGGTGAACCATTTGCTGGAACGGGATTAGCCTGAATCACTCAGGTTACATCACGTGACGGCTGTTGGGCTAGCCTGTACGGTTCTCTGCCGTGTATAGTAGTGCATGCCAACTATCTTGCGTTATTGTTTGGCTGGCTAGCCGAACAACCTCTACGTGGTGTCAGCTGGATGGTTTGGGTTAATCCTGTTCCGGCGCATAGTTAGGCGGCAATGTTCCAGGAAATGATGAATTTTCGCCTGCAACACTGCGACGTGATGGAGGTGACTCGCCACTAAATAAAGTTACTGCCTCTTCGCTTTCCGGAGGACCTATGCTTCACAATGGTCATCAATTTCGAAGAGTTCCATTGATCCCTTCATACGACGGCGCACACAGCAACCAAGCTCACGAATTCAGTCACATTTTACAAGTTTGCTCAAAATGCTCACTAACACACGTACATATATAGATACAACTCCAGTATGTTACTGGTTGACCTGCCATATTTTATACAAGTACCGACCATCATAAGTACACAATCTACAAATTTCCACACCACGCTACATCCACACAGACGCAAACCAATCTCACTTCACCTTTGATGTTTCCGCACATGTACTTTCCCCTTTATGCATGCAACACAAAGTGTCCACCTACAAAACCTAGGCTGTAAACTTTGCTCATGCCTGATACGGCGTGCCTCGATGCTGTCAAGGGTAAACAATTTATTTATTTATTTATTTGAAAGTATCTTACAGTGTACGTATCAATAATAGTGCAATATGGCGTTAGTCAACTTGCCAGTGTGAAGCCCTGGGCGGTGACTTTGATTGGTGGTGAGTCACATCCGCCACGTCGCAGTGTTGTTAGACGGTTGTTTGTGACTTGATGAGTAGAACTGTAGTGACCTGCAGATTCCCCCATACGACTATGTAAATTGTTTTAAAATATATTAAAATTACGGCTTTCTTATGTTTCAGGGAATTAAGCAGTTTGCCTTTTGGAACTTTGTTCTTGTTTGTGTAAAACACGAACACGATACCCGCCTTTGGCGCGCGAAGCGACTGCAAACGACGCTCCGCCCACGCACTCGACGCCCAACTACATTATCGCTAGCTAGCTCTCCTCTAGTGCCCTACTTTTAGCATTAACTAACTCACCTCCCTTCCAATAAACTTTTCCCTAGCTTAACTTGTGTGTTCTGCCCATTGGCTTTGGTTGGCCCTCTAATCTCGTACTGGATATACAGCGCACAATCCTCGCGCTATAGAACGTTTGCAACGCGCAACTCCATCACGTCCTGGAACACTGCTGTCGATCCAGTTGATTGGTAATGTGTAACCGACGATACATTTTACCGACCGACTAGTTGTTTGACTACTTGCCGTCGAGGCGCGACTAAATGTTTCCGCTGGCTGACCGAATGGCTGAGCCAGAGTCCGCCATTAAGAGTTGAAGCTGCTCGACGATGAAGATGGAGGATGTGTTAGAGAATTGCGTTGGGTAAGCTTTTCGAGTTAACGCACGTTTGCATTTTTCTGTTGTTGTATACTACTCCGGATTGCGAGCATTTGCTCTCCAGCAATCCACGCTAGACTTAAGTCAAGCCAATATGTGAAGTTGAATCCGGGTTTGAGCGCCGATCTACTATGGGATCCCTAGGAATTTCTTGGTAACCTTTTTGGATTTCAGAGTAGGGGTAGGGAGAGACTAACCGGGAAAATATCGCGAAGTATGGTCGTGAAACCAAGCAACATGGAAGTCTTATATTCGGCATATGTTGCTCAGAGGTAAACTGATATAAACTGTGCAAAAATGCTTCGCTGCAATGTTTGGTCGTGTTACAAACAGTAATGGCCGCATGTGTAGTCCAAGTGCGCAGCTCTTGTGAGTGACCTGCAAATACTGGTTTATGTTGGTGCACTTTATATGTGCAGTGAGGGATGAGAAAATAGCCAAAGATTTGGTGGCGAATAAGTGTTGAAGGAATATCAAAATGTCGTATTCTATTTTACAATTAACCGCCGCCCCACCCTGGTGTCCGAACACTTGGGTTCGGTTCCTTACTTTTCTGCACGAACCTTTTAATCCAACACTTACTTGGAGGTTTCCTGGCTGCGTATCACAAAGCAGGTACTTGGACGGGAAGACAATTTTCCGACAAAAACTTACTTACGGAGGAATGTTGCTCCCTTTCCGTAGCCAAATTATTACTTTAGGTAGCCTAACCACCGTGGTTCCGCCTTATCACTTTTCTAATTCTGCACATGCTTTGAAAAGTATTAATGCAAACCTTTTGGGTATCCTGCATTGGAGGAATGAATGGTATTTTCGCCTGAGCAGAGATGGATTTAGCTATATGGATAGCTGCACTCACAATCTGAGACGTCCAGGGTGGATAACTGAACATTACTCCTCACACTACTACCGGTATACCACAGCAGCAAGACACAAGGCCATTACTTCTAAATTCTTCCTCACCTGCACCATTCTTCACCCAACTCGCCTGGACATCTCAATGTTCGGCCGGACTCAAAGACTAAGGTCCTACGCACCTAAGCATTTTGCTTAGCATAGGCAGGAATTTCGAAATCGAATGACTACGAGTGACCGAGTGCAAAAGCGGCCCGTAGGATAAATTGCCTGTTATACACTATTATTAAAACGGATGGAGGCCAATTTTTCAGGAAGTTATGGGTTTTGCATAGTAAACGTACACCATATAACAAGCCACAAATCTTCCTCTAACAACACAGTGAGGTGGCCATGTGACGTGCCACTGGATAAAAGCACTGCCTACAGATTTACACTAGCACGTTACCTAGTGCAACATTACCTTAACTTTCAATATTCGTTTGCTACATGTATCTAAAAGACACTTGGCTATAAGTGCTTTCCGTTTCCGCGCTTTTTCTGCTGATCTCTACCTAGCACCTGAACCCAGACCAACACCACAACACCACCATACTATTCCTGACCAGGAAATCACCAATTTCCATAAGTTATGTATATTGTGATAAGCCCTTTTCATGCAAAGCAACATGCTCGTTGCGTAAAACACTCTTGTAAAGTTCTAGCAGACCTGATTTCGTGTGCCTCGATGGATTCAAGAATAAACCCTTTAGTTATAAGCGGACGGATTGTTGATGATGACCCTCAACCACCGCAAGTATTCAGGGTTTTGGACGACACTCACTTAAGCTTTTGCTACCGGACATATCTAAGTTGGTTTAAACGAGGGATTCCGTTTTCTTAGGAGAGCCATAAGCAACCAAAGTACACAAAATCCCAGAGACAAACATAGCTTCAGGGGCCCGTTTCCACATATACCTTGTTCTTTATATAGCTGACGACCTTACTTCCTATCCAGGTAGATGTAGACAAAGGCAAAGCGGTGCTTAACTCTGTGTAGTTTTCTTTGCAACTCGGGCGAATATCTGCCACCTTTGATTGAAACTCAGGGTCGTATCCATTGAGCCAGTCACCTTTGTGTAACGCACGGCAGCTCTTCAGCCGGCCCAGCGTCTTTTTCTATATCTGTGGACATAAACGTGGCAAAGTCTTATGTCCGCCTGTGGGTGCTAGCGTTGTACTGTTTGCATCTGCGGCAAGCTGCGGTTCAGCACTAATAGCACCAACCTGTGAAGGGTACGGTGTTCTCCATATCCCTGACGGCCTAAAAAATTATTTTAATTAAGTTACGTATCAATCCATCAAATGCTCGCGCGCCGCTTGTTTCATCTACTACCATTGAATACTGTAGTGTTTTATGCCTTGCTTTACTTGTGCTCGCAACCTAGGCGGTCAATTTACTAACTGGTTACTTGACCAGTTTGCTGAAGCATTCTTCGAAAAGGGATCCTCAGCAGGTAATGACTGCGACCAGGAAACCAAGTGTAGCCGACTAGCATACTAAAAAGTGCGTGCGACAGCTTTAGCGGGGTAGCTAGGAGTCGGGATTATTGCTGGCCTGTGTGCTATTCTGCCGACAAAAGTGAAGAAATACACATAGCTGTTGTTTGGCGCGTAGCTCGGTCTGCAACACGCATCCGTTTCATGGACTACACCGTTTTCTATTAGATAGCAACTTTAGTGGGTTATTGTTTGGAGCTAGGACGACCGGACACCTCTTACTGTATAAAATAAAAGTTCCCCAATATCTAGCTGACGGCGGAAATCGCAAGCTGTCCTTCCGCTTAATTTGTAGTTCGAACAAGCGATAATTCACAACGTTGTCAGACTGCGTAAGCTTTCTGACTTTAACAGCTACGTGTTAGGTTCCTTGCGTGCGCATATATTATAAGTTGTATTGTTTGCGTCCCAGAAGCTCACACGCTACGTAGCACAGGCTAGTCCGGAAAAGCATCAGACACTTTCGGCTTATTGTGGCTTCTCAGTGCTGCGCGTTCCGTCGGTCCCCTACTGACGCTCGGACCCATGCAAGCCACACTCGTAGCATGGGCATCTGAATTGCAAGATTACTCCTGAATTAATCTGATAATTATCGAGGCCAACGCAATCTGTGCGTGGTCTGCGAACGTAACAAGTTATCGCGGATAGGAGTAAGATAATTTTAGGTTAGACAATTCCATGGTTCTGTCAACATACGCTGGCTAATACGGATCTGTTAACCAATGAGGTGCACTTATACCTTTGACAAGACACGAACTGCTAGTTAAGGGCAGCGATCGTTTCTTATTGACGTTTTGAAGCAGATTCAGGTAGGACAGAAAAGATAGCACAATGGCTTGAGTGTTCCTTCTTGTACGGATGGTTGAGCCGGGAAATGATAACTTTTATAAGGTTTAGGGGCATCTAATACGCAAGGCTCAAACGACATCATGGCTAAACCATAACTACCAACGTTTCCTGCACTAGCACTCCCGGCTGTGTCAGTTACGTGAAGTAGCAACAGCGTAGGAAGAAAATGAAAGAGAAATTTAAAAGGCAATCGTGTAACTGAAGGATACTACCAAAGAATGAGGAGAAGTACAGAAGTGGCATCATCCAATTTCATATGGAAGAAGTTCACCTTATCACAACTGCGAACTTATCGGTAACAAACCTATAAAAACTCGCATTGCGGATAGTGTGAGCACGGGTTTTGACGATCGATCATTTGCATACCGCCACACCTTGGTATAACGAAACTACACATGGTGGGCCGTCGGAGAGTTGCCGAAGCACTGAGTCATAAGGGGCCTGTAAGGCCGATTTTGGTGGAACTAAAGCATCCGCTTTAAAAGGAATTGCTACATGGCCGGGCCGGTGTGCTATCGATGCATACTTAAGGTCAATACCGCTTACTACCGGCACAGCAGCTTCAGCAGCAAAGGTTGCTCCAACCACTTCGAGGAATTATACTATAAATGAGTGTAGTCCACCAATTAGCGTGGCGCTTGCTAAGACCCAAAGCGCTGACAAACCTCTTAGTGGCCGTTTTGTTCTGGTGCACCCTGCATTTGAAACTATAGTGGTACGGATGACAAACACTTTTTAAAAACCACCGTCTGCAAAATGGACAAACAGTTTCCTGGTTGAGCTAATTAGGGATCCCACTCTGTATGTGACTGCTGAACCTGCTGAGAAATCGGAGAGTTCGAGTGCCTTATTGACGGTATATAATACAACTGCTAAAGTTGACCTAAATGCCATAGCTAGATGAAGATTATGGAACCCATCTGATGCTGCTGATCCATATGTAATGAAGCTGACATCTGTATGTGGACTGCACATCAGTGTTGAGTACAAAGCTCAGACATATAAAGGGGTAAAGGTGGTCATATTGATACAAAATGAATAGCATGCTTCGGCCTCTTCAGACGGCAACAAAGAAACCCTCGGCGAACAAACCGAAGTATAACTCCGTCGACGCTGCAAAAGCATGTTTCATCCTGTGGCGGTCTGCTGGGACCCGTTACTGACCCCGAGAGTTAGGCCAGTGCGATACACAATCCTCTTGATAACGTTGCAAAAAGCGTACTATCCCATCGAGCGCCCGACACAAGAGAAAGTTAAAACTATGATGGAGAAGATGGATTCGCAAAAGAGGCATTGAATGTGATACATTAACTGGTACTGCATAAGGAATAAGTAGGCAGAACCGACGGGAACTTGCAAACTTGCCAAAGTAGTTGCAATTAGTGAATCATTGCTTCCCCAGTGATCCATTCTGTAACTTACTGAATTGCTTCTCTGAATTTACAATCCAAAGACCTGGATATCTGGCTAGTGCGGGTGTGCTTTTTCTTAACTGGACCTACTACTCTAAGTGACAGGCCCCTTTTCTATTGCGACACCTAGTATCCAAGTTGTTTCGATTTTTCTTTGGTTTATAGGACAGTTGGAAATAATTAGGTTTGTCTACCGTAGCCCCACCTTTACGCAACTGGAAGGAACCTAGCTTACTAAGCTGCTCAAGCTAGCAGTGGGAACAGCACCTAACTTTTCGATCATAGCAGATTTAAACCTTTCGTTTGCAGAGTTGGAGTAGATAACTAACACCGTAGACACGCTGGCGCGAGCCGACATAACATTGCTGAAAACGATTGCTAAGCTCTCGCATATTATTATCACGACCATGTACCGAATTGGTTGTACCCCTTCTACACTAGACGTGTGATAACAAGACGTGATCACTTGCCACTGGTATATACCGAAACTCCTCGGTAAACATGGCCACCGTGTGCCAAATCTCTCCTCAAATTCGAAAAGGTCTTCGACAAAACACCGACTTGCAAGGAATCCGGGTAGCATTGGCCTCACAGTGGCAAGACCTAGCCCTGCAGATAGACTGGTTTTCTGAACCAGAAAGACCTACTTTAGAGCACTGTTAAAGCTTAATTAAAATTTGGCTTTTTCAATCAGTAGGTGTGATTTCTACTTTGAGACTTATGAGACATGATGCCAAGCCGCGTTGTTAGCTCCGAGGAATAGCTGGAGCAATTAAGCGGTCGAACAAGCATTAAATGAAGTTGCGTATCTGCAGAGTACAGGCATTGGCTGCATTACAAAATGCGGGAACTTGGCAGTCAAATTCCAAGCAAGTGCAAAGTACTGCTTTGAGATTCCATTTGCTAAAAGAGCCAAGACGAAGCTTAAGTTGTATTAGGTTTACGTCAAGTCGAAAATCCTTTGCGAGATGGAGTTGGAAACCAGGTCATGGAGAGTAGGTTATGCTACAGGCTGAGGTGGTGTTGCGTGTCTACCAGTATATATATCCTTTGGATTCATGGCGCCCAGTTCCTGCCAAACCACATTGTCAACCCGAGGGGGCCAAGCCAGCCACTCCGCTAAAGGTGTCGCAAATCTTTAGTGTATTAGCTATCTTAGACCCTATCCAATCTGCTGGACCAGGCAGTGCGCATCCCGCGTGTGACGAACCACGCGCTGACATTCTCCAACGCCCTATCTTGGAGCAGTCAAACATGTCACTTCAAGAACGCAAAATCTCACAAGATTATTAGGAGTCATCCATAGTGGCGATACATAAGAGAGACTCCAAATCTGTAGCCCTTAACTATAGACCTGCCAGAGTCTAGGCGAGATGTGCAAATGTTTGGAGAACGTATCGGGAGCCGCAATTATGAGTACTTAGTTACTCATAACTTGAAGCAGGTTGAACAACACGGCTTTGTCGAGAACATTCGCTTCATACCAATTTCGTACGCCTTGTTGGAAACTACCACGTTTCAGAAGGCTTCGTTGACGACCGGTTGATATATTTAATATCATACACAGCGTTTTGCTTTTGACTTAAAAGCTTGACAGGAGACAGCAGCTTAGGGACAGAACTAAACTTACAGTAAAATACCAGCCCGATGATATGTTTATGCCTTGAAACAAATAATTTCACATTTAGTCGAGAATGTACATTCAAATACAGCCTCTGGCCGTGTGATCACAAGTATCCATGGTATTGACAAACCTAAATAAAAAATAAATACTTGTCATTTTCGAGAATGCAAAGCAAACCTTTACAGGGATCGGCATGTTGATTAACAAATAGTCAAAACTGTAGAAAAATACATGTTTTCTATGTCAGTGAAGTTATGTGTATGGTTGTATTTACATACAAAATTGTAGAGTGGACCTGAGATGGCACGGCATGTGAGCAGTATGGATTCGACGCGGTTACTGAATCAAATATTATATGCTCAGCTGAGTATGGGGAAGCGACATGTGGGGAAACTAAGTTTACGTTACCAACAATCCGCGAATCAGGATAAACAGGCTGCTCACACTTCAAGCACGCCCGGTGGCTCCTGCTGCGGCCTGCGAGTAGTCTCCACAAACGTTTGCAGTATTATGAATAATCGCGATGAGCTTTGTTGTTTCGTTACGTCTGAGCGACCAGACGTAGTGGGACTCTCAGAGACATGGCTGCATGCAGAGTTATACACCCAAGAACTTGAACTCAACGGTTACTCGTGTTTCCGATGCGATAGACTAAAGAATGCCCACGGTGGTGTCTTACTTTACATCCGGTCTTCCCTGCGTGGGAGACTTGTGAGCACCTACCGAAGTGATGATGGCCTGTGTGAGCTACTGTGGTGCTCCATCCGCCTCAGGCGCGGAGAACTGCTTGTGGGCGCAGTTTATCGCAGTCCCCTGAGTCGTTGTTTGGATGGGCTGCCCCATCTTCGGACCCACATGAGTCGTCCACACTTTCTGCTTATGGGCGATTTTAACTGTCCTCGAATACGATGGCCTGATGTGCATTTGATGCCTGGACATAGTGGGGTTGAAGCAAAGTTCGTGGAGTTGGTACTTGAAACTGGTACATCGCAACACATATGCCAGCCAACACGCATATCAACACGTTCAACCTCGTCCTGTCTCGACCTGATGTTAACGAGCTACGAACAACGAGTGCGTGACGTTAGGGTCCTGGAGCCCCTGGCTACGAGCGACTACTCAGTACTGATAGCTGATATGGAATTATCTTTGCCGTATTCACATCCGCTGCAACCAGCTCCCAACTACTGGAAAACGGACTTCGATGGTCTTGCTCGAGCCGCGAGCCAACTGGATTGGTCTCTGTCACAAACTGCATCTGTGGAAGATTGTTGGATATTTATAAAAGAGAGATTAACATCATTGTGTTCCAAATTTGTGCCATTGAAATGTCGAAAGGTTGGACCGATTAAGCCTCATTGGTTTGATAAGGAGTATGGAAAGCTGGCTCGGAGGCGGCGCAGACTGTGGGACAAATTCCTTCTCTCTGGCTCTGCCAATGATTACGAAGGGTATAAATGTCAGCGGAATCTGCAACAGTACAAAAAAAGAATAAACGCCGACACTTTGAAGAGCAGCTTGCATCAGCCGCGAAGACCGCGCCCAAGCGAATCTTTGCATATGTGAAGCGACGCCTGAAGCCGGCGGGTGATGTGCCAGTGCTGGATGGCACGGATGGACAGCCCCTAACCTCCAGCTCTGAGCGTGAATCCGCGTTGGCGGCGCACTTCACTTCTGTATTTGCGAATAACCAGGTGTCTGTTCCGAGTTCGACGTGTACCGCTTTTACCGAACTCGATAGTCTACATTGTGGCGCCGAAGAGGTAGCTCAACTACTCGCCAACCTTGACGGCACCAAACCTGCCGGACCTGATGGGCTTCACCCACTGGTTCTCAAGTCACTTTCAACTATCCTCTCTCCTATCGTGACTGACCTTTTCAGCAGGTCGCTCTCCGAAGGTTTGTTGCCGGTTGACTGGAAATGTGCGGTGGTGAAGCCTATTCCGAAAGGCGGCGACCCTAGTAAAGTAGACAATTACAGGCCAATTTGTCTGACACCTATATTGGCAAAGGTTGCTGAGAAAATTGTGAAGAAGAGATTGCTGCAGTTGCTACAGTCAAACGAGGTCCTGACGCCCGCACAGCACGGTTTTATGCAAGGTCGCTCATGCATTACTAACCTGCTTGTGACGAGGCATGAGTGGTTGAAGGCAATAAACAAGGGGAAGTCCGTCGATGTGCTATTCATCGATTTCAGTAAAGCGTTCGACAAGGTCAGTCATGAGGTTCTCCTTCACAAACTCAGCATGTATGGCGTCGGTGGCTCACTGCACCGGTGGATCCGCGACTTTCTTGTTGGACGAAAGTGGAGGGTACAGGTCGACGACCATCTAACTGACTGGTACCCTTCTACAAGTGGCATGCCTCAAGGCACTTTGCTGGGGCCCACTCTGTTCCTGATCCACATCAACGATCTACCGCAGCTTCTCCGGTCGCCGTGTGCCTTGTTTGCGGACGACATGGAGATTTGGAGAGAAATCGACGCTCCTGATGACTGTGGCCTACTTCAGCAAGATCTCAACCGCTTATCCACATGGTCTGCAGAAGTTCTTCTCCCGGTCAACCCAGCCAAGTCTGTATTTATGAGCCTGGGGAAGGGTGCAGACGTCCGAACCTGCACTCTTGACGGCCAAACGCTATATCCCACACCCTCCGTGAAGGACCTAGGTGTACTCTCACGCTACGAGTTGAAGTCCGTGGACAACACGAACGGGCTATATCGGAACGGACTGAGCATGTTTTGGGCGCTCAAACGTAGCTTCTGCACATGGTCTGAAGAGGTTGCCACTCGCCTGTTCTCTTCTATCATTAGACCAATGCTAGAGTACGGTGCGCCCGCCTACTTTCCGATTACCCGAGGCGAGGCACAAAAGATCGAACGGGTCCAACACGTTGCTACCAGGCTCATCCCGAGTTTACGTGGCTTTGGGTATGAAGACCGGTGCGAGAAACTAGGACTCTATACCTTGTCCTACCGTCGGGTGCGAGTCGACCTCATTATGACCTACCGAATTCTACATCTCGGTGAGTTCCCCATGTTAAGGCCAATGCTGCACTTACGAGGGCTATGCAGCACACGCGGACACAGATACAAACTTGTTGTGCCGGATATGAAACGTGTTCCCCACCCACTGTGCTTCGAACGGAGAGTGGTAAACATTTGGAATAGTTTGCCCGAACATGTGATTGAGGCAACATCTGTGCAACAGTTCAAAACGTTGTTAGATTTGCATTTTGCCTCTATTCGATTCAGAGAACGACTGCACACTTACGATGACATCACATTTGTGAATCCTGAAATATCGTAAGTCGAATATTTAAATATTACATGAGAACGACAATGATATTCAAGGTTGACAACTTTTATAACGTTTTTCGCCATATCTCGAAAGAGTTGTACAGAATCCATTTCTACTTGCTCTATAATACAGTATTCAGTATTCAGTATTCAAGAACGTGCTCAAACTGAACCACTCACGTCTTAACCTTGGTTGCAGGTCATGGGAATATAAAGCGGTTGAGCGACATGCATGGCGCAGTCTGATCACGAAGGCAGTTGACGAAGTGTGGAAGGCAGACTTCCTACATACGGAGAAGAAGCGGTAAGTGCGGAAGCGGCAAGCACCGATGGGATGTACTCCATCGACATCTACAGCATAGTGCGGTAACATGCGGCCGCGAGTGCCTGAGACTGGCAGGCCTAGTGAGCCATGAGCAAGACCTCTCGGGACCTCTACCGAAGCGATGACGGCTCCTGCAAAGAACGTAGGCAGAACCGGCGCAGCGTTTGGTCGTACGCTGCACTCAATATACTAACGGCGTGCTTGCATGGTACGTCTATTTATTTCAGGTGGTGGGTTTTCAATTTTGTCCTAATACTTTTCTTTTCTATATAAAGGTCTTTCTGTAATCTCTCGTATAAAATTGTACGCGTCGCTTAAGCCAGTTGTCGTTAATTTTGATAACGTTTTCTTGCTTGTGGCCATTTTGTAAAGTATACTTTTTGACCTCGTGAACTCAGCTCTTATTCTTTTGTAAACAACTGATTTCCTATACTCATTAATGTAAGATTTATGTCACCGTTTCCTTATGCGTTACTCGACTTAGTTTCTTTGGTATCTTTCTCTTAGGTCATTAGTTGTTGCTTGACATCCCCGGTGTGGCTGCGCTTGATGTGCACGTTGACATGGTGTCTACCTGTCTATTCCCCACAATACTTCGTCCATACTGGCGCTAGGCGCTAGTTAGTCGTTGCTGTAGGGGACTGGGTGCACGGTCCTTGTGATCGTGCTATGCTCGAAGAGTGGTTCCATGCAACCAGTGGGCAGTGCACTACGGTCCAGACACCACCTTGTGTGCGCTTGCTTACCAAAAACAGCGTGCTTATGCTTGTATGTGTAGGAGTGGGGGTCGGCTCCGTTGATGTAACGTGGCTCTCATCCACATGCCTCCCGGTCTCATTCCTTCAAGTGGGCACTGGATATGGGGGGTGTGGTTGGAGCTGTGGGTGGTAACTCGTAAGCCACGTATAGTCTCTCTGTAGGCGTAGTTGTCCTGTGGCTTGCCACAGTGACAGGCAAATCCGAAACCGGATGCCGCCAACCAAATTGGAATGGACTACGGTCGAGCCACCTCCTTATTGCTATTGATTCCCCAAATACAGCGTGCTTGTGTTCGCCTGTGCACAAATGTGGGCCGGCTCCGTTGCTGAAAGGCGGCTCCCATCCACATGCCTCCCAGTCTTATTCCTTCAGGTTTACACTGTATACATAGTAAGTGAGTAGCTGTGTGGCTGGTGCAGCGCAGGCCAACCATGGTCCCTCTGGAGGCGACAGTGTCCTGGTCCTAGCCGTATTACCAGGCAACTCCGAAACCGGATGCCGCCAGCCATGTATGTTTATTGCACCACGCTGAGGCTGACGGCACATGCATGATGCTTCTTCATCGCAGTTAAGTTACTGCAGTTTACACTCAAACTGGCGCTTTTTAAACTGAATAAATTTCATTCCACCTTCTTCGGTTCGTTCTGCATACCAGAATAACCTACTATTAACTTGCACACGTTGTTTAGGCTAATTGTGCTTATCGTTTACTTTGTTGATTTGTAGCACTTTTGAGTAAATTTAGGTCATTTTGTACTTATTGCGGCTTCGCTGCTAATTAACTTACTTCACATTATAATTTAGCGATAGTTTAGTCTGCCTAAGCGTAAAATTTAACAATTATACTTTGTGGATAATGTTAGTTTAAGTGAGTGGCGGTTATGCGACATCCTCGGGATGGCTACGCCTGATGTGAATGTTGACAATGTGCCTATTTATCTGTTGCGTATACTAACTCGTCCATACTAGCTGCGGGAGACAGTTGGACGTTGCTGGAGGTGAAGGGTGCACGGTCCTTTTGGCCGTGTTAGACTCGAAGGAGTTTCAGGTACTCCATTTGGAGCGAACTACGGTCCAGCCACCGCCACTTGTGCGCCTGATTCCCAAATACAGCGTGCTTGATTTTGCCTTTGAAGGTGGGTGCGCCGGCTACGTTGAGGAAACGTGGCTACCGGTCTTATTCCTTTGGGTTGACACTGGATATTTGGTGTTTGGTTGGGGCACTGAGTGATGCAGCGCAAGCCACCCCTGGTCTCTTTTGACTGCAGTCGTCCCATGGCTGTCCTCAATGACAGTCAAATCCGAAATTGTTTGCCGCCAAGCATAAACGTTTCGCGCTTTATGCTGAGGCTGCAGTTGCGTTCTTGTTGCTCCTGCACGGCAGAAGGCTAAACCAGATTTCACTGAAACGGGCACCTTTTATGCTAAATGTATATAATTCTACTTTAATCGGTTTGTTCGGTTTAGCAGAATAATTTTCTATTAACTTACGCACTTGCGGGCCCACCGAATCCCGTGACTTGCGTTGTTTGCGCGCCGGAGGTGTGGATGGAAGAAGAGGCGGGGTGACCAAGCAATGACTTGGTCGAGAGGAATGAAGGCCCTCACTTCTGAGCTGGCCTCGGTTGGAACGTCTCGGCTCCATAATTGGGGTTCGAAGGACGATGAACACGTTTGGTTGGACACACTTACTGATATGACTAGGAGCCGACCTCAGTGGCGTTCGTGATGTGAGTTTCGTTGTCCCACCCCATCCCTCTTAGCCTCCCCTCCAACCACGATCTCATTAATTACCCCTATATAATTTTGCATAGTAATTTTTTTGATGCACAACGGCCGGCTGAGAGCTTACCGGAACGATGCTCATCCGTTACCGGTAGCTCAGTCGGCCTGCATCAGTTGCATTCATATTTTTCTCTCCCTTTTTCTATGTATTGCAGCATAGTAGCTGAGGTGTTCCCCATCTCTAGCTAATGTGTATGATGAATGAATGAATGAAATTGCGCACGTTATTTACGATATTGCGCTTATTCGTTAACTTTATTGCTTTTGTAGCAATTTATTCTAAGTTCTGGCCATGTTGTACTTAGGTGAATTCGCTGCTTAATAAGTTACTTTATATGCTATTTTAGCGATTAGTTATGTCTACACAGCCGTATTCTTTAGCGGATTTACTTTGTTGCTGATGTTATTTCAAGTGATTGCCTGTTGTTGACATGCCCGGTGTTGCTGCGCTGGGTGTGCATGTTGACCGGTTGCCTACCTCTCTCTTACCCACTACCTCGTCCATAGTGGCGGCATGAAACGGTTGGTTTCTGCTGGAGGAAACGGGTTGCCCGCTCTTTGTCGCAGTGCTAGGCTCGAAACTTGGTGCCACATACACTGGGTAAAGCGTTCCACGGTCCGCCTAACTCCTCGTGCCCGGTTGATTCTTAAAATACAGCGTGCTTGTGTGTGCTTGCGAAGGAGCGTCGGTCGGCTATGTTGAGGAAACGTGACTCTCATCCACATGCCTCCCGGTCTCATTCCTTCAACTTTACGCTGGATATGAGGAGTGTGGTTGGAGCTGTGGTTGGTGAAGCACAAGCCATCTATGGTTCTGCTGCATGCACAGGTGTCCTGGACCGATGCACATGGACAGGCAATTCCGAAACCGAATTCCGCCAAACCTGTACGCTGGAAGGGAGTTTGAATTCATATTGCTTCTTCACCGCAATTCGCTAACCCAACTTACACTTAAACTTGGTATTTTAAGGTGGATGATTTTCATTACACATTTTCGGTTTCGCCACCTAGCTTGTATAAGCTTCCATTAGCTGGCCCCGTTCAGTTCGGAAAATGTGCTTAGCTTTGTCAATTTCATTGGTTGTATCACCTTTTCTCGAATTCTGGACGTTCTGCAATTACCGCGGATTCGTTGCTATCCAATTTAATTCATATGCTTATTAAGCGGCATTATAAATAAATAAATAAATAGGTATATTTCTAGACCGGCTAGAGGCTGCACCCTTAATGGTTCAGATCAATCTTTACATTACTCCTATGCTCTTGCATGGAACTAGGCAAAAACGAGTATATGTTCCTAGTTGGCAATTACAAATGCATTGGCATTGTTTTGTGCACAGCTGATAAGGTAAGAGGCGCCCGTCTAGCAATTGTTCTGGTTCCTCCGAACGATATTCAGCTCCTTGTTCTTTTGGTGAGAAAGCTGCGTAGAGCTGTAGTTATGCTGTTTTTCTTTTTAACATTATCCAATTCACCACAACTTTACTTTAAATTCATTGGACATTTTTGGCCCGCTCAGTCGCCTTAATTGTTGGTGCGCACAAGGAAGAAATGAGAGTGGCAAAAGTATAAGGGATCCGCAAAGTCAAACAATAATTTCGGGAAATGCGCATGAAAATAAAAATATTTCCTAAGTGACATAAAAAGGCGGCATGCCGCACCAGAAAAATGCGAATTAACAAACAAATATAGCCAAAGTTTTCTTGTGCTGATATTACTTTCTGGAGCAAACTTTCAACCAGCGTAAATCTTAAAAGAAAGCAATCCTTCCTTAAGGCTAGAATACGGCGCAAAGTAGCACAATAATAAGCTACCCCTGGCAAGTTTTAACCGCTGATTACGTTGAACGTGAAAACAATCCAATACATGCTGTAGTTTGCAAGTTAGGTGCAATTGAATGGTGTCTACGAATAAGGCTATTATTCTTTTTCGCTAAAATTGGCTTTCTGCTTTGTAAGCAGATAGCAGAGAAAAAGAAAAGAAACTGTACAAAGTAGCGAGGCGGTATATGTTCTAAATAGGCATAGCTATCCAGAATGGTCTACCCAGCCCGTAATACCCTGCAACAACTAGGGACTTCGTAGTGGCCGATAAGTACACTTTGCAGGCATACATGACAAATATACGCAAATAAGCTATAGTTTTGCGCGAAAACGCTAGGAATCCAATAAGAAATATTATATCCGCATGGGAATTTAAGAGAGCTCATAATTAACCCACGGTTATGAGCCTTCAGCGTAGCATTTTCAGTGGATACTGAGCCAAGTAAACAACTAGGAATATAGAGACTTGTATTTTTTTAAGCCTCTAATTGGCTCTGACGTTTTTATCTAGGTCTCCTGAGCCAGGTCTACCTGAGTAACACTGGAGGTCTTTCGAATCAAATAATACATTTTGGTCTGGAAAACACACATATTTCTTAGCTGAACGTGTAGCAGTCTAGAGATACCCCGGTTTGCCTTTGTAAAATGCTAACTAAAATTATTCCATTGTACACCTAGACAACCGGTGTGGTTTGTTGAACTGATTGCTGAGTTCAAATGCTTGACTTGCTCATCGCCATTTTTGCTTGGCGCGCGTTTCAGTTGCAATTCGCGACTGCCTTGTGTGCTGTGCATGCTCCGTTTCCCCAGCCACAGCGTCAACGGTGTCGTTCCTTTATAGCTAGATAACGGGACACTTATACTGTACCAGTACAAGTTTCCGTGTAACTCGATCTGTTTTTTCGAATCGCTCCGGGCCCTCGGTACAGGCGGCACTCTCTAAATTGTTGACCCCAAAGCCGGAACCCTCTCAGCGCCGGATATTTTGAACTTTCTCCGGTAAGTTCGTTCCATTTATTTTGTATATTTTACGGTTTATCTTTGCATACGGTAGCCTATTATTTGCGTTATTGTTTAAGCCATGGAAGCTGTAGACCCTAAGGTAGAGTCTCTGCTAAGCGTTGTATCTCTCTCTGTGCTACCCTTTTGGGACATGGATTCTCTTTTGTGGTTCGCTCACCTTGAGGCTGAGTATTACAACCACAGGATCACTTCCGACTACGCGAAGTATAGCGAACTCCTGTCCTACCTCCCCAAGGAGATATCAATGCAGATTCGTGACGTCAACATTTCTCAGACCGAAAACCGCTATGCGGCTCTGAAGGAGGCCACAATTAAGCGCGTTATGCCCTCTGCGCAAGTTCACCTGCAGCAGCTTTTCAGGGATTTGCAGCTGGGCGACAAACTGCCCTCAACCCTGTTACGAGAGATGCAGCGACTTCTTACTTCCTCAACCATGGACGAGAAGTTACTTCGCGAACTATAGTTACAGCGGCTATCGGAAAATACGCAAGCGAGTCTCGCAACAGTGAACTCCGTTTAGCTCACTCAACTAGCAGATGTAGCGGATGGAGTTGTTGAGCGGTCCTAGCCATAAGCTGACGCCAGCAAGCTCAATGCCGTCGCGTCCCAGGGCACTTCTGTCACTGGCTTACAGTCAACTATAGAGGCCCTCCAAACACAAGTTGCGACACTTAGTCGCCAGGTTCAACAGCTTACTATGAACCGTCGTCGTCTTAGCCGCTCAAAATCGTCTTGCAAACGTTCTAAGTCTGGAAACATGCTGGCTAGCTGTTGGTACCATCAGCGCTTTGGTACCGCAGCTCATAAATGTGTAAGCCTTGCAACTTGCCGAGAAGCAGGGAGACTTCTCGGCCGGTCCGTAACGGCGACGGACGCAACCGGCCAACAGCAACGTCGCCTTGGCTGCGTTAGGGGTGTAATTTCCGGCTCCGAGTTTCTAGTCGACACAGGAGCCGAAGTTAGTGTTATATTCCTAGCCCAGAAGAGGCCTTCTAACCATCGCCGACCAAGCTGCGTGCCGCCAATGGCACACCAATCGCAACTTTCGGCGGAAGGTTGCTAACGCTCAATTTAGGCCTCCGGCGAACCTTTCGCTGGCCTTTCAAAATCGCTGCCGTGCCTTTCGCCATCATAGGCATAGGCTTTCTTCAACGCTTCGGCCTCGTCGTCGACGCCGAAAGGAAAAAGCTTATCGACTCCAGGACACAGCTCAGGGTTATGGGAACTAGCGCCAACGTGGCTGCTATCACTCCCATTCGTGTCCACCTCAAGCTTCACAACCTTCATGGAACTTTTCAACAAGCACCCTAAACTTGTTCGCGTCCTCAGCGACTTACCTTCTGGGACGTCAAACGTCATGCCTCACATTTGCGTCAAGGGCCTGCCTGTTTCGGCCTGCCCTCGCAGACTAGCCCCGGGCAAGTTCAAAGCCGCTAAAGCGGAATTCAAGCAAATGCTCGAACTTGGAATAATCCGCCCGGCCAACGGTCCATGGGCATCACCATTATACATGGTACCGAAGAACTCCGGTGACTGGTGCCCCTTTGGTGACTAGAGGGCACTTAACATTTACCGTCCCGGATAACTACCCCATTCCGCACATGCAGGACTTGCCCTCAGCTCTAGCTGGGAAGTTTATCTTTAGCAAAGTGGACCTAGTTCGTGCCTACTATTGGATACCTGTCGCGCCAGACGACATTGCTAAAACAACATTCATCGCGCTATTCGGCCTATGCGAGTACCTCAGTATGCCTTTCGGTTTTGGCAACGCTGTCCGAACATTTCAGCGTTTCATTAATGAGGTAACGCGAGGACTCGAAGGCGTTTAGCCTTATCTAGATAACATTCACATCGCCAGATCTTCTGACGTGGGACAGCTTCACCACCTCGGCGCTCTCTTTCAACGCATAACGCAGCATGGGGTTACCGTCAACCCGATAAATGCGAGCTTTGCCAAAGCTCCATCGACTTTCTTGGCCATCGCATATCCGCCTCTGGTATCGAAGCTCTGCCAGACGAAATCCAAGCACTAAAGGACTACCCTGCTCTTAGTTCCTTCTAGCAGTTATGCTGATTGCTTGGCCTGGTCAACTATTATAGACGCCTTCTTCTTAACTGCGCGAGCATTGTTCAACCGATGCCTGACTTGCTACGCAGTAAACAACGGTCCTTTCATTTTGCAGAAGACTCTAGACTGTCTTTTGAGAAGCTGAATAACGATATCTCCAACATACCGCTTCTCGCCCATCCAGACACGTCTGCACCACTCTCCCTGGCGACTGACGCATCCGACACTGCCGTCGGTGCAGTTCTTCAGCAACCCATCGGCCATCGATGAAGACCTCTAGGTTTCTTCTGGAAACGTTTATAACCTGCCGAATCGCGTTACAGCACCTTCGGTAGGGAACTGTTAGCTATCTACCTAGGTATCCGACATTTTCGTCACTATCTCGAAGGTCGACATTTTACAATCTTCACTGACCACAAGCCATTGACCTACGCAGTCAATGGCGCAACGGACAAGTATTCTCCGCGGGAAACTAGACACATAGACTACGTTTCTCAGTTTACGACAGACGTACAACATGTCTCAGGTGCTCTCAATCCCGTCGCGGATATGCTTTCACGCATTCAGCAGACCAGCTTATCGCTTGGCACCGCCATTGATCTAGCCGCTATGGTCGCTGCCCAACAAGCTGATCCCGACCTAGACAAGCTATGACGCAACACCTCGTTGAACCTACGCGAAGTTCCACTAGCTTCATCCGATGGAAACGTTCTTTGTGCCGTTTCACAAAGTTCTCCCCGACCCGTATTTCCTGCTTCGGTGCGTCGACTAGTTTTCAACGCCTTACACAACTTGTCTCCTCCCGGAATACTTGCTACGCGAAAGCGCGTATCTGAACGCTTCGTATAGCCCAAGGTCAATTGCGATGTCCGCCTTTGGGCAAGCACATGCTTAGAGTGCCAGCGCGCCAAGGTATACAGACACACCAAAAGCCCACTTGGCGTCTTTGCCGCTCCTGTCCCGCGTTTTGTACACGTCCATGTCGACCTGATCGGACCTTTGCCTCTATGCAAAGGCTTCGTGTACCTCCTCACTTGTGTTGACCGCTTCACCCGTTGGCCAGAGGCGATTCCGATGGTCAACTGCTCATCTGAAACAGTTGCGCAAACTTTTCTAGGATGCCGGGTAGCTCAATCCGGTTGCCAAGCGTAGTCATAAATGACAGAGGAGCACACTTTGACGAAGCCTTCAGTAACCTGCGCTACCTTCTTGGTTGCCAACCTAACTGAACCACCGCATACCATCCCGCAGCTACTGGGATGGAGAAAGGTTCCACCGGCAACTCAAAGCATCACTCTGTACCCAATCTAGCTCATCCTGGCACGAAGCACTTCCGTTCGTTCTCTTAGGCATAAGAAACACGCTTAAAGCGGATTTGCACGCCACTCTATCGTCCTTAGTCTTTTGATGCACACAACGCTTACCTGGTGGACTCTTCTCACCAAAAGCGCCAACAACCTGCCACTACGGCGACTTTGCAGCTCGCCTATCTCATCACATGCGACAGCTTCAGCTTGTGCAACCCAGAACATAGAGCTTGCGTACCAACCTAGACGAACGCTTGACTACTTGCACCCACTTATTCGTTCGCACTGACAGCGTACGCCGGCCACTTCAAACGCCTTATTCTGGTCCGCACTATGTCGTACGCAGAGGCGACAAGACGTTTACCATTAACCACAATGGCAAGACTGAGACGATCAACCTCGATCGACTCAAGCCAGCATTCCTCGACAAGTCAGACTCTTCGGTGCAGCAAGCCCATTCACAGCCTGCGCCGTCACAGCTCGCATCGCAACCTCTGATGAGTCAGTTTGCTCCAGCAGAACCGACAACCTCAACGGACAGCACTCCTACTCGCCCTACTATCAAGCTACGCGGTAGGAAGGTCAAACTTCTAGTTCGTTTTTCGGACTTGGTTAGAACGCAATATTTTACATAGAACGTGGCGCTGAAATTTTCTACTCGTACCAAACGTTTACGAGCATCCACAAAATGGATCAGAACCTTTTGAAACTATCAAAAAGAACAAAAGCTGTTGGAAACCCAAAAACAGCTTTGCAAGTTTTTCGCTTTGCACTCTTTTGTGTATTGCTATGCATTTGTGCTACTTTTTCATTTTGCTTTCCAGATACATCGCTAGTTGGTTGCGCCTCGGTTCACCTTTCGCTGGATCATCGCACGTCAACTGGAAGTGGAACAAACGTCCTGCTCAACCGCATACGTGAACTTTATCAAGTGCGCCCCGCAAACAGTTGTTACCGTTTCGACACCGTAGGGAGGACATGGGTGGGAGCCCGCTGGGGTCCGATTGCAGGGTTCTCCCCCAGCAGCTGCATCAGGTTGCACAACCTGGTCTCGCAGAAGGCTGGCCTGCAACGGACAGTCCTCACGTAGATCAAAGGAGTGCTTACAAAGGCCCTTCTGGGAGAGGGCTATGTAGCAGTCCGGAGGTTCCCCGATTTGCCTGTGTCAAATTCTAAAATTATTTCATTGTACACCTAGGCAACCGGTGTGGCTTGTTGAACTGATTACTGAGTTTGAATGCTTGACTTGCTCATCACCATTTTTGCTTGGCGCTCGTTTCGGTTGCAATTCGCGACTGCCTTGTGGGCTGTGCATGCTCCTTCCTCCAGCTAGAGCCTCAAAGGTGTCGTTCTTTTATAGTTAGATGACAGGGAATCTTATACTCTACCAGTACAAGTTTTCCTGCAACTCGTTCTGTTTTTCGAATCGCTCCGGGCTCCGGGTACAGGCTACATCCTCTTAAAACCTCGCACTTTTTATCGCTTGGAGCCCATTTTCTATATTTATGAGGCTATGTCTCCAACATGAGCGCGTTGGAGGAGCCTGTCACTAATAATAAAGAAATGAGTATGGGAAAATTTAGTAAAATTTGGCCAATTGCTTCGGTGGTTGAAATCCATTTTGCTCTGCGTTGGTGGGGCATTACCAACTCTACTTCTGGGGATGCAGCTTGCCCGAACATGAGGGATTGTTATGCCTCATGTATTGATGCCCACTTTTGTGCAGCTCTGCTTAATTTTGAGCTGTTTCTCCTCAATCTTATGTTCCGAAGCAAGTGCCAGCGGTGTTCATCCAGGTGGCAATGTTAACTAGTACTTACTGTCACACCGGCTATTTCTGAGCGACTGCGACTGTATTTAAGAGCAAGTAGAAAGGTTTCCGTACAACTCTACCGAATTACGAAAAATCAAAATTTACTTGTGATTTATCAGCAGTTGTGTCTGATCCGTTAATCGTTTATCTGTGTTCGGTTAGAAATTTGTACTAGCGTCATTATTTCCGGACATACAATGTATTCTTTTGGCACTGTATGTGCATCGTTTCACAAAAGCAGAGGTTTCCAAAACAATCGTCGATACGGGTTTTAAAACACTTCACAGAATCGGCCTCTATTAATCCTTCTGGTTGTGTATTCTATAAGTTTACCATTCTTCGTGCGATACAAAGCTGATGTGACACTTTGTTCACGCTGGGGACCCTGAGTTTGTAACCATGTCCTCGGGTGTTACAGGGTTCTCACAGGTGAAATATTGGCCGCAGTATGGGAAGTGATTCAAGTGCAGTACTCGATGGCTCATAATAAGATCAATTCTTACTCGGCGATAGGATAGTGTGTAGAGTCCGAGCTTTTCGCAACGTTTTTCATATGGAAGCTTTCGTAGACGGTACCATTCTAGTTGCGATATGCTGTATTTTCTCCAGTTTTTCAGTTTCCCATTGGGTTATCAGATGGTAAGCTGTGGCACCTTTTGTGGTTTTCCTGGCAAGTGCTGTTCTGCCACCCTAAGCAAAGAGTGGTAAGGTCCACCAGGAGCAGAATAGTGACAAAACTAGTTGTAGCTGGTCGTTCACCCGCCATTACGCATGACGCATAGTGGGCTTTGGAGCCAGCTAAAAGATAACTAACACACGGGCGGCCAAGATAACTAAAGTGGTGATGGAAAGTTTCTGATGGTCCAGCCAGCCGGTGTGACAGGGGCCTCTCTCTCGTTGGTTAGCTTTCATGCCAGCGATATGGAATCTAGAAATGCGAGCTTTACTAACACAAGCGGTTAACGAAGAGGATCTGGTTTCCATTATGCCTGTCTACTAGTGTTACCAATAGTGACAGGCATATGTATACCAGATCAAACTAAGTGTATGGGGCCAAGAGAGGAAAGGTGGAGTGCAAAATGTCTGAGGCTTAGGCCTAGAAGTTGTAAAGTGCTCCCCTTGTCAACAACATGAACGATATATATAGTATTTTGCTGTTTACATACTGATAGTGGTCGGAAAGTCGGAGTAAAGTAACTAGTATTCAGGCTTAATGAAAACGTACCAATAAGGGCCAGCTAGCAACCGACATCCACGAAAGCACATAAAGGTTCATCTAAAGCCGGCATTTAGACGGTTTTGTACAATTCTAACGCTAATATTAGGTGTATCAGCAGCCACAAACGCTTTCAAGATATGCAAGACTTAGGCCTGGTAGGATGCCTTTACCGTTGCCCGTTTTCTCTCGAGATTTCCACAGATACATCCGCCAAAACAAGAAGGTTTATCCACTGGGAATAGTCGACCCACTTTCAACAGCCAGCTGGTTTACATGCTTGTTCTTTACTCCGGGAGATGAAGAATCCACACATCGTTCCAAATGGAGCTCTTTCCGCCATTTTGGAGAAGCTACCACCACGGGGTCTAAACAAATGGGTTTAGCTCGCCTCGTACTCACATTGGAACAATTTACTCACCTGGAATAATGTAGTTACATGGATCCACTGTTCCACAACCGGAGACTGACAATTCTGGCGTGATTACATTCACTGCCTCAAACATTCCGATTCTCCAGTCACCTGGAGCTTTTCTGATGTCATTTCACGGACAGCGCTGCGCGCGCATAAGCGGCTTTTCCGATGATTTTTCCTGGATCTCTCACTTGGTTATGGAGACAATTACACTTACATTTGAAGGAAATACTTGTCCACTTCGCGGAGAATAGCATTTATTCCTGTTTTGGTCATATTCAGACACAAGAAACATCGCACTCACCGTCCCTATGACAAGTCCAGCATGGATATCTGGACACGGGTTGCGAGCCGGACAATATAATAGAAAAAGCCGGCCTCTATTAACAATATGTTTACTCACCCGCATCATTATCATTCGACTCTGCGACTCTTTTACTTCATTGACTGGCTTCAACGACGATTGCCGGTTCAGTACTAATCCATTTGGCCAACCAACGAAAAATTTTGGCTGTCAACCGACTGCGAATAATAGAGTGCAAAATCGGTCTATATGATGTATAGCCGACTAGCACTACAGTTCAACGGAAGCTACGACAGTGTTCCAGGACGTGGTGGATTTTTGCCTGGCAAGCGTTCTCCCTATAAAAAGCCACAAATGTCCGCTTAACAACACTGCAACGTGGCGGATGTGACTCGCCACAAAATAAGTCACTGCTATACATTTCACACTGACGCAGTCCTCAGCCTCCAACATCGAACCTGTGCAACTGATTTTACTATGAAGAATGCTTTAGTGGAGTACCGATCATCCCGGCTTCGTAATGGTCATTGATTGCACTAAACCTTGTTCGGGCTCCTGTGCTCATGGATCACTACATATCAAATTTACCCCCACTTGTATCTTGACGCAACCGTTTTTTGCGCGCCACGGCGCCATTATGATCCTTGGTCTGGCTATTACCTGACAATATGCTCGCTCTTATGGACTACATCTTTTCGTTTATTCCTCTCGTTGTAACGAAATGTTTTAATATTCCAAAGAAGCTGTGCTTGTATGCATATTTGCTCATGCCTTTTAGAGGTGTGTCTCGTTTTACAGAGAATATACTATTTATTTATTTAGTTATTTAGTAGTACCTCATAGGTCATAAGCGTAATATGTTTTCCACCGACATAGTTGTCTAAGAAGTGGGAGAGCGATAAATGTAAAGGTGAAGCCAAGGAATGAAGATGCAGCTAAGATGTAGAATTGAAATTCGCCTGCGCGGATGGCATTGTAATTGCTCTGCAATACCCTATATTAGGAATAACTACGGGTTTGCGAACCTGCCAGTCAGTAGGCTAGGCTGTAATGTTTGTTGCAATCTATAAACATTGACAAAGTGACCACAGAACGAGAAGCCGGATTGTTGTGGCTACCGATTGGTCCTTTCAGCCTTTCGATCAACGTGTCAGTGAGAGGGCCAATGCACGACAAGAACTAATCAGTAATGGCTAAGTACGTCTTGCATTCAGGTTTTCAAGGTTAGCACCTGTACGATGCGTGCGACCGATCCAACAGAGACCATCTGGGTCTTGTGGTTGCGGTAATGGATAAGTTACATGAACAAAAGTCACTGATGGAGACAATTCACTGGGGTTATCACTTTTTATCCCTTACCGGATGCCCTTAAGGTGGCGTCTACTTTTCCTTAGTGCAGTCATAAGGCAAAGTTGTCCGTAGGAGAACCCAAGTAGGTCAGGAAGAGATCATTGAAGTCTAAAGACACCTTGTACGGTTTTCTATCGTTAAACCACAGAAAATGTGTGCGACTGATACCGTTAAAGGTTCTTAAGTGGTAAGCCAGTAACGACAATGTATGTGGATGAGTTGTGAGCTCAAGGTGCTTAGATGTCATGCACTATATGTTAGGCGTCCTCAAGCTACATCAGGGCCAGTTTCGAAGAAGTGGTAATGCGAATCGCAGGTATTGAAGATGCTTTGTGTATTGCCAAAACATAGGAATCCTTGTATCTCCTTCCTGAACGCCTGCATGTTTTGGATTTCTCTTATTCTGGAAGGTAATCTGTTCCACACATTAACGTACACAACTAAGAAGAAAAGAGATCGCAGTCTCTTCTTTGCCTTGAGCAGGGTAATGGAATGACCCTTGTTTCGGAGTTTAGATGTCGATGCGCTCCTTTGTTTACCACAAGTGATATTACTGTGCAGGTTTCTATGAATTAATTTGTGTACGAACCGCAGGTTAGGGATAATGCGCCCTTGCCATAGGGCTGAATTTTGAGGCGTTCGCACCTTTGTCCGTAACACAGCGCTTATTGCGATGGAGTCCACGTCTTCGTGAAGCGCCGCTGTGCTTCTGCAAGCAGAACACGGTCGGACTTCCGTAGGTTTTGGCATATATAAGAGGAATATTCCCGACGTGGCCCGACGTGGCTCTTATAAAGTTTTAGCTTTGCATTTGCGGCTTTTATGTACCGGCGAATGTGGAACGGTGATCCCCTTACCCTTGCCTCTTGATATTGAACTTTGCAAAGTTGAGACCCATGGAGTAGCGCAATCTTAGATCCGTTGTCACGACATTCTTTTTGATAGTGTTGCCGCTCATTTTTAGGGACCCTGCAGGTATAGAAACTTTGTGAGTCATGACGTTAGGTGTTTGAGCGAAGAAGGTCATTTGCCAGTGTTTGCACCACTTTTCATGTGCTTTGAGATCCTCAGAGATACTATTAATTGCGGATAATTCATTATCAGGGGAAGAATTTAGACAACTTTACGTCGTCAGCAAAGATAAAGGAGCGACCGTGTTGCAAACTCCTGCAGAGGTCAATGATTTAAATCGAAGATAAGGTCGGACCAAGGAATCTCCGCTTATCCGCGCCACTGAGGACGGCGGACTGGGTAGATATAGTTTGTTCAACCTTGACAGACTGCGTACGTCCTATTAGATGGGAACCCAGCCAGTCTAATAGAGGACTGTCTACCCCGCAAGCTTTTACCTTATGCCTCAGGTGCATGTGTGTTACCCTGTCAAACGATTAGAGTCAGTGGCCACGGTGACTAAATTAAGAATGTTCCGCTGACAGGTTGCACACGACCGAGCGCTTAGAGACCGGTGCAGAGATTCATTTGTGCTCGCTTGCATAAAGAAGGCATGAGGGATTTTTCATCAACATCTCCATCACGCGGGAGATACTAGAGGTGTGGTTAATAGGGCGACAGTTACCAACTTCATGTATGCTTCCGCCATTATGTTTTGGCAGAATGATGGAAGGTTTCCAAGCGGTCGAGCATTGACCTCTCTACATTGATAACGTTAAGAGTTTCAAAATAAGAATAGGCATATGTTCACCACCATTCTTAAGTAGCCTGGGCAGCATTCCGTCTAGACCAGGGTTCCAAGATGACTTGATAGTTGAACTCGCAAAACGGACACTATTTATGTCAAACTGTACAGAGGACAGGGACTGGCTACCGGGTACTTGCAGAGCCTGAAAGGTTGAACCTATTTCTATACACTGCGATTCTTTAAAATGTGGGTTGAAAGCTTTACATAAAATGCTTGCGTCACTGAAATTTTATTGGGACTAATCTTTAGGGTAGAGAGCTGTCGTCCAAATTTAAGGGTCCGATACCACAGCAGCCAGCTGAGATTCTTAGCCGTATGCTTTAACAGACATATCGTTTTGCTAATGTTAGTTCAAGTGATTGCTTGTTGCTTGGTATTTCCGGTGTGGTTGCGCTTGCTGTTCCTGTGGACAAAGCGTCTACCTGTCTATTACCCACTACGTCGTCCATACTGGCTGAAGGAGCCAGCTGGTAATTGCTGGAGGGGAGCGGTTCAGCTGTCTGGGTGACTGCATTAGGCTCAAACCGGGGTTCACTGTACCCATTGTTGACCGGGCTAACGTCTAGCCACTGCTTTTTGTGCGATTGATTCCCAAATACAGCGTGCTTTGTGTTTGTCTGTGAAGGATTGTGGGCCGGCTCCGTCAAGGAAACCTGGCTAACATCCACAGGCCTTCCTGTCTTATTCATTCGGGTTTACACTGAAAACGCTGGGTGGTTGGAGCTGTGTGTGGTGCAGCGCAAGCCAACCATGGTCACTCCGTAGGTGCAATCGTTCTGTGGGTGGCAACGTTGACAGGAAATCTGAAACCAGACGCCGCTAACCCTTTATGTATAATAATGACTGTTACCCTAGCTGTATGCATTACCCAAGTTATTTTATTTCGTTTCGTCGTTTCAGGTGATTGGCTGCTGCATGATAACCCCGGTGTGGCTGCGCTTGATGTGCAGGTTGAAAAGGTGCCTACCGCCCTAGCACCCGCACTACCTCGTCCATACTGGCTGCAGGAGACAGTTGGTCGTTGGTTGAGGGGATGAATTACACGCTCCTTGTGGCCATGGTAGGCACGTAGAGTGGTTCCTTTTACTCATTGTAAAACGGATTATGGTCCAGCCATCGCCTTGGTGCGCATGATTCCTAATTCCAGCGTGCATTGGTTTGCCCGTAAAAGGAACCTGGGTTTTGCTCCATTGATGAAACTTGACTCCTATCCACCTGCCGCCCAGTGTTAGTTTTCGTGTGTACACGGTATATGAGCTCTGTTTGAAGCTGTGTGTGGTGTAGCTCAAGACACCCGTGGTCCGTCTGTAAGTGTAGGCAACCCGTGGCTGGCCACGCTAACAGGCAAATCCATGGCCGGATGCCGCCAGCCAATTTTTACGTATGTAGCTATGTAGTGTGATTATACGCGCGCAGCTGCATTTTGACTGGGTGATATCGTCAGGAAGGTGAGAATAAATGTTTGATATCCGTGGGCTAGATAGCATTGTCCGCATAGCGAGGCACATCCTTTCCGTCGCAGCGTTGATAAGTAGACGTCAACGGCTATTTCTCTGGAGAATGTTTGCCGGGCGAAAACCTACCACGTCCTGGAACACTGCCCCTGAACTATTAGCTGAAACTTGTTAACCCCGAACCCCACTGCTGTCACTACGAAATGGTGGAAATGTAAGTTCGAACTAAATACATTGCAGTATTTCCGTTGTGACAGAGCATGATGACGCTACATGGGTGACTGCTTTGCGATTATAACGGATAGCGACGTTGAAGCCTTAGCGTGTTTGAACTCTCTTTACAGTGCATTGAATCCCAGTGTAGCTTAAGTGGCAGAACGGTACATTACCTGTTATTGTTAATCTGGTACACAAGAACGAAGGATTATTAAGAAGGAAAGCTTCGCAAACTAATAGACACGGCTGGCGTAGTTTGATGTTATTCAGGCCACTAGTTGCACGTTTACACGGGGCTCGCCTCATCACTGTTGCAAAGAGCAGGTGATTTGTGGACGGAGAAATGATATGGAAAAGCAACGCAGAGGTAGGCAATGACAGCTAACGTAGCCAGCTGATATCCGAAATGATTGGTAAAACAACCGCTACAGAACTACCGCAACTAAAGCGCCAAAGCAACCACAGAGGGGATAGCGACACTGGGTATTTTGTACAAGGAAGAAACTTCGGAATCGATCCTGAGATGACTAATGAAAGAGCAGATAATGGAAGTTCTCCAGTAGTGCCGAAGGCTACAGTCAAACCTTGTGCATTTGAAGGGTCTTCTTTAATTATACAAATACCGGCATTTATTGGATTTCCTGTAAAGCTTGTACGGAGGTGCATTTAGGCACAACAGCGAGGGACTTACTTACGAGGATTCTAGCGTCTTGGCAGCACCTAGCACCCTCTGCGATAAATGGGTCAGAGTCTATAGCTCTGCTTATGGACTCCGCGAAACCAATGCATGCGCCAGACACAGGGCAAGAAATTGACTTGGTAGATGTAGATGTTATCAAGAATGGGTTGCGAGCAGCCAACCAACCACTAATTTCTAAGCCTATAGTTATAACCGAGGCTAACCACGCCCTCCTCCTGAATGGAGTCAGTGGACCTGTCTCAACCTCAGGTTGCCGCCGAAACTTTGGAGACCCTTGAAGGATTTTAGTACCTTAGGAGCGTAACACAAGCCGCCCAGCAGGTGACATGTTAGCTGCGCAGCCGAGTATCGAGGGTGGCTGTTGCAATTGGCTACCTGGAATGTCGTGTGTGGAGCAACCACTAGCTCACCTTTGGCACAAAGCTGCTGGTATACAAGCTTATAGTGCTGTCCGTTCTTCTATACGGCGGCGAAACCTAGACGTCATATGGGTAGCATGTCCGCTACCTGAAACGCTTCCACCCTTAATGTCTGCGCCGTATCATACGCATGGGCTGGAGTGACCCAGTTGCAGACACTGGATGCTCCGACGCGGTGGCGTGTATGACAGTGTCTGCATACTTTTGCTGAGACACTTGTGGTGGCTCAAGCATATTAACCATATGAATTCTACCCAGCTACTGCTTTATGGCCAACTGCGTGCAGAGGAGCGGCAATGAGAAACCCCGGTTGCGTTACCAGGACTCGCTGAAGTTGAGTATATTACGTTCTAATATTGATTTCAGATTTTGAGAGTAGAAGGCGATCAATCCGCGTGCGTTGCTCTATCCGCTCATGAAGGCAATAGTGGAAATGCAGGAGAAAGCCCCCGTACACGCGGAGAAGCAACCGCAGTTGCAGAGGCAACAAGCGCCGATAAAATGTAGGCGGTCGACGTCAAGTGCATGGTGCTGTAGCTCGTGTTCACAAGTGCCCTGGTCAGGCAGGTCAAGTGAGCCACGAGCGAATCCACGCGGGTCACCGTAATATGGTTTGGTGCCTTTACGTTCGATGATTCCTTTTTCATTCAAGGCTGCCAGCTGTATACACATTCGCGTACACACAAACGAGGTGGAGGGTGTGCTATTTATCTGCAGCAAAATTTCTCTGCTAGTATCGAAGTCCTAGATAACACCGAAATATTGGACTCTATATGGATAACGGTTGATGCCATGGGACCCAAGTTCCTACTTGGATGCATTTACAGGGCTCCTGATACATCACCTGTGAGTGACAAAGTGCTAATAACTACTTCTGAGCTAGCTGCGAGACATCCATATGCATGCAAGCTTGTGGCGGGCGACTTCAATCTTCCTGAAATCCAGTGGTTTCCACCCACTGCCACAGCGAAGTATAGTGGGCTATTAGCCTACATCAACTTGGGAGGATGGGTGCAGCATGTATCAACGCCGACCAGGTCTAAACACCTGTTAGACCTGATATTTACAATGGGTATATCCAATATACGTGCATCTGTAGGCCTAGAGTTTCCGGGGAGCGACCACAGAGTGGTATACTGCTCGATGGTTGCAAACATCCCGGCAATCTGTAGGAGTAGATCAGAGGCCATAGAGATATACCGGTCGATAAGCTCCATAGAATGGCCCACATCTGCCAAGATTATTCGAGCAAGGAACTGGGAACAGTACTTTCTGTCCGACTCCGTGGAGCAATCGCCCGCAATATTTCATGTCGAACTGCATTATTGTCTAGACCTATTGGCTCCATTTACTCCTTTAAATAAAAGTTCAGGAAAAATTAGGAGGCAAACTAAGCTGCATGCAAGGTTGAGGCAACTACGACGTTCCTACTACAAGACTTTCAACTTTGCGCATGTGCTGAGAGCCAACGAGATTGCGAGCCAGCTATCGTCCAGGTCTGTATTGATTAAACATCCCAAGAAAGAGCAGCCATGGCCAGTGCAAACAAAGCCAAGCACCTCAGCTGGCTGCTGCCTTCTCGCACTCCTCATTATGGAGCAAAGATCACTTCCATACGCGTCGGCCCTTGCAAAGCAAGTGAAGATCCACGGACTATATGTGAGATATTCAACTCTTATTTCAAAGAGTCCCAGTGTGAAGAACTGTCCCCGGTCACTACTGAGCTGGATGTGTCCACAAACCAGCTGCTCTCCACTGTTCAGTTCGATCTAAAAGGCATCCGTTCCGCTATCAAAACCATAAAACCATCCACCAAACTTGGTCCTGATGGAATTCCACCCATACTACTTAAGAATGGGGGCGATGACCTTTCCATACTCCTCTTGAAACTCTTCACACTCTCTATGGAGAAGGGCCAATACCCATTGGCTTGGAAGCACTCTGTCATCACACCGCGCCATAAAGGTGGCTCCGTACAGGAAGTCAGCAACTACCGACCCATAAACCACACATCTATTCTCTCACGTGTGATGGAGAAATCGGTTAAGCGTGCGCTTATGGCCTGCTTGAATGCAGGAGGCCATGTTAGCAGGTCACAGCATGGTTTTCTAAGCGCACGATCCTGCGCAACCTGCCAGCTTGATTTTCTCAACCTGGTCACTGGCGCGATTGATTCAGGTCTGGCGATTATTACGCTATACCTCGATATGCAAAAGGCGTTCGATAGGGTCCCCCATAAACGCCTATTACATAAGCTCAAGGCTTACGGTGTAGTCACCCCTCTGCTTGACCGGCTTAAATCCTACCTAACCGGGCGTACGCAGTCCGTGAAGGTAGCACACTTTGAGTCCATCCCTGTCACAGTTTCCAGCGGTGTTGTGCAAGGCAGCGTGCTTGGACCAACCCTGTTTTTGATTTATGTGAATGACATCTGTAGCAGCCTGCGCCATGGTCGCCCATTCCTCTTTGCCGACGATATAAAGGTTGTATATGTCTTCCCACCAAGCGCCAAAGTATCCGCACTACAAGAGATCCGTGAAGACCTGAAGACCTTAGAGTCGTGGTGTCAAAATTGGCAAATGACATTCTCTGCTGATAAATCTAGTATTCTGACCCACAAATGCTCCATATCGGATGGTGCGTTTACGTTGAATTGTACGCCCATCCAACTAAAAACGTTAGCTACTGACCTAGGTATTCGCTATTCTATGACCCTCAACTTTTCAGAGAATGTGCAGTATCAGGTAGCAAAAGCACGCAGAATGGTCTTCCACATAGGCCGCCACATTAACTCGGCTGAAGCACGGTTGGAGCTTTACCGCAGTCATGTTCGTCCGCAGCTGGAATACTGCCCCTTCATCTTCAGTAATTTGCGGAAATCAGACCGCATATTGCTCGAAAAGGCTCAGCGGCGGTTTACCAAAATAGTAGCCCCACAAGGCCTAGCGCTTAGTTACCTACAGAGGTGTAACCATCTCAAACTCCAGCCTCTATGGCTGCGGCGCATTATCTTAAACCTGTGCTTCTTACATAAGTTAATATACCAAGCGGTGCACAGTGATATCCCCAGCCTGACACTGAGAAGAGGATCAGAATTCAACCTCCGAAACAAGCACTGCACAGTTGCCCCGCTGCCAGCGAGGAAGAAACTACGTTCACGTTTCTTCCTTGTCGCTTATGTAAATATCTGGAACAAATTACCTTCACAGCTGCGGGAGATTCACAATCCACAGGCTTTCAAGCAGGAGGTACGAAAGTTTATGTGCCTGGATAGCATAAGACGCCTTCTCAACATCTGTGATTCTGATGACAACCTTTTTGAGACCGGCCCCGATGGGGCATAGATCACATTTTGGTCTGCTCTGGCGCAAATTTGTATTGCGCTCAACTAGGCTTCATGACAGGAGCATCTTGGGCTCACAGGTCCTCCCCATATTTTGCGGTCCCTGTCACACCACGTGAGAGATCTCGGCCCGATCAGTTGCACGCATCTTACAGACGTTAGGACTGCTAATCCGACCACAAAAGGTATTCAGCCTACCCCAGTAGTAGCTGAGCGCTTTACTGGCTCCCACCGACACTTAGTTAAATAGGAAGTCTTGAAATAGTAGACGCTACCGCAAAGGCAACCTGGAAACACTAATCGGTAGCTCAAATCCTTTGTAAGCTCCTTCTCGACGTCCAGTTTCTTACTGCTCAACAGATCAGCACGTAAAGCAGCCTTGTACTATTGAATGGGAGCATCGTAAGCCTGTAGGCACTGACCAGGTAGGATATTGCATAGCAATGGGGAAGCAATCCGAACGGACAAACCTTACTTCACTTCTTCCTTCTCTTCTACACTTTGGTTCCTTCGTCTCCATCTTTACCCCTTAGTATTTTCCAAATACCTAGTCCACTTAGTCTCTTGCGAATACTTATACTTGTGACCCATGAATCACGTCTACTAAAAACATTTTAACAACATTAAGCCTCATGTGAAATGCCAGGTTCTAGCGTTGTTGTCCACACATATGGTGCACCCGTAAGTTACCATTTATCTGTCTAAAATAGTCGTATAAATTGCCTGCTTTATAGGTATTTCTACTAGCCTATGTAATCGGCATCTACTAGTTGCCCATAACCGATGCCCTCCCCTAGGTTTAAGTACTCGCTACTTTACACCGCTGATTATATAACAGGGCCACCTACCCACCTCGAAGGCAATATCACCATAACCTATATTCAGGCATTTACTCTCCACTTAAGCTTTCTTGGCCCGTACATTTAGTTTTATCTGAGTTATACGTATGCCTATCACTATCGGAAACGCTGGTAGACAGGCATTATGAAAATCCAGATCCTTTTCTTCAATCCTTTATGCTTGCACAACAATTTTTCCGGATTCCCTTTCTCTGGCAAAAAGCTAACCATGCGGCAGTGAGGCCCCTGTCACCTGGAAAGCTAGACACCCAGATATTTTGACCACCACTTCTTCTTTCCTTGGCCGTTCGTACGTAATTTTAACCTTTACCTGGCTCCAAAGCCTACCATACGTAATGCGTAATGGTGGGTGAACAACCAGCTCCCACTTGTTTTCCGTTATCTTCTCTGCTTGCGTTATATTATTGTTCATTCATTTTGCCTGACAATGTGGAAGCTTCCCACCAGGAAACCTCCAAGTTAATAGCTGTTGTGATCTCCCAGTTTTCTATTACCTTACACTGGTGAATTTCACTTGCACTTGCATCGGACTCCCAATCAAGAGAGTTAGATCTCAAAATAGCAACGCGATGCAGAAATGGTGTGCTTTAACACATGAGGCCCAATAATCCGTCACAAATGAGAAAGTGCAACCTATATAAGATGAGGTGATCATGCCTAACCAAAGCGGCATTCGTGGTATTTCCCACCTGAATGCATTTCGCTAATTTTTTGGACACCTATTTCTCTATTATCAATAGAAGACATCTCTAGCTCATTAGCATTGGTGGCACATCCATTAAATATATAACATAACCTCAAAGTGCTGAAACTGATGATGTTTCTCCAGGGAACGATTGCGTTATTCTGGTCCAACACCACAGGCACTTGCATCCGACTCTCAGCTAAGAGAAATAGAGCTATAAACTAGCAACTTAATGCACAGTCGTGTGCTTTAGCACCTGTGGCCCACTAATCAGTCATGCTTGAGATAGCGCAGCCCCCAAAAGAAGTGGTATTCGTGTCTAACCAAAGCGGAACCCAAGGTGTTGCTCACCTGGACATATTTTGTGAATTTTCTCACATTAGTTTTTTTGCTATTAATGGAAGACCACCCTGGCTCTTTAGTGTCAGAGATACAACCATAACGACGTATAAAATAGCTTCAAAGAGTCGAAACTGGTAATATTTCTGTAGGAAATGCTTGCGTTATCCTAGTTCAGACGGGGCAAATGAGTTTTATGTTCCCTTGTCTTATCCATATGGACTCAGCTCATGCGGCTTTGGTATAATTTTCTCATCCACATCGGAGCATTAAAAACGTTGAATTCCACATTCATAGTGGATTCTGCGGCCCAATATACTCTGAAAATCGCACATGGTCGCATTCTGGCTGTGGGCTAGCTACACCATATCCTGTGCTGTTCTACCTATATAATAATTCTTACAGCCTACATAATATTTCCCTAAAACCTTTCCGTCTGTTTTCCCAACTTTTACTACGTTTACTGAGAAAGTATGCTTTTCGGCCCACTGCGTCATACTTCGCTACTGCAGCGAATTACACGTTATCTTAGGCATTCCCAGTTACTACTCCATATTCGGAACTTATTACGCCTAGCCGTTTTTGTATTATTTCTTTCTTTTTCTGTATCTGCTTTGGAAGCAGAACGTGAATTTAGCGGAGGCTCGAAAATGGCGCTATCCGCCGCCGACCGCTAAAAATGCAAATATCTCCATAACCACTGCACCTAGCTTAATTATTTTACCTCGGAGAAACGCAAATCGTTACTGCGATTTGCATTCAAACTTAAGGGTAGTGGTGTCAGCGTTCAGTCAGACCTACCACTGGCAGATAAGTTGAAGTTAAAGGAGGCTATCAAAGATCTCCAAACTAGACGGGCGGCTGGTGAGCAAGGCTTCCGTCTGGTGGGTTTTCAGGTGGTCAGCCGGAAGTTACTTTCTGCCCTATCAGAACCAATCCTGATGGCGCACGACCCAGGGATTGGTCGTGCCGACTTCCTTGAGGTAGGACTTAGCAACGTGTGTAGCCTAAGGAACAAGGTGCACGAGTTGGGTCTACTTATAGACAAATCTCGTCCCGACATACTTGCTTTCACTGAGAGGTGGTTGTCTCCGGATATCACGGACGGTGAGGTATATTTACCTTGCTACGCGCTGCTTAGAACTGATCGCTCCGTTGATCGCCAAGGCGGAGGCGTTGTACTGTATGTTGAGCTGTAACTTCGATGTGTTGAGGACTTGCACATTCCAGTCGTCGGATCAGACTGTTAAAGCCCTATCGGCTGTTTTGTGCACTTCCTCTACCCAGTTTACAGTTATAGTGATATACAGAAGTCCTGGAAGTTCCTCCAGGGGCT
>OX104064.1:71968131-72008967 GCA_944474145.2 Dicrocoelium dendriticum | reverse complement strand
GAGGCCATGTTAGCAGGTCACAGCATGGTTTTCTAAGCGCACGATCCTGCGCAACCTGCCAGCTTGATTTTCTCAACCTGGTCACTGGCGCGATTGATTCAGGTCTGGCGATTATTACGCTATACCTCGATTTGCAGAAGGCGTTCGATAGGGTCCCCCATAAACGCCTATTACATAAGCTCAAGGCTTACGGTGTGGTCACCCCTCTGCTTGACCGGCTTAAATCTTACCTAACCTGGCGTACGCAGTCCGTGAAGGTAGCACACTTTGAGTCCATCCCTGTCACAGTTTCCAGCGGTGTTGTGCAAGGCAGCGTGCTTGGACCAACCCTGTTTTTGATTTATGTGAACGACATCTGTAGCAGCCTGCGCCATGGTCGCCCATTCCTCTTTGCCGACGATATAAACATTGTATTTGTCTTCCCACCAAGCGCCAAAGTATCCGCACTACCAGAGATCCGTGAAGACCAGAAGACCTTAGAGTCGTGGTGTCAAGATTGGCAAATGACATTCTCTGCTGATAAATCTAGTATTCTGACCCACAAACGCTCCATTTCGGATGGTGCGTTTACGTTGAATAGTACGCCCATCCAACTAAAAACGTTAGCTACTGACCTAGGTATTCGCTGTTCTATGACCCACAACTTTTCAGAGAATGTGCAGTATCAGGTAACAAAAGCACGCAGAATGGTCTTCCACATAGGCCGCCACATTAACTCGGCTGAAGCACGGTTGGAGCTTTACCGCCGTCATGTTCGTCCACTGCTGGAATACTGCCCCTTCATCTTCAGTAATTTGCGGAAATCAAACCGCATATTGCTCGAAAAGGCTCAGCGGCGGTTTACCAAAATAGTAGCCCCACAAGGCCTAGCGCTTCGTTACCTCCAGAGGTGTAACCATCTCAAACTCCAGCCTCTATGGCTGCGGCGCATTATCTTAAACGTGTGCTTCTTACATAAGTTAATATACCAAGCGGTGCACAGTGATATCCCCAGCCTGACACTGAGATGATCAGAATTCAACCTCCGAAACAAGCACTGCACAGTTGCCCCGCTGCCAGCGAGGAAAAACTACGTTCACGTTTCTTCCTTGTCGCTTATGTAAATATCTGGAACAAATTACCTTCACAGCTGCGGGAGATTCACAATTCACAGGCTTTCAAGCAGGAGGTACGAAAGTTTATGTGCTGGATAGCATAAGACGCCTTCTCAACATCCGTGATTCTGATGACAACCTTTTTGAGACCGGCCCCGTTGGGGCATAGATCACATTTTGGTCTGCTCTGGCGCAAATTTGTATTGCGCTCAACTAGGCTTCATGACAGGAGCATCTTGGGCTCACAGGTCCTCCCCATATTTTGCGGTCCCTGTCACACCACGTGAGAGATCTCGGCCCGATCAGTTGCACGCATCGTACAGACGTTAGGACTGCTAATCCGACCACAAAAGGTATTTAGCCTACCCCAGTAGTAGCTGCGCGCTTTACTGTCTCCCACCGACACTTAATTAAACAGGAAGTCATGAAATAGTAGACGCTACCGCAAAGGCAACCTGGAAACACCAATCGGTATCTCAAATCCTTTGTAAGCTCCTTCTCGACGTCCAGTTTCTGACTGCTCAACAGATCAGCACGTAAATCAGCCTTGTACTATTGAATGGGAGCATCGTAAGCCTGTAGGCACTGACCAGGTAGGATATTGCATAGCAATGGGGAAGCAATCCGAACGGACAAACCTTACTTCACTTCTTCCTTCTCTTCTACACTCTGGTTCCTTCGTCTCCATCTTTACATCTTAGTATTTTCCAAATACCTAGTCCACTTAGTCTCTTGCGCATATTTATACTTGTGACCCATGAATCACGTCTACTAAAAACATTTTAACAACATTAAGCCACATGTGAAATGCCAGGTTCTAGCGTTGTTGTCCACACAAATGGTGCACCCGTAAGTTACCATTTATCTGTCTAAAATAGTCGTATAAATTGCCTGCTTTATAGGTATTTCTACTAGCCTATGTAATCGGCATCTGCTAGTTGCCCATAACCGATGCCCTCCCCTAGGTTTAAGTACTCGCTACTTTACACCGCTGATTATATAACAGGGCCACCTACCCACCTAGAAGGCAATATCACCATAACCTATATTCAGGCATTTACTCTCCACTTAAGCTTTCTTGGCCCGTACATTTAGTTTTATCTGAGTTATACGTATGCCTATCACTATCGGAAACGCTGGTAGACAGGCATTATGAAAATCCAGATCCTTTTCTTCAATCCTTTATGCTTGCACAACAATTTTTCCGGATTCCCTTTCTCTGGCAAAAAGCTAACCATGCGGCAGTGAGGCCCCTGTCACCTGGAAAGCTAGACACCCAGATATTTTGACCACCACTTCTTCTTTCCTTGGCCGTTCGTACGTAATTTTAACCTTTACCTGATTCCAAAGCCTACCATACGTAATGCGTAATGGTGGGTGAACAACCAGCTCCCACTTGTTTTCCGTTATCTTCTCTGCTTGCGTTATAGTATTGTTCATTCATTTTGCCTGACAATGTGGAAGCTTCCCACCAGGAAACCTCCAAGTTAATAGCTGTTGTGATCTCCCAGTTTTCTATTACCTTACACTGATGAATTTCACTTGCACTTGCATCGGACTCCCAATCAAGAGAGTTAGATCTCAAAATAGCAACGCGATGCAGAAATGGTGTGCTTTAACACATGAGGCCCAATAATCCGTCACAAATGAGAAGGTGCAACCTATATACGATGTGATGATCATGCCTAACCAAAGCGGCATTCGTGGTATTTCCCACCTGAATGTATTTCGCTAATTTTTTGGACACCTATTTCTCTATTATCAATAGAAGACATCTCTAGCTCATTAGCATTGGTGGCACATCCATTAAATATATAACATAACCTCAAAGTGCTGAAACTGATGATGTTTCTCCAGGGAAAGATTGCGTTATTCTGGTCCAGCACCACAGGCACTTGCATCCGACTATCAGCTAAGAGAAATAGAGCTATAAACTAGCAACTTAATGCACAGTCGTGTGCTTTAGCACCTGTGGCCCACTAATCAGTCATGCTTGAGATAGCGCAGCCCCCAAAAGAAGTGGTATTCGTGTCTAACCAAAGCGGAACCCAAGGTGTTGCTCACCTGGACATATTTTGTGAATTTTCTCACATTAGTTTTTTTGCTATTAATGGAAGACCACCCCGGCTCTTTAGTGTCAGAGATACAACCGTAACGACGTATAAAATAGCTTCAAAGAGTCGAAACGTAATATTTCTGTAGGAAATGCTTGCGTTATCCTAGTTCAGACGGGGCAAATGAGTTTTATGTTCCCTTGTCTTATCCATATGGACTCAGCTCATGCGGCTTTGGTATAATTTTCTCATCCACATCGGAGCATTACAAACGTTGAAAACCACATTCATAGTGGACTCTGCGGCCCAATATACTCTGCAAATCGCACATGGTCGCATACTGGCTGTAAGCTAGCCACACCATATCCTGTGCTCTTATACCTATATAATAATTCTTACAGCCTACATAATATTTCCCTAAAACCTTTCCGTCTGTTTTCCCAACTTTTACTACGTTTACTGAGAAAGTATGCTTTTCGGCCCACTGCGTCATACTTCGCTACTGCAGCGAATTACACGTTATCTTAGGCATTCCCAGGTACTACTCCATATTCGGAACTTATTACGCCTAGCCGTTTTTTGTATTATTTCTTTCTTTTTTCTGTATCTGCTTTCAAAGCAGAACGTGAAATCAGCGGAGGCTCGAAAATGGCGCTATCCGCCGCCGGCCGCTAAAAATGCAAATATCTCCATAACCACTGCACCCAGCTTAATTATTTTACCTCGGAGAAACGCAAATCGTTACTGCGATTTGCATTCAAACTTAAGGGTAGTGGTGTCAGCGTTCAGCCAGACCTACCACTGGCAGATAAGTTGAAGTTAAAGGAGGCTATCAAAGATCTCCAAACTAGACGGGCGGCTGGTGAGCAAGGCTTCCGTCTGGTGGGTTTTCAGGTGGTCAGCCGGAAGTTACTTTCAGCCCTATCAGAACCAATCCTGATGGCGCACGACCCAGGGATGGTCGTGCCGACTTCCTTGAGGTAGGACTTAGCAACGTGTGTAGCCTAAGGAACAAGGTGCACGAGTTGGGTCTACTTATAGACAAATCTCGTCCCGACATACTTGCTTTCACTGAGAGGTGGTTGTCTCCGGATATCACGGACGGTGAGGTATATTTACCTGGCTACGCGCTGCTTAGAACTGATCGCTCCGTTGATCGCCAAGGCGGAGGCGTTGTACTGTATGTGAGCTGTAACTTCGATGTGTTGAGGACTTGCACATTCCAGTCGTCGGATCAGACTGTTAAAGCCCTATCGGCTGTTTTGTGCACTTCCTCTACCCAGTTTACAGTTATAGTGATATACAGAAGTCCTGGAAGTTCCTCCAGGGGATACTGGACTTTATTCGCACTCAGTCTGCGAATAAGTGTTCAGTTCTAGGGGATTTCAACCTCCCGGAAGTCTGTTGGGCCGATCTTTCTTGCAATTCGGCATTAGGAACATTCGGTGCAGACTTCCTTGAACTGACTCTCCAAGTGCCTTTGCACCAGTTCATTGACTTTCCCACTAGGTCTATGGACAACCAAATACCATCTACTTTGGATTTGCTTTTCGCTAAGTCTCTGGACTTCGTGACTGACGTTTCATGCGGTGCACCTCTAGGGTTTAGCGATCACGCATGCATATCCTTTCCATGTGCTCTTTCAAGGCACCAAGTGACCGCTGTTGAATTACTTCCGAATATTTGGCGGGCGGACTTCAGTGTAATGCGAACTAAGGCTTCAGTTCTGAACTGTGAGATCTCGATGACTGACGCTGTCCAGTTAGCCTGGGATAAGTTTAAGGCATACCTTACGGAGTTTTCCACTCCCTATATTCCACTCATTAGAAAAAGAGGGTTAAGGGCACAGCCTCCATGGATAGATACCACAGGCAAGTACCTACTCAAGAAACGGTCTAGATGCTGGCAAACCTACCAAGCAGCTCCATCAGCCAGTACCTATGATAGTTATCGAGAGAATAGAAATAAACGTAAGCAACGTCTCAGAACTGCTAGTCTCCAATACGAGCAGGGTTTAGCGGACTCGGCCGCAGCTAATCCCAAGAGGTTTTTGCTTAGGTTAAAAGACGCAGCGGGGCAAAATTTTCTATACCAGCTTTATTGCGAGCAGACGGGACTTGTGCGCAAACTGACTATGACAAGGCTTGTATACTGAGTGATCAGTGTACTGCGGTCTTTGCTCGGGAGAGCTCTTTACCGCAGGTTGAATTGCTTTCAAGAGTTCCAGAGGATTCTTGCTTAGCTGAATTTAGCATAACGGAGACACAGGTCTTCGAGCTACTGCAAGGCATTAATCCCTCTAAAGCTTCCGGTCCTGATTCAATTAATCCGAAGCTGTTGCATGAACTAGCTACTGAGCTGAGTGGTCCGCTCACGTTCGTATTTTCAATATCGCTAGACAGCTGCAGCCTACCTTCGGAATGGAAGGAGGCAATCATCTGTCCGATTTTTAAGGGCGGTGACAGCGCTCTACCCGCGAACTACCGGCCTGTCAGTTTGACAAGCGTAGTAGTCAAGTTGTTCGAGAAGCTGATAAGGGATTCAGTGGAGAACCACCTGAATCGATTCAACCTTCTCAGTGTTGCACAACATGGATTCTGCAAAGGATTTTCATGTCAGACTAATTTACTTGTAGCTCGTGAAAGCTGGGCCGAAGCGGTAGACAGTGGCCACGCTGTAGACGTGCTATTCGTAGATTTTTCGAAAGCTTTTGACACTGTTCCACATCTTCGGCTCTCACTAAAGTTGAGATCTTACGGGATATCTGGTCGCGCCTTTCAATGGGTGTCTGCCTTCCTTGAGGGAAGGGAACAGTGCGTACGGGTGGGGCGTAGCCTTTCGCTCAGGCAAGCTGTCCTTAGTGGCGTTCCGCAGGGCTCGGTATTGGGGCCATTGTTGTTCGCAATCTATGTAAATGACTTGCCGGGAGAGCTAGGGGTGTCATCATTAATGTTTGCTGACGACCTTAAGCTCTGGAATATTGTGGATTTCCCGGGGGGTCCTGAGGCAATTCAGCGTGCCTTGGATAGACTCTGGGAATGGCCTATCTTATGGTTGATGCCCATAAATAGGGCGAAATTCTCTGTTCTCCGAATCGGAGCTGCTAATCCTCCCACCCGATATGTTCTCGGCGGTGGTGAACTCCCTGTTGTCACTCAGCAGGTTGATTTAGGAGTCGTACACGCATCAGCACTTCATTCTGGAGACAACTAGAAGAAGGCTGCTTGTCGAGGGTTTCGTATGATGTGGTTTATCCGCCGCTCTTTCGGAATCTTAACGGCCAAGTTGTTTGTGAAGCTATTTTCGGCATTCGTCCGACCCCACCTGGAATATTGTATCCAGGCTTGTCCACCATGTCTTAACCGAGACAAAATGGACTTGGAGAGGGTGTTACGAGTGGGCACTCGGTTAGTGCAGGGTCTACGGGGACAGACGTATCCTGAACGCTTGCTCAGTTTGGGTATGTACTCCATGCACTACCGAAGGATAAGAGGGGACCCGATTCTCACCTATCGTATTTTGACAAATAAGATTGGCCCGGACTTGTCGGGGCTTTTTAGTCCCGCTACGTTACCTAGTCTCCGCGGTCACCCACTGAAACTGCATAAACCACGGTCTGATAGGATTAGGACGGAAACTCGTCTATCGCGCCGAGTTATAGATCGCTGGAATTCGCTTCCAGATCATGTGGTTAGGGAACCTACAGTTAAGGGTTTTGCGTGCCAGCTCGATGCTCTTGGGTGGCAACAACAAACCTTTCCTTTTTCCTAGCCGACTCACCTTCACTTTTCAGTTCTTTTTTTATTGACTCAAATATCTTGGTATTCCACTTGCTTAGCTCTTACCACTTTCTCTTTTGCCTTCTGCGTTTACTTTTTTCTCTTTCTTACTTCACGTAACCGACCCAGCAGGGACTGCTAGGGCAGGATACGTGGGCATTAATTGGTTAGACAGGGTGTGATGCGGTCTTTGTTTTAGGTCCATCAGTATTTCAAAGTTCGATAACTCCAGGTTTAACGACCCGCCGAAGAAGGAACACTCACGGGATAATCCTATCGTTCCAGTCCCGCTTGAACTTGAACTTGAACTTTGTCGTAACCAGCGCCTAAGGTTTGTCCTAGACCACCCATTGTTGTCCCGTTTTAGTTAACATTTCGGCTCCAAAACGGCGTTGATTCCGCTGTTTGGAGATTTACAGTTTGAAATTCGCGCCAGGTTTGCGGTTCTGGTATGCTGTTTCTGGGCTATATTTTAGCTCCAATTTCCAATATTAGTGTATTTTCTAGTTAAGTGGGCCGGCCTTTCAGTCGCACTTTTCTAAGAAGGGCTAAATTGTTAGTTACTACTGTTATTTCCCTTGTTTCCACCCTCCACTTTTACCATCTAACCATGGCTTGCTTAATCCTTTCCATGAGCCCGCTACTAATGGATGCTCGAAATGCGGTGATGTGACCAAAGAAAATGGATCAAATTTCCTCTAGTGGTGCATTATCCACCAAAAATAACACAATCCATTGGCATAATATATTGATAGTTTACTAATGGAATCAGGAACTTCAAGGTTTGGTAGCGTAGCCGGTGAAAAGCGCAGAATTCGTACATAAGCTACGGAGACCTAAACTACTGCCTTCAAAAATGTCCAGGCCTACGAAACGTTTGTATTTATCCCTGCTTTACTGTTCGGAAAGATAAACACGATCAAAAGCAGTTGTTAACGATATTTCTTCTCCATGCATGAGCATGGATGTTATGTACAATTTGATCTGATCCCACGCAGGAACAGCACCTAGCGCTTGTCTAGAAATATACCTATATTTATTTATTTATTTGAAACTATGGCGGGTGCTGCTAAGAACATAATACGAACCGGTGCAGCATTGGTAAATAAACTGCATTCGATTTACTAACCGCACGCTTACCCGCCGAATCTCGTTATTTCAGGTGTTTGTTTGGTTTGTTTTCTTTCCTTAACGCTTATATGGTTACTTCATGCTAAGGTACTAATCGAATAATCTAGTAACTTGCACATTTCGCTTATACAACATATGATTAACTTTGTTTTCTACTTCTCCTCCTTGACTTTTCCCATTCGCTTCTTCCCCCATCTCGGATATGTCACGACTGTGATGATAAGCCACCCTATTACATGCAAGTTTAGCGGCATATCCGTACTGTAGATTCGATTTATTTTATCGGCTGCTAAATTTCGTGTCGTTGTTTTTAGCTTGGCATCCCTGTGTGGATGCGCTTGCTGCAAAGGTTGACAAGGTGTCTACCAGCATATTACGCACTACCTCTTTAACACGGGCTTCAGTAGCCAGTTGGTCGTTGCTCTATGGTACGGGGTGCACCTTACTCGTGGCCGTGCTTTGCGCAATGTGTGGTTCTATGCACTTAGTTTGGAGAGGTCTACGGTCCAACTACCGCCTAGTTTGCACTTGCTTCCTAACTAGAGGTTGATGGTGTTTGACGTAAAGGCTTGTGGGCCGGGTCCGTTGATGAAAAATAGCTTACATGCACATGTCACCTGGGCCTATTCCTGCGTGTTTACACTGGACATGAGGTGCGTAGATAAGGTTGTATGTGGTGCACAGCGTGCACCCGTGGTCCTCTAGTCGCAAGCCTCCTGTAGCTGTGCTAAAGAAGCCGCATTCATGAACGAACCTGGAACCGTATGCCGCCATCCATATGTAACATAGGCGTTACCTGGGCTAATTTAGTTCACTTATAGAAGCTTTGCTCTCATGCTAGACATGTTATATACCCTATTACGTATATTGACCTGACCTTAGCAGGTCTTCTGAGTTGCTGCACTCCAACTCGGTTACAACTATTTTCCAGGATATAATGGAACACTTCTTTCTAACGGATTTTCAGTAGAGGTTCGCTACTCTGCTTTTAGCAATGCCTTTGATTTGCTGGGCCACCGTTTCCTACTTAGGAAGGTGGCCTGGCTTGGCATTCATTCACAACTGTTGATTTGCATAGCAGCATTGCTTTTAAGGTAAACTTTCAAACGTAGTCGGTGATGCCATTTCAAGTATAGACACCACTCACCTTGACGTTCCTCCGGGTCTTGCTCTAGGCCAAGTGTAATACCTCATATTATTGTACTTTTGCTTTTATCGTGTCCAGCGATCAGTCGATTTAGTGATTAATCTATTAATGGCTACTTTTAGCAATGGTGACGCTACAAAACTGGTTTTACGGTTGGCTGCAAGTAAAGCCACTTGCTTTTGGCGCTCGAAGTCATCCTTTATTCAAAAATCACTGCAATATTCTATGTTTATGATTTCCAGCTGATTACGCCGAAATACCGTCCGTCTTTAGATATTTAATTTAAAAGTGTCATTTTTAATAGAACTCATTACAAAGCTTTTTGCCAGTTCTGATGCCGTCGTTTTGCTTTTCTCCTTCCATAAGCCCACCTCTTAGCTGAACCCGTAATTTATTGAAAACGCCTGGGGGAGCTGGAATAATTATCCTGGAGAGACGGTTACTACGGGGTTGGTGCAGTATCTGCGTTCATGCAGCACATAAACGTAACTCCATTATTATCTATGCATGATAAGGTTACTGTACATTTTTCGCTGACAACTCGAGGACACAACTGCTAGCCAAGTCTAGAAATATAGCTGGCTTTGGTTGTTTAAATGAGTCGCTTTTCTGCTTGTGGACCAATGATGCATTTTGCCGATGGTATTAAACGTGCTACCAATGGTAACTGAGACACGTCATCTAAGGAGCACTGCATGGTAGCATACTAGTTTGTCGTATGCCAGCTACCGACTTCCAGCAATAATGGGGTTATAGTGAATGCTTTTCTGGACCTCTGTCATTGCTGCCTGTTGCTGAAGCACGGGCAGTAGGTGTCCATGTTATGAATAGCTTCAAACCCTCAGCACAACTTCAGCGTGCCACCAACAAGGCGCAGCAGTATTCACCTTGCCGCAGCATGACCTTGTGTAACATCAGCTAAAGCGGTTGTGCGACCGTACTTAGAAAACTGTGTCCAAGATTAGCGCCGTATCTCCGGAAGCATTACTTGTGCCTAGAAATGCTTCAGAAGCTGGCGACTAGTTTAACTGAGGGCCAGCGCGAAAAGCAGTATAAGATATCTCTAAAGGACAGTGCATTGTTTTTCGTGGATCGGAGTGGCTTAAGCGAGCTGATAAAGCAGTTCCGTAGCATGAACCGCCTCCGTGGTATCAGGTATACTGGCAAGTTTGAGTCACATCAGATCACCTGAGATACCACCAACTTAAACTAAACAATCCGAGGTCCAGGCTAGATTCCAGGGGGAACGAATTTTACATACCGCGTCCCTGGTAGTACGTATCTAGGTCTTGTCCAGGTTAGCTCCCTAAACGCTCCTCTGTGAACGCTAACATATACTAAACAAGATCCTGTGTCGTGAAACGGTTAGACATGGATTTGTCCTGTTTACAACGGAGCAACAATAATACTTCTGCCGCCTACCAGGTAAAATTCGCAGTCATACGCGACAATGCGGCAGCTCCAGAAATCTTGATTCCTTACCATTGAAGTCCGAATACGGACATCACCCAACTAGATACCTAATACGTAACAAATCTCATGACGGTTGAGTACTACTGTTCAGGCAGTACCTGTTGCTGTGGATACTGGAGGCAGGAACACACTTAGGTGGCGCTTCATGCTGTTGGTTAGAAAGCTAAATGACGCCTGCCATGCACCGGAGAACCTCACAACGCGAAAAGACATGCCAACCAGTGCATAAGAATGGTTTATGTACCTTAATCTGTATAGAGTTGGTAGCCAAACGCCGCATTGTTAACGTGCTTACTCCTCCGGCGATTGTCAATTTATGGGGCCAAGGGGGGTTAATAGTAAAGTACTGGACTTACCACGGTGGCGCTGCAGTTGTTACTTTGTTCAACAGACGGTCGCTTGGCCGGTGCAAAGTGCAACCACATTTTGATGTGGCGTGTACTGTCAACACCCTATGTTGCACCACCTATGAGGTGAGAAATGTTGCCTTCGTATTTTGTATGAAATACGGTATATCAACATACCGTGTACAATACAGTTCACGGTTGTCCGACCGAATGCAAAGGAACCTGCCGCACCGGAGTAATTGATTTACACGACAACTGGTCTTAGCATTATCCGTTCCATGCTACCCCGGGAGACGAGTTTCCTGTTATCCACGTACACAGCAGCCAAATTATTGCTTTGCAACGTTTGCTAGGATAAGCCAAACTCATGACGCTTTCTGTGAATTTTGTGACCTTTAGCCGAAAATCCTATCTCTTAAGCCCACTGAGAGACATATATTGTAGTCTAAGAGTTGGTGCCAGAAGTCGGGACAGCCGTTGAAGCATGTGCAACACGACCTCGGACGTCTGACGATGGCCGCCCTATTCTAACCGCATCAGGCATCATTCCCTTAAAATGCAGCTGCTTGCATTGCAATGTGCTTGTGACGTCTTACTCGTAAACGCCTCCAGTTCCTTCAGTGCCTCGACGTTGGGTTGTGCAACAGAAACAATAACAGTCGGCGAGATCACTGTTTAATAAAGGGTAGTAAAACGCAATACTTAGTTTGCTTTTTGATGGCCCTGGACGTGCGGAACTAACGCCACTGAGAAGAGTGATGGGACCACGTGCGTATATTGCTGTAGCAGGCTGCTTGGGTTTGGGGACCTGCGGCCCCTTTCATCGGAGGTAGACTGGACGGGCCAGCGTCTATGGGGGAGGGAGAAAAATCCATACTTACATTGGACGCTTAGCTGGAAGTCCCAGCGGAACGGTATCGGCTGTGGAGAGCAGCATGTCGCGTTCTGAGTGCCGTTCCAGTTCCGGGGCATGCTCGAAGCTAACTAAAAAGAAGAGTAAAGATATTAAACTTCCTCGGGCTACCGGTGTTGAACACTGCAGTGTTCGCCACGTCAGCATTGGTTGCAGTGCGAGTTTTCACAGCTGCATAGTAGTGCGAACCGCCCACGGAAGGTATTTGGGCGTACGCGTCTACCGACCTAAGCAAGGTATTACAGAGTTTATCAACGTGTCCGAGTCAAGTAGTTTGACAACGCCGTAGCCTTAAAAAGCCATCAACGCTAGACAGGAAAGACGTCAGCATATAGGGTGTATAACCGTCTTTGATCAACCTGCGCATTACACACATGCGCACGGAATGCGTGTAGTTAATTGGAAAACATTTTAACCAAATCTATATGCAAAGCAGCGAAAGGCGACGGTTGGCTGGCATTCCCTCACGCGGATGCATTAGTATGCAGTGTGCTGTCCGTAAGTGGATATAACACCTTGCGGCTCATATGCTCGCCACTTTGGGTGCATTCGTCATGGGCGTAATAATAGGAGGGTTCCTAGTTGCATTTCACATAAACACGCAGAGGCATCACAGATAACGGCGGTTAAGCAAAGTAATCCGTTGCTTTTGAAGGAATGGATATCACAAATGGTGGCGCATAAGTACTCGTCCACGTCATTTGGCCTGGTATCTCAACCATAAATACCAGCATGGAATGGCTTTGTGACCACTGGTTGGATCACAGCAAATAAGCTCGGCCATATTTGTTCCTTAGACGTGGTAAAAGTCTTAAATACGTCAATATGCAATTGATGGCCTATAGTATTATCTACCGCGAGCGAAAGAGCAGTGCATGTATGCCATAAGCCTCCCAGTAGACCTACGTGATCGTGAATGCCTGGTGCAACCTTTCGTAGGAGGGAGTTCCGAGTCGTTCGCATATGCGTCCAGTAATCCTTTGGCGGGAACGGCATCCACTGTTGCACGAGCCCCAGCAGTTGAAGAACAAAATCCGCAGCCATTTTAGATTTTGCAATAACCTTCCTCAAATTATAGACTTGATTCGGGCCCCTGTCATCTTCACTGTAGTTGGTACCGTCCTCAGATGAATGCACTGAGTGAGCAAACAAGAAAATATTTGTTACAAATACTCTTACCTTTTTGACGCTTAGCCGTGGATAACAAAAGCGCTGCTTTGTTGCTGAATCCTAAGGTCGTCCTCCGTGCTGCACGGTAAATAAATAAATAAATAGTTTATTCTCAAATTCCTAGAGACACAGCACATCAGGCATGATCAAGTTTTAAAAGCAGTTGTGTATCAAGATGGTACTTCGGGTTCAAACGTGTGTAGTTAAAAAGGTCAAAGCACTATACGTGCAATGAAACGATGCATATAGACGCAGAGTATCAAATACTTGTATGTGTCGGGAAGGGCTGAAATAGGAGTCTAGTCGACTGAGGAACAGTTTTTACCAAAGACAAACGTAGCAACCCACAAGGACTTATCTGGAGCATGGTAGAACTCCGAAAGGACCGAACTACCATCACCATAACCCTTGTCCAATATGGAGAACTGGACATATCCTCATACTCCCATACACTATTTATCTGAAAAATCTGGACAGCGGAAAAGTTGAACTTTGGCACACCTGGACATACAACAAGAACAATACTCGCGATGTCCCTCTCCTCCACCGACCTCAAAACTCATGGCAACCCCGATCAAATTACCTGTCCAACTAACAGAGGAAATTAGAAGCCACTACTCTGCGAAAAACCGAAGGTAAAACCAGTCGTCAAGCGGCTTTGCCAGTTCAAAATTAATGTTCAATATACTTTAGGCAGTGTTGCAGGTCGCGGTGGCTTTTCGCCTGGCAAGCGTTTTCCCTATAAAAAGCCACTACTGTCTGTTTAGCAAAACTGTGATATGACGGATGTGAATCGCTAGTTGGGAAGAGCCACTAGCAGTCATGGGTTCGATCCTCCGCAGAGGACCGAAGGATGCGCACCACTGATGAGCCCCAATAGGGCGAGACGGCCGTCTGGTGCTTTTCTGGACAGCTGGTCGACATATCTGAATTGTCGGCTGATTGCGACGAACAAAAATACTCACCAAAATCCTTCCATTCATAAGTAACTATCTTTTTATTATGATCCAAAGGTTGCTTGGGGAGATAGCAAAGGAATTAGAATTTTGGTGGTGATTGCAAGGCGCATGAACAGAAACTAGCTTGCATTAGTAGATAGGGAGCGCAGAATAAGGGGAAAAATTGGTTGCCGCAACAGAGATCAATACGAAGGAAACTGCAGTTTATTGATAACATTTTCGACGTAGCATGCTGAAAATGAATACATATATATCAAACAAACAATAAGTGAAAAACCGGGTAGTTTTGGCTGCAGCCACGCAGTAGCAACGGAGCTAAACAGCAGCGCAAACAAAGCGGCAGTGGCGACTACTATTAGAAAACCGAAACTATGCAAATTGATTGCGGTTCGCCGGATCCGCCAATGACGATCAATGAGCTTTTGGCAGTGTGGTTGTGTTACACTACGAGTTACTCACGTAGATCTGGCTCATGCGGCCTTGTTGTAAGCTTTAGAAAAGCTTAGAGGCTTAAAAAATGCTAAACTCTATTTTACTGGTTGTTTATGTGGCTCAGTATCCCCTGAAAATTGTAGGCTGTGGCCTTCTAACCGTGAGTTAATTGCAAGCTCCCCTGAATTCCCTTGTAGATATAATATTCCTTGCTGGATTTCTAGCGTTTTCGCGCAAGCTCTCCCTTATTTGCATATATTTGTCATGTATGCTTGCGAAGTTTACTTTTCGGCCACCTGCGCAGTCCGTAGTTGTCGCAGGGTATAACGGGCGAATTAGAGCTTTTCTGGACATATATGCCTATCCGCTTCCCTAAGTTTTATATTTTCTTTTCCATTTTCTGCAATCTGCCTGCAAAGCAGAAAGCTATTTTTAGCGAAAAATAAAAATCGCCTTATTCGTAGACCATCGTTTAATTGCGAATAACTCGCAAACTACTGCACGCATTTTGTTGCTTTTACGTTCATCGTATTCAGGCGCTATAGCTGGTCCAGACCAGTGTAATCTATTGCTACTTTAAGCGGTGTTCTAACAGTAGGAAGGCTTTTTCTTTTATCTGCGAATAACTCAGGTTAAATTTTGCGCCGGAGAGCAATATCAGCGTAAGAAACGTAAAGCTACATTTTTTTTGTTAATTGGTATTTTTCTATGAAGCACACAACTTTATTTTCTCTCTCATAACAAATTGCTTCTATTTATGTCTGCATTTATCGGAATTGCTTTTAACTTTTCGTATGCCTTATTATCCCTTCGTTTATTTCTTCCATGTGCGCAACAACAATTGGGGCAACTGAGTGGCCAATTAATGTGCGATCAATTTAAAGTGAACTTGTGGCAAATTGGATTCTGTTCCAAGGAGAAAAGGCACACTACACCTCTGCGAAGTTTTCACAATAAAAGACAAGGAGCTCAATATCGCACGAAGGAACCAGAAAAATGTCAAGGTGGGCGCCTGCGACCCATTAGCTGTATACTAAACTGTGCCAATGCATTTGCAATTGCTAACGATGAACATATACTTATATTTTGTCAACTTCCATGCAAGAGCATCGGATAAATGTAAGCATTGATCTGAACCCTTTAGGGTGCAGCCTCTAGCAGGTCTAGAAATATACCTATTTATTTATTTATTTATTAATTTATAAGTTGACAAATGAACGGTTTGGGCCTTCCGACGCATGTGTGTTTATTATTATGTCAACCTCGTTGTTAATATGCTGAGGAGGATTAAAAATCAATAAAGTGAACGGTTTAAATAGGTTTCGGTGGTTAATCATTTTCCCGCAACTTAACGACCACGCTAATCAAGCTAACAGGCCTGTAATTAGCCGCTAGGCCTTTGTCACCGCACTTGAAACTCGGGCATACAACAGTTTCCTTCCATTTGGTAGGCAAGACACAGCTGTTGAGTGACTGCTGAAACACACAAGTCAGACGTCCACTGAGTTCTACTACCAATTCGAGCAACAACGTTGGATGAACAGGATCTGGCCCGGAAGACTTAGTTGGGTTTACCTCTCTTAGCAACCGGAGAACTTGGTATTCAGTTACAGGAATTTCAGCCAGACAACAGTCCTCAGAGACGCATGAAGCTAACACATTTCATGGCGTATTTGTTTCGCGGAGTAAGACGCTTGAGTACTGCTCATCAAGCACGCATGCCTCGCCATAGTCGTTATAGGCATGGGTTTGATCTTCTCGAAGCAATTTTAGTGATGGTGGTGGTGGAGTTTGCAACACCGCGTCATTTAACGTAAGCGAAGAATTGCTTGGGATTTTTTGAGGCAGTATCAGCTAAGCCCTTTTTATACTGAAGCCACGCTAACCTCAGCTGTAGCTTGCACTCATTTCGAACAAACGGATATTTGTCAAACATTCTGTTCGACGGAGCTGTTCGCTGTGCTCGCCAGCATCTAGACCGCTTCTTTAGCAGACCCTTCCCAGCGGAATCTATCCGTGGAGGTTGCGCTCTCAAGTCCCTTCTTTTTACCAGTTGGATATGTGGTGCATAAATGTCGACGAGATGAGCCTTAATTTTTTCCCAGGCTATGTGAACAGTGTCGGTCTCAGATATCACACAAGGCGATGACATAGCTTTATACCCATCGCTTGGAAGTCCGCGACCCAACTATTCGGATACCAACTGGTAGTAGTTTGGCAAGGCCTGCTATGGGTACACTGGAAAGACAAGCAAACGTGGTCGCTAGCGGCAGGAGGCGAGTCGTATTTAATGTCATTTACAAAGTCAAGTGACTTAGCAAAAACAAGATCTAGGATGGACGGCTGCTGATTGCTCATGTACCTAGTGGGGAGGTCCACGAACTGGTTTAGTGGTACCTGCAGCGTTAAGTCCAGCAGTTCTGTACCGAGCGATTCCAGACCCCAACTGCAAGCTAGATCATCCCAACAAACCTATAAATAAATAAATAAATAAATAGTTTATTCTCGAATTTGTCGAGACACACCAAGCAAGGCATGGTCAATATTTACATACAATATTGTTTCGCAACAAACACGTTGCTATGAGTGTAGTCGGCAGTAAGCCGAAGGTTGTACAGTCTGCGGAAATTGTGTAAGTAGTCACGGGATAGAGTCTTCAATGAATGTCAAAAGATTGAATTCTAGCGTGCGTAGTGGAAACAGTCAGGGCGCTACATGTGTAATGAAAACGATACAAATAGGCATGGTGTAACTTATTATTGAAAGTGACAGGGCAAGATTGAATAATGATTCTGGTCGACTTGCCAGTAAGTAGTTCATGGCAGTGACTTTATTCGGTGGCGAGTCACATCCGCCACGTCACAGTGTTGTTAAGCGGACATTTGTGGCTTTTTGTAGGGAGAACGCTTGCCAGGCGGAAACCCACCACGTTCTGGAACACTGTCAGAAATTTGTCGGTGCACTAATATAAAGCGGGCAGACCAGGTTGTCGCCTGATTTCACTCTCAGATATCCGCAGTCAAATGACCTTCGATATCCTCTGTTATTTGATCAGGTATCTTGGACAAAGCCGCCATAATGGCTGAGACGAATCACGGATGTGAGCTTCTCAAAGAATCGTCTTTGTGGGTATCCAGGTGGGCGAAACGTCAGTTTCTTGCGTCTGGAGTTTTACAGTAGTATGTATTCTTTCCAGGAGTGTGAAGTTTTCGAGTCCAGCTATCATCACTGGACAACGGTCATGGTAGTGAGTGCAGTTGGATCCGTTTCTTGTACAGCCATGTGCTTCATAGGTCCTTATTGGTTGTTCTGTCCCAGACAAAAGCGGTTTCTCGGTATTATCCCAGATCCCCAAGAAGTTCCGTACCTCGGAGAAAAGGGAAGGTGAGAGACAACCTAGGCCGCAACGAACAGGCGTGAACAAATATTGTTAAAATCATATGTTATAACATTTAGCGTGGAGACAAATGATGTACAATGTGCAGCAATGATTGTGCTGAAAGTGTCTTTTGAATGTTTTTTCGAAAGCAGTGGCCCTATAAGTTGGTTGCTACTATCTACAAGGAATACAGAGCGTTGCGCCATAAAGCAAGAACGCAGTATCAGTTTAGTATGACGCGACTATTGCGCGAAAAGACAGAAAGCAGAGTTCGGTCCAAAAAAGACTGACGCTTGCTTCAACTTTCTCCCAGCTCCGTGGTTGGGTCAAAGGTCAATGATATGTGATGAAATTTGATTAGATATCTCTTGATCTAATGATAGATCGGTCTCACTCTTGGTCATTCCTCATAGTATACACTCGCTGACTGGCAAGTTGAACAGAAGAGAAGCTGGCGATGTTCAAACTATCACTCCACAATACGTTTTGCCATTGACTGCTAACGACACCGCACAGTCTGTTCAAGTCTAGAGGGACCAACTTACTCGAGAACTCACTTGTATGTCTCACTCGATATTCATGCATCTCCAACACCTAGTGTTACTGCTTGATCTCTTTCTCTCGCTCACATGTGGTCCCTGAAATACTGCAGAAAGTTAGGGCATTGCAGACGACACTCCCAGTCTGAAATATTGAGAGCATTCATGCTACTGGCAGAAGGACATGATACAGAAGCGTGAAACAAAGATAACCAGACTGTATGTGGACTCTATGTCTCGCGTAGAGGATTCCATATCGCGCTCATGCGCGCGGGCGAGTCAGCCGAATTGTTCACGACGACTATTCGTCTAATACTGAAGCGCAATGGAACATCTTCCGTCGGCTCGATGTACACATTAAAATAAGACTGCATATCCAGAGATCAGATCAAAAGTACCTTACAGATGTCTTCATACTGCGACTGCTGTACAGCACAAACAGCGTCGAAAACCATCGTCCGGTCTCTGCTCTTCGATCAGTACACATAAACATTGATCTAGTTTGAGAGAGTATCCTTATAAAGCCCGCCACTGTCCGTACGAGCCACAGCATTCCGTTGCAGCCTAATCCTAGTCAATGCAGCGCCACAATGCTGCGGCGTAAGTATGTATTAACAGTAATCTACAAACCGTCTCTGCTTGCATTCAACAAAGAGTATAAAGTCAACCTCATGTTAAAGTACATAGCCAAGATTCGAGTCAGGCGCGTCGCTTGTTGCCTATGCTGTGATGTCTAGTGCGACATAGCTGGTAGAGATGTTGCAGATCTCATACGTCTCAGCAACAGACGTCTCTCGGTTGAGCACAACGTCTGAGTATTATGTGATCTTACCATTTGCGCAGAGCGCTATCCTGCTCATGTTAATCCTCACTTCGTGTCGTGTTAATCGTGTCTACTTTTAGATTCCTAGCTTAAGGACCATCTACGGCTGTGTAGTCCTATGTCGTCAACACAATTTTAAACACTCGCACTTGTATGCTACAACAGTCTTCATTGTAGCTCGACTAGTACATTGTGCGTAAGGCATGCAGTATCTACTTTAGTATTCAACGTTGACGTAAATGGTCTGCATCACGACGTCTCATGAGACATAACTCTCATCGTAGACTCGCATGTACTAGAGACAGGAGCATATAGATAGCATGCTTTTAAAAAACCTTTTTGGATCTTAACAGTTCTAAACGAACCCAGTGCACTAGGCTGTTCCTTGCATTCTCACTAGCAGTTAAATATGTTTTCGCCCCGATGTATTTAGTAGTAGTTTTCTATCTCTCTGCAATCAATACTCACTCAAGCACCGCGCAAGCAGATTCAAGTCTCACAATGAGCTTGCCTATCATCACCGGATCTGCACTGCGTGCCTTCCGAGACCAGCTGCACAGGTCGTTTTCTGATAGTCTAAGCATATGACATAAAGCAGAACTGTTACTCTAGGCTTCGATTCTAATACTTGCTTGTACAAAGTTCATCTCAGTACGCAGACATAACATTGTACAGGAACGGATCTACATCGTAACCTACGCATGTTAACTGCGTTACTTCATCTCGAACTAACAATCTTAAACAAACGTAACACGCGGAAGAGAATAGAAGACGTAGACAGTATGAGAGAGCACTGCATCCACACTACGTATCTGATCTGAACGAGCATGATTCCGTAGACTAACCTGTGCACCCATTTAGCCGCTATGACAAATTCAATAGTCGCACTAGATGATATATCTAGCCATCACTACATTCTAACGTAGGATCGAGATCAAGCAGTCGTCAACATGAGTGTGCATCAGAGTTATGAGGCGAGCGAACCTGCAAGTTCTCAATGATACATAAATGGCGAGCTACGACAACTCATTGTGCAGACAGAAGAGTTTAATTGCGATCAATAACTGCAGTAGCGAGGTCAAGATTCTTGCGAGCACACAGAGCAGTCACTTAGATACGAGAGCAGGTAGAGAGTTGCGAGCGACGCAGATCACGGTTCATACACCCATTGGTAATCAACTGTGAAAAATAGTTGCAGCTATCTAGCATAATGTATTCATATTTTTAATTAGACCAGTTTAATGAGAGAAAGGTTGATCTTTACTTCTGACCGTTTGCTTTGCCTCCACGGTTATACGAAATTCCCCTTTATTTAAATAATGTCACACAAGCATAAATACTTTTAAAATGATTCTCCAGGAAATCAGTGGTTTAGCGTAAAAGCCCCATGCTGTTGGCAAGTTAAACGCGGACGCGCTCCTGCCGACGAAGCAAAGTTGCTGCTTATTCTGTCCAGTAATGTCAGGTTGCTTCTCGGAACAATTGATTGCAAGTGCCATTTATGAAGAACAATATTTTGGAATGCATGTATAGTGATGCTACAGAAAATTTCATGCTGCCTGTGTTAACCTGATCTTATACTGCAACGATGAAGTATGCAGGTCTATTAGCATGAAACAGTTCATGCGACTGGACGCATTATATAATAAGATTTAACAAGGGCAAACAAAGTTTTGGCCCAAAACTTACTCTCTGCTTTTTCAATCCGCATACCAGTTTGCCGGGAAATTTTTGCAGCCGCCAAAATATTTCATAATAGATATAATTAGGTTAATTTATGTATCCCTTAGTAAGTGATGCGGCTGTCCTCTACCGCCTAATGCAAGTCGTTAAATGGATAACTTTCGCCATGTTTGTCAGCTGAAGATATTTGAGGAAGCTTTTATCACTGCTTTTGAGTATTGGTTGGCTAAAATGTTTTGCTGTCTCGACTCGCTGGTTCACACGTGTCCTTTAATAACGCACTCATACAACCGTTAAAGTCAACTTACTAAGCACAACAGCTTGCGTTCGCTTTGTCGAACAAACATTAAAACATCCTACGTTGCCCACATAATGAGGTCAAATGCGGTTGCGAATAAGCTTTCTGGCAGATCCATGCAGCCACAGAGCAACCAAGGAAGTGCCGCACTGAATAGTACCATCAAAACTTAATGCTACTGTCAGCTGCTGACTTTCCGGATTTTCTAACTATGGACGACTGATCTCTAGTCTAGCGTAGCGTGTTGCAAGGAAGTTTGCTGGACCCTACACAATGTTTAATTTATTTCCATGACCACAACCTCCGTCTACAGCACAGCCTGTCCTACATGTTCGCTGGTGACGTAAAACTTGTATACGTCTTTTATCAAACATTAAGATATCCGCATTTGGTAAAATCCGTGAAATTACAGCTCATGTAGCGAGTTTCCAATACAGGCAAGCACCGTTCTCCGCTCAAAAATCTAACCTAATTACCAACGCGATTTTATGAACCTGGGAGCTCTGACAATAAATGGCACTCTAACTAACGGCACGTACTAGCAACCTAGCATGGCTTGCGCCACTCCACGAACTTAATACATTTTAGGGTATAATAATCCCAAAGTTTAAGTGTAAATGACTAGCCTTTTACTTAGTCCATCAAGTAAACACCGCAGATGCAATGCTAGGACTTTATAGGAGTCATGTTTACCCTTAACTGGAATACTGCACGTTAGTTGCGACGACCTACGGAGGTCGGATCGTAACCAACTTGAATTAGTTCAACGGCGCTTTACAAAGCTGCTGACTGCATCACGGCAAGCTCCGAGTTACAGCTAATAGTGTGAAAACCTTACACTGTAACCCATTTGGCAAAGACGCATTATCCTAAACATGTGCTCCTCACATAAGCTAATTCCTAAGCAGCTGCTCAGTACTGCCGCATGCCTCAAACTAAGCGGCGCATCTGAACTTAAACTCTGAAACCATAGTCACGCTAATGACCCATTATTTTCTTAGAAGGAACAGTCATCGTATTTTTCTCCGTCGCCTTTGTAAACATAGAGAACATGTTGCCTCCCGGACTAGGAGAAATCCAAATTTCACTGGAATTAAAATCGGCGTTAGCAATATTCCTATGTATGGTGAATATACACCGCAAATAAAAGACCAGCGCTTCACGAGACCACTTCTACGTGTCTGGTTCCCATGTGGCTTAAGAACGCTCAAGGTGTATTGCAATACATCTACGCAGCATTACCACCAAAGAAAATAAATAACAGTGTTTTTTCTTGTATACCCAAGACACACCGGTAAGAGCTTTGTATAATCATTTATACGCCGCTCACTAGTTGCTCGTTATAGTCTCGTTAAAGGGACGGAAAAGCTTTATGATACACCCATGCGTACTAGGGCTGGCTGTGCTAACGGGCGAAGCATACCTTCAGCTTTCCAGTTTTGCACGTACGGTCTCGCCATACTTAGGAATCCATAAGGGTTAGGATTTTACGACAGCAAGCTCACATTATGTACGAAAGCTAATTTAAATGGTAGTTCTTTCTAGCGGTTATAGTCAGTCGAATTTTGCTCTCATCGAAAGGATTCGTGGGTCCTTTCTATTTGTCAGTTGAGTGGCTGGCGGGTAACCATGTAGCTTGAAAGGAAACTCAATGCTAAAACATAAGTTGCACATGTCGGGAGTCAATGGGATATTTGTATGTTATTTAGACTGCTTTCGGAGCAAACCCCATGGGCCAGGTTTAAAGTGCAGGTACATCCTCCATACAATTCCTGGCGTTAGATTAATGCAATTATGTAGTCAGGAACAGCAAGGGCAACACCGCGCAAAGCCCTTGCTAAAATTGTGTTGGAGAGTTAATTGCAATTCTTGTACTGTAAATGTAGGGACCGTAAACATCGCTTGGCCGGGAAAACTTTTCCTTACCAGCTTCGTGTTTATGCGATATCCGACACCTACTGAGCGCATATATTATTTCAAATGTTTCATGCCCATCAACCGGAGGATGCAAAGGGCGGTGGACGATGCGAAGGTAAAAAGCGATTGCTTTGGGGTTGGTGGATGATGGTTTTAATAAATGTTTGAACGGTAGGCATGAGGTTCACCTAATAATAAAACGGTTGAAGAGCAATTAGCGAGGGAGATATGGGTGTCTATACATGAGGAATCAAAGGTGGTGCTATTATAAATGGAGGTAGTAAAAGGTAAGGAAAAGTTAACATATGTACGGGCATGCGAAGATGAAAAGATGTTAAAACCGTGACAGCAGGTTGGAGGCGCGGGAAGCGCCTCCTTTGTTTAGTAACTTAGAAAACATGTAGGCACTTGGTCAGGATGGTCTACCGGTGTACACTGCACACCGAAAGTTTGCCCATTGTCCTAGTGACATGGTGCTTCAGTAAAATAGGTTCTCAGTTGCTATCCACTACGGAAGGGCACCAGTCTGTCTTTCTACCATTCGTCATCGCCTGGGTTACTAGATCGCTGAGATGTCGCTGCAGCTATCGAAATGCAGAAAACACCCTCAGAGAGGCTATGAGCACAAGCTGACCAGACGGAGTGTTAGGCTAGTAGTAAACAAGCACTTGCAACTTCCAATTCAATGACTCAACTGTTGCTTTGCTAGTTTCCCCGAATACATAATAAAATATACCGCGCCTGTGCGGTCATTAACAATTTATATCACATAATTGGACAAGGCAGACTCTTTTGTTGGTTTGGTAGCTGGTAAACATTTGATGCCCTGTTTGACCTACTTATCTACTATTTAAAACCAACCTACTCTAGCCTAGCCGTTGTTTTAGTTTTTATGGCGTCCATTTCTTCTACGTGCACAGAATTTGCTGCATCAATTTTCAGCACTACTTCGTATCACAAATTCAGCTTGCCTTATCTCACTCAGTGGCAGTCAAACAAACAGCCATGTTATAACAGTTGCGAGAACAGTTGTTTCATTAAAATGATACTCTTGTTATTCCTTATAATTTACATACTATCCAGCAGGTACAATGAAGTGGCATTTCACCAGGGTTAGAATGCGCTTCAAAAAATGTTTGTCTGAGCGTGTAGTAAAATGTTTGCGTCCCTGTGCAACATAGATCCCTCGAGAAAATGACACGGTTGGCGAGCGGTCAGTCTCATTCGAACCCTTTCTTCATTTACAGTAAGTTAGTTGCCTGCCTGCGATTCTTAGGTATGCATTTGGGTTGCGAAGCAGAAGCTCTGCAGCATCAAAAGAAACCAACATTAAGTGAGTGCTTTGGGGTTGTATATACAAATTTATTTAACCTAAACAAATAGTACTAAATGCGCGGTAACTGAAGTGCTCAAAATGCAAATATATTTGTATTTACCTATCAGTGAGGGCACCCACGCTATAACGTGCCACGGTAGCAAACATCCTTAAAATTTTATGAAGCTTATTTAACATGTTTGAGGGAATGAAACAACATGACCTCAGCGTGTGCACACAGCAGCTTACTCATTCCGAGTTTCTGGCAGCGGTCAGGCGATTTTACCTAACCAACAGTCCAAGAACCGGAGGGTGAATTGTAAGTGACCAGTGCGCTCCAGAATCGCGTAACGCGTAGAAACTGCCGGATGCAACCAAGAGCATATGAATAATTATTATACCTTCAAAAGCGCAAGGCATGCCTGTATAGACGTGCTAAAAGTAATGTCAACACGAATGCTGGGTAACAGTATAATAATGTACAAGATTTGGCAGCATTGTACTGGGTATATCCTGCCTATGTACCTATGTATATGCCTATGTATGTGCATGAATGTTTGCAACTTTGCTGCTTGAACTTGGACATGCGAGAGTGCTATTATGATTGTTCTCAGCTGCTTCCTCGGCTAGAGAATAGGTGAAATAGGTCTATCTACTGGATGTCTTGCATCCGTGGAGTGAGTAGGAGCATGAAAAGAGACAAAGGGCTGTTAGTTTATTTAGCAGCTCGTCATCTTCGTCACGTTGCCGTGTTGTTAGACAAACATTTGTGGCTTTGTCTGGAGAATGCTTGCCAGGAGTAAACTTGCTACATCCTTAAACACAGGCGGGACGTTGACTACGGCATTATTAAAGTATGACAAAAGCTTAAACCTGTACCTAGGTTGACGTAACCCTTTCCGTTTCGAATCACCTGATCTGCTCAATGTCCGTAAGAAAGGCTAACTTTACTTAACGCTGGACATCAAGGCTGAGAGAACACAGTGTCCACGCGTGGAACCAGACACTTTGTATTATATCCGCTAACCCATGGCACATTGGTTAGATATACAGCTTTGGAAAAGAACGATATAAATGAATAAATAAATATTTTATTCTCGACTATGCGAGGCACGACAATTGAGGCATGATCAGGTATGTACAGCTGTACAGACATTATATGGGAACTGTAGTGACAGTGGAAAATTGTTCATATGTCGATGCTTGGAACTGTGCGATGGTGGACAGGCGAAAGAACGATTTGGTTGTAGTGGGATCGGGATCCATTTGTTCGGACATAATCGCTCTGCCATATATCGTAGTCATACCTCGAATAATAATAGATAAAGAATCCTGAGTGATCCATTGGAAGATAATTGAATAGCAAGCTATCCAGTATGAAGATTCTAATTGAGCTGCCAGTGTGAAGTTATGGGCTGTGACTTTATTCATTGGCAAGTCACATTCGCCACGTTGCGTTGTTGTTAAACGGACATTCGTGGCTTCTTATAGGGAGAACGCTTGCCAGGCAAAAACCCACCACGTCCTGAAACACTGCCGCCAATCCACTGAATGGCAATTTGTAACGGGCTATGTTTCTTGTTAAACGTTTTTTTGCTCCGTTATTCGCAGTCAAGTTGCGTCCCATTTTTCTGCTGACTGATGCGTTATGCGAGTGGCCATTGCGTGCCTGGGTCCGCTCCTGTGCCAGATCGGTAGGTCAGGAACTAAGCCTTCATTCTGGATATGATGTGCTGATCATCTGCAGAACCACGTGAAGTTTTGAAGAATATACGTTGAAATATGTTGAAGTCTTGGGGGACAGGGTAGGTTCCTAAGAAAGTATCGCAGATCCCCCGGGGTATGTGGTGAAATTGATTAGAGATAGGGGAAACCACGGCCATTTGAGCGGTCAAAGCGGATTGCTGAGCTTAGAATGACCGATTGTTCAAGCTTTGTATTGGCAGGAGAAGGTGCCTTCCGTAGTCGAAATTCATACAGTCAAGAGATATGTGGAAGAGGTATTGTTGGGTAAATTGAACTCAGTGGTAGCAGTGCAAGCTATTGATTGATTTGTCCGGTGAGTATGTTGTAAAAAAGTAGATAATTTTCCGCTCATGTCCAGGTAAAGGAACTGTGTGGCTTGTATTGTTGTCGAAACGGAGGACAATTCCTTGGGTGCGTGTCGCCGTACCTGTGACAGACTCGGGAGAAAAAGGGAAACAAACAGAGACAACCACACAGACAGAAGAATGAATGCATCTGGAATGCAGTCAATCAATTGAGGCGATGCATGAACTATTGTACCCCTATGCATGTAATTGCTATTGAAATATCGCAAATACACGTATATATAAGTGGCGAAATACGAGGAGAATCGAGCAGAACACGGATCAGTAAAGAATGAAAGATTGAAGATGAAGCAGGAGTGTTTGGGGAGGGGTCAGAAAGCAAAAGAGCGTTTAGATGAGACTGGATAAGTCAGAAAGATGAAGCTAGGCAGTCAGCTTAAAGTGGGGAAAACAGTAGTGAATGTCACGAGAAAGAAAATTTGCGGGACTACAGAGGCTATATAAAAAGCCCGTTAGCATATCGAACGAAGCTCTCAGGATGAGGGACAAGGTGTGTTGTGACTGCACAGCCTAGAGCACGTGCGTCTCTGATTTCTGGAAACAGTCAGAAAGTAGGAGACTGGTCAGACGAGGCTAGAGTGGAGCCAGGCCTGAACTGCTATCCGTCCAATGGATAAAGGAAGGCAGACAGAGCGCGAAAATGAAAGTATGTAATCGTGAAGGAGACACGTACGTGGAAGTGGAAGAGTCTACAAAGATCTCGAGGTGTTGCGAGCAGACCTTTTGACCTGTTGATGGTTCAAAAGTATGGGCTCAGTAATCGGAAAGCATGAGACCATGGAGATGAGAGGAGGATATCGGCTCATGGAGAGAAAAGCCGTATTATAATTGTCAGAAAGTTAACAGAGCGTCAACAGGATAGAAGTGTTAAAGATAAAAGCGGATATACTAGTGATGAATCATGAGCAGCAGTGCTCTGGAGGCGGGGGAGAGAGAGCACTGCGTCTGCAGAGACTAGGTCATTTAGTACTCAGAAGTCTGAGAGAGGTCAGAAGGCAGGAGGCCGAACAGCCAGCACCAGATAAGTCAGACTAGAGTGTGAAAAAGGGGCTCTATGGGTGAGAAGAGAAAGAAAAAGAGAGCCAACGATATGCTCCAGGTGCTGTGCGCAGACCGTTGGAGCTGCCGGTTTCTGTTCATTAGGGCCACGGAAGTCGGAAGGTACGAGATCGTTGAGACGAGCCCAGAATGTCAGCTCGTAGGGTGAAAGTCGTATTAGTAAAGTCTAAGTGCTGACAGAGAGCATCAACAGAAATGGACATGTTAAGGAAAAAAGGGGACATGATAATAAGGTTCAATCATGACCAGCGGCGGTCTTGCGGTGAGGGTAACAGACTTTCGGTGGCAGAGTCTAGATCATAAGATCACAGAATTGGCCAAGTCAACTAGAAGGGGGTCGTGAGTAGCCTGGAAGTCCTTTCCCTGAGTCGGGAGAGTAACTAAATTCTGGTGCGTGTTGGGGTCTGGCCAGGTTACATAGTTTGGTGAACGGTTTTCACAGTGAATGGTGAAATGGATCTGCAATTCCTGCTATAAGATCACACGTGGGATAACAGCTTAGCCGGCATTCATCATATGGGGCAGGCAGCTGCTTCGGACATTCAGGGTGGGATACCGACCTGCAGCCTGCGAATTACGTAATGGTTACCGTGCCGGCCACGTGGCTTGAGTGGGTCACAGGTAGGTGGTAGCAGCGTACTAACGTTACCTATCTTGAGATTGGCTGGGTAAATGTACCGCTATCGATGTGAGTGTCCGATGTTAATTCTGAACGATGCGCAACTGGTTGGACGTATATTTGTTCATGACTAGCAATGCTTGCGTTGTCTTTTGATGCACTGCTTTTCGCACTAATCCATTGAAATTTATTAAATTTAGTGTCGTTGCTATGATGCAACTAACGACGCATTGGCAACTGTGTATTTCTGGATGGAATCGTTGATCGCGCGTGCTTACCCATGGAGATATCAGGTTAATAGATTAAAGGTGCTTCTTTAGCCCTCAGCAAAGTACGTAAGTTGATATTCTTCGGTGATTCGTGCGTTAAGTATCATCTCTCCCAGTAGTTGGATCCCCGCGCCAAACGGGTAGCCGGCTGGGCGTCATCCGATAACTTTTTCGAAAACATCACCAATAACAAATCATATGGGTAGAAGGCGTTCAGCCCAACAGACATCAGGTAAAAGGCTGTAATAGCGGCTTTCAAGTATCCATGTAGTCTTTCGACAAGGCCACTGGTAAACGTGAGGGGTGAAAGGCGATTGGTAGTGAGTACAAACCAGTAACCTACTTAACTCACGAACGTGGGTGAAACTGAGCTGTCAGTAGTGCCACTGTCTAACACACCTAACAAAGATGTTCATACTCCAACGAGAGTAAGTAACAGTTCCAACGCAAATATCTCGTAAGAAAGTCGAAAATAGAAAGTACGAAAGCCATTGATACAAGGCAATTAAAATAAGAAACGGATGGCAACCGCTAAGAATCCCACTACGTCCTGGTGACTGTGTTTGAACCGTGCCACAGGAAGTGAAGAAGTACCAGCAGTTGTGAAAGGGTATAGGAAACCTTGCTTTGACAGCTGGCCATTCTATTCTAACTGTTGGACTTCTGAGATCTAAATGATTTAGGCTCTGCCGTCGTAACGTCCTGTAACCCTCAACTGAAATGCATTGTTGGCCATGGCTCATCCTTATTACTATGTCCACTTTCTTTCTGTACAGGTCTATTCTGCCAATGCTCTCTTTTAGTACTTAGACCTAAATTCTACGGATTTCACTCTTTGGGCTGACATTCTCATCTCATCTCAGTGGTCTCCTTGCTTTTGACTACTGTGACCCTAATGAGCAGGGATGGGCAGACTTTAACGGTCTGCACACAACACTCAAAAATATGGCTGGCTTTTTCACTTCTCCCCAATATGGCGCTTTCCTTTTCGCGCTCTGTTTGCATTACTTATTCAATTAGACGGACATCTTTTCGGGACTCTCTCTAATCTACTCTGGGCTGAACAGTCCGCTGTTTCTGACTGTTCCGCGATAAAGGAGACTTTACCGCCCTAGGCTCTACATTCCAAACACCATGTTCCCTTCATCTTGAGACCTTTCCTTGGCATGCTAACTGGCTTTTTACATAGTCACTTTCGTCCTGAAAGCTTCTTTAATTATGGCACACATTACTGTTATTCACACTTTAAGTTGGCGACCTAGCTTCATCTTGCTAGTTTATCCGGACTCGTCTGAGTGGTTTCCTGCTTTCTGACCCACCTCGGGCTTCTGAGGTCCAAATGACCTAGGCTCTGCCGAGGTACCGCCTTGTGAACTTAACTTCAAGAGCATTTCTGGTCAAGATTCCTCATTATTAGTATGCCCCCCTTTCAGCATTAACATCTCTTTATGCTGATGCTCACTTTTGGTATTTAGATCTAAAATATACAGCTTTCTTTTTATGCGCTGATATTCTATTCCCGTCTTAATCGTCTCCTTCATCTGGACTACTATATCCTTAATGATCTGCGTTTAACAGACCCAACGGCCTGTTTACATCACTCCGAGGCTAACTGCCGTTTTGTTTAGCCACTTTATCCTAAACTGCTTCTTTATGATGGCACTCATTACTTCATACTTAGCTATGTTTCGTGGCCTAGCTTCAGCTCGCTGACTTATTTAATTTTGTCTGAACGGTCTCTTGTTTTCTGACCTCTCTAAAACTTCTGAGATATAACTGATCTAGTAACAGCTGAGGCAACGCTGTTACCCTCACTTTAATTACATTACTGGGCATTATTCATCCTTTTTTTATTATTAAGGATGAATCATCACCTGGAGTTGGGCGACTTCTCCATTTCTCCTCAATAAAACCTGTTTTACCGACCCGTGCTATCTTTCCTATGCTTTTGGTGGCATTCCTTCTTCATTCGACGCCAACTTACACGCGTCTGTCCACTCTGACTTCTTACATTCCTACTAATTTAAGACTGAGGCAACTCGTCCCTGTCGCTCCTTCTAAGTGATATTCTTTCCCATAATCTGCACACCTCGTCCTCCTCTCTCTGGCTCTAAGCGATTAAGTATATGCACATTAGGATCCTGCAAACTTTTATCCTCATCCTCATTCCTACGTTGGAACGCTTTCATTCTCTAATGATCCGTTCTCTGTTTGCTTTTCGTCGTATTTCGCCACTTATGATACACATGTATATGCGATATTTAAATAACAATTACAAGTATAGGGGTACAGTAGTTCAAGCATCGCCGCAATTGATCGACTGCATTCCAGATGCATCCTTTTCTTCTGTCTTCGTGACTGTTTCTGTTCCTTTCCTTTTTCCAGAGTTTGTCACTGGTACGGTGACACGCACCCAAGGAATGGTTCATCGTTGCGACAACAATACAAGCCACACAGTTTCTTTATCTGGACATGAGCGGAAGATTATCAACCCTTTTACAACTTACTAACTGGACCAATCATTCGTTATCATGCACGGATTCAAATTTTCCGAGGCTTGAACCTTTGGGTTCAGCTTGCCTACCACTATCACTTCTACATAACCCTTGCCTAGGGAACCATTTTGACTTCCGAAGGCGCATTCTCCTGCGATACAAAGCCAGAACAACTGGTCCATATGAGCTCTTCCATCCGCGTTGGCCACACAATTGGCCGTGGTTTCCTATATTTCTAATCAATTGTACTACATACCCCGGGGGTATGCGATGCTTCCTGCGGAACAGTATTCTATTCTTCAGGAATTCAACAACAATTCAAAATATTTCAATGTAAATCCCTCGGAGACTTCACGTGGTCCTGCAGCGAATCAACACATCGTATTCAAAAGAATGTTTAGTCCCCGACCTACCAATCGAGCACAGGACCGGACTCAGGAACGCATTAGGCACCCGGCTAACGCGTCAGCCGGCAGGAAAATGGGAAGTAACCTGACTGCGAATAACCGAGCAAATAAACGTTCAAAGAGAAACATGGCCAGTTACAACTTGCCATTCAATGGAGTGAGGGTAGTGTTTCAGGGCGTGATGGGTTTCCGCCTGGCAAGCGTTCTCCCTATAAAAAGCCACAGATGTCCGTTTAACAACACTGCAACGTGGCGAATGTGACTCGCCACCGAATAAAGTCACAGCCCATAACTTCACACTGACAGGTCACATAGCGTCGCCGTTCTAGATAAGTTCGTTGCACTGGAACTTCTACATCTGCATATGCTGTCGTCTTTTTGCTTCTTTACGATATCACCGTTTACCTTTGCGTTACCTGTGCACGAACTCACGGTATTGTCATATGTCTCCTAAGTGTGCTCTTCAATTACTTCCAACCGATCATTTAGGATTCTCAGTATATTATTAGCCGAGATCCTGATCTCAAGACAGCCAACTTATTCTTTTGCATTTTCGCCATTGTACTGTTCCAATCATGATCATATGAACAATTTTCCACTGTCACTGTTACAATTACCATAAAATGTCTATACAGTGGTACATATCTAATCATGCCTCTAGGGGTGTGCCGCGCATAGTCGAGAATAAAATATTTATTTATTTATTTAATGTTTGGCGGTTATTTTCACAATGGCTGAATTATTGTGAGGTCATATTCTTGGATGCTGAACGGAAACCATTCGCTAGTAGTGCTGTAGTGCAAAAGGTCCAGTTTTACCAGTAGTAATAAAACGGTTTGCTCTTGCGAAAGAAGTTAGCACGGGCAACGGCAGGAATTTCATTGTAGCTTTCGAACAAAGCTGTAGTACTTCTAAAGCACTGACCTGGACAGCAGACATTGCTTCAATCTTAATGAGTGTGTGTGAAAAGTGTTGGATATGGGCACGGGTTTTAACTTTGACTCCAACCTTGTTGAAATCATCAAAACGCGGATGTCAACAAAAATGGGAAACTAATCCGGTCGGCGATTCTTTCTAATGGTGAATAGGTCAGCAATTCCACGTAAACCAGACAAATGACGCTGACTATCTTTCGGGATGACAAAAATTAGATCCTTATGGAAGTGACGAAACTATTTGACGGTGAATTATACAAATAAATGTTATCCTCTACAGCACGTGTTACGCATGTAAAAACAAGAGCATATTAAGAGAGGTCTATAACCAGCAATTGTCACTGTTGTTCCTATGTAACCCGTATATAGTCGAGTTATGTTTTATGTATATATGTATAGGCGCCAGGGTTAGTAGCCACGTCGAGTGCGTTTGTTACTGTTGTGCTGTTTGTAGTTGTGTTCGTTAAATTCGTCAACGTAAGAAGGGATCAAGTAAGGTCTCTGATTTGGCGGACGTCCTTGAGGGAGATACGATTCACCGAGAAAGCAGGAAGCGGTGACTTATTGGTGAGTCGCATTTTTTCATCACGATATCGTTAAACTTACATTTGTGGCATTTTAGTGCGAACAGTTTCCATGCGAAAACCTGCCACGTTTTGGAACACTGCCACTGAAACATTCGCTGGAATAGGATAAGCCCGGACCAACCAGCTGACACCATATGGTGGCTGTTCGGCTTGTTAGTTGACTACCGAACGTAAGCTAAAACTTAGGAACTTTGAAGATACTGGAAGAGGAAAAGCCAGTGGTTTATTTTCGATGCTCACAACCTACTGCAAAATAGTCCCAAAGGTTGATTGTAAGGCGACTTTTATGAAAATGTGAGAGACGTAGTCGGCCGTCTACAAATAAGCAAGGGAAGCAGCTTAGCACAGCTTTGATAGAACTCGTTAAAGACTGCATGAGCGTCGAGGGTAAACGTCACTTCCGTGCGAGTACCCTACAGCAAATCAGTTAAGGACTGAATAGTTACGGCGCAATTAATTATAAACTGTCCAATGTGGCTAACCAGGCCAAAAATGCGGCGTGGGTGCTTAAATTATTCAAGCCATGGCTAGTCCATGATAATGCACGTGTTCTCAGTTCCGAGTGGCTTACCTTTACTCTCTAGTGTGTGGTCTAATAAATCGACACACAGTTGGCCAGATAATTAGTTTTCAGTGTTGATGATATTCGTGGCTTCGAAAGTTTTTCATAGGTTTGTTGTATTCCTCCGCCTTATCCTGTCTTGACGTTGAGCGGACGTGCTTGCTAATCGCCCACCTTTGGGCTCCTGGTTATTTTTGCTGTGGCGCAGCAGCATTATGTCACCCGTGTATGAATTTATAGTATTCGTTTTGCTTTTTAATGCACCAACATGTTTTACCTTTTACGCGAGTACACGCCAGTGCTTGCTACGTTTATCCTGAAGTTTACCTTCCTGGCGGGATCTTGCCGATATTCAAGAGCAAAAGTAGCGAAAGTTCAACCACAGTAGGCAGGATTTGGGCTCAATCAATAACACATTGCAACTGTTTTTAACCAACTCACACCCGTACAAATTCAACGTTGCTTGGAACCGGTACAGGTCTCAAGGCAAATATACCCGGCGCGACTAATAAGCCTAACCACGAAAATGCTCATTATACCCCTAGTGTAATCTGCCTCACATATACACTGGCACCTTCAACTGGTATGCCAAGGTGGACAACCTGTTTGCTCAGAAGTGCAAAGAAAAACCATGACCTGGCGTCAAACTCGGTAGACGAACCACTTGTTAAATAAATAAATACGTTATTCACAAATTTATAGAGACGCACCAACTCAGGCATGATCAAGGTTTACAAACAGTTGTGTTTCGCAACAATAGTTTAGGTTCAAACGTGCTTAGTGAAAACGCCCAAGGCACTCCAAGTGCGATGAAACGGTACGTGTAGACGGAGTGTGTCATATTCTTGCGTGTGTCGGGAAAAGGTTAAAATATGACTTTAAGCTTCTTTTGTGCACACAAAAGCGGCTGTTACAAACATATGCTGTTCGCCTCGGCAGAAGAAAAGGTGCGGAGGCACAGGCCTTTCGACAGGAGTAGAGGGCCCCTGTATAGTATCTGAAATGCACGGTTTGGGTCAACCTCATTCCCAGTATTAACAATATGAGCCATAACGGAGTTAGTTATAGCCCCGGTTCCGCCTCGACGCAACCAGCTCGGTCGGCGCTCTTTTATGCTCGTATACAGTTGCAGTGTCGTTAGACCGATATAGGTAATGCCACAAGCGGACTCACAATGTTAAATAACCATAGAAGCACTCATGGTCAGCAACCTGTCTTGCTTCTGAATACTAATGAGTGGCTTGGTTAGAAAGGTACACCTTAGCATGGCTGCTGGGAAAGTTGACTTGACAGCTGTTGGAAGGCTTCTAGTTACACAATCAGCGGCGGCGTCTTAACCAAATGGCAATCGTGTGAAAAGTTTTTTCTAAGCTGTATGAACTTGCAACAGTTCAAGCTGCTCTTACATATTCCTAAAAGTGAGTCAGTCAACATATAACTTTTAGCGCCGCAGATTATGAATGAACGTCAACTCAAACTCCAAGGTAGCTTCAGAACAGATCCTGCGGTCCCTGTGGTTATACAGCGGATATGGTTTTGCTTATATCTCAACGCAAAGAAACTTGTAAAGGTTCGTATACTGGCCGCTTCAGGATTTTTTCTCATAGACCTGCCATTGGATCAAACCGTTTGCAGTTCTAGTTAACAGGATATCAAGAACCGGCAACTGCTCGTTCAGTGCTTTCTCGTAGGTGAACGCCATGTTGCGCGGGCCCGATTAAAGCAAGCATTAACAGCCTTAATGTCAATAGACTGATCCGCCACGACAAAGATGTCGTCCGTATGGCGGTGATAACATCCCAAGGCAGTGATTCTTGCATGTAACTTGGTATTCTTCAATTTTCATGAGGACACCAAATAACAACGGACCCATTGGCAGTCTTCTAGCCACGCCGTTCTTTTGTCCATAGTACGTGCCATTGTTTAGGAACTGTACGTTCAAGCTGCAAAGCAAAAGAAGGCTTTTCAAGTCACTCAAAGGTATGCACATGCATAGTTGTGTTTATTTATCTAGGAGCCTAGGTAACGGATCGTCTCGAAAAGTGGCACTTTGGTGAAAAGAGTCACAACATCCAAGGAGAAAGTTATTTCTCACAGATGTTGCGGTCTTGGATGCTTTCGATGAATTGAAACTTGTCACGTAGGCTGCAGTGCGAAAAGCCGCTGTCTTACTGGCTCCGGAATTACCATAAACCACTGGACGAAGGCACGGTAAGTTGAGTTATTAATTGATAAGATCGGGCACAGCGGGACATCATTCTTGTGAAATTTTGGTAACCCATAAAGCTTCGGACGATCTGTGTCACACAGATTACGGCTATCATAACAAGCATTTGACATGTGTCGACTATTCCGAAGTCCCTGCAAGATTTTTATAATCTTGTTTTGCAATCCACTCTGTTTGACCATTTTCTCCAATCGTTTGTACAAATTTCCATTCATCACTCAGAACTCTTTGGAACTTGTTCATCTAGTCTATTTTGTCTAATAGGACGACCCCAGTACCCTTGACCTTTTTGCTCAGAGGAATCTTATCATTGCGTCCTTAATCCTTTAGCGCGTCAAAGTGCTTGCGTGTCAGTGGACAGTGATTTTGGACATGGCACTTGCCATACCGACAGCACGTGTTCACCAGAGAACACTAAAAGCGCTCCAGGTCTTTAGTTGTTTATTTACTAGCCCAATTGTCTGGCCAAAAAGGCTTTCAAACTGTAACTCACAGCAAAGATGGCGGTCATTGTGTTTAGGGGCGCAAAGTTTGGACTCTACTAGCAATTTCCTTATAATGTTTCAATTTTATAACTGAAACGTTGTGCAAGTCTGTCTGTGCTCTGCCAGACTAAGCAAAGTACAACTTACGCTGTTAACGCCAAAAGTCTTTGCCGTACAAGGTACGTAGAGCTAGACTGAATGTAATTCATGAACGTTTGTTTCACGTCTAACGCTAAATCAGCAATCACATGCTGGCGCCGCACCATATTGTGCATGAATTCGAAATTCTCGGAGTGCGCCGTGTCACGCTAGTTTGGAGCATGCAGTCCAAGCCTTTTGGCATTCAAGTAGACCCGACAGAAAAGCACTTGCTTCAAGCATTTGCTTGGAAATCTGTTGCCTTTAATGCAATCACTATAGAAGTCTACAAAGTTTAGCTTCACAAACCTGGTAAATTACGTAAGCAACGTAGTTAGCTTCCTCACCACTGAGAGCAGCTTGGCGATTACATTAAATGGAAAATTCCCATTGCATTACCAAGTACAAAAGACCGCTAAAAATTTGTTGCTCGTTATTCAGCCAGACCCGTACAATCATATAAGTGAAATAACAATGCGCGTAAAATTGGAGTTGAGTCAAGTGGTGTAATCCCTATCCGTGACAAGTCTATAGGTATAAAGAAGTAACTAACGTTCAGTAGGTTACTGCGCTCTAATGTTCCGGAATCAACTTCGATATCAATAGGAGGCAGGCAGTTGGATGACCCCGACCAGTGCGACAATATTAGTAACTGCATTGAAATTGTACTGAAACCTGTACACCATGTACGTGTTAGGCGGCACTTTAACCCTAAGCCTTAAGAAGAGCCAGGGCTTCTGTGCGTTGGGCTAAACTCCACCACGGAAATGTAAACATTTACTGTCGATAGGTAGAATCAGAAGTGAACAATGCTACATTCAAAGCTTTCCAGACATCCCACGGGGCGAGCGTTATGGAAGTAACCGCAAATTAGAGCAATGCCGGAATAAATACTTAGCCTTATATATTCTTCTTTATGAGTTTGCTGAAATTATCGCTTAGCTGAGCGTAAATAAAAACCCTTTCTATAGAACAATGATGTCATGTACGTAAAACTTGCATGTAGGATGATGCACCAGTGAACATGTTGACACGGCAGCTTACCTTACTGAACTACAAAGTAAGTGAACCTAGCGTTTTGTAGGTGACTTTACAGTCTAAACCTATGGTAGCACGGCTGCTATAATGCTGATAGCTTTTACTTTACAAGTTAACAGCAGAGCTTTGGTTGAATACATTCAGCGATACGCCTCCTGGGGCAGATACTTCACTCAACGTACCAAACGCGTTGGGTTGTATAAATGAAAAATGCACCAGTATGTGTTTGAGAGTCCATACAATCTGTTGAAGATAGTTTTAACCAGACTACTTACAGTGTACGTAGATGGTTAGTAACGATATTAACTACGCAGACCTTGAATAAACCGTTGCTCTCTTCTCCAAATACACCTAGAAAAATCTATTGGGCTCCGACCACTTATTTGTGGGCGGAACTTCACATACATTTTGCACAACCGAAACATTGCTTAAACCTGAAAAACTTAAATATATGTATACTAAGGCCCACGTGCATTTCGGTAAACTTAGTGGACTTCGGCTACGTCAGGTTGCGAACGCTTGGAACCCTACTTGTAATACCAAAAGGTTCTTGCACTAAGAGGTGACTTGCTGAGGATGACGTAGCAGGAACAGCACTCATAAGGAACGGCTGCTCCAGCAGATGGGTTGAGGTATTCCTCTACCACTGCAACTACCTGCGCGGTGCAGTAGTAGATGAACTAGAACCACATTAAAAACTCACGCTATTACCATCTCCACCAGAGACACAACGACGCGTGTCTCGTAGCTGTCGTTTAGCGCCCACAGCGTCCACACCGGAAATAGATTTCCGCTAGCTATGTGCTTTGAGCAGTGTAACAGGTACTAGGTACAGCCACATTTGCACCTCCGGGGATTTGATGTTGATGTTGAGGTATCGGCATCACCCAGATAAAGGTTTGAAACATGCTTGCATGCACAGCGCGCTAATATTTCTTTGTATGATCATGCCACCTAGCTCACTAGATTCAGGACAGCAGCCGATCCATCCATACTGGCTTTTGTGCTCACGAATGAACAGCTCATAGTGCAAAAATTATGTAGCGACTGCAGTAGTCTCAGCAACCACGTAATTGTAAGGTTCAAATCGATGTATCATGCTTAGTAACTATGTGTAGGTGCGTGGAAGTGTATCCGCCGTAGTTGCCACGTACTACCGGACAACATATTCCTTACCTTGCAAGGGTACAAGTTTCCGGAGGAAGGAACAATTAGGTTCAGTTCGCTTAACAATAAATCGTTTACTTACGTCTAAGCCGGAGCTCTTCGGTTGACTTCAGATGGCAGATTTTTATGCAGCTGCAATGTAATTCACGATTGGACAAATCCCGATTTGCTGCTGGCATTCACTAAGGCCAGAAGAATTAGGTTTGGTAAATTTTTGCTACTGGCTAACTTACTTTTCTTTTTAACAAGCCCGAGCCCTGCACTCCGCTCTGACCGATCAATTGGCCGTGGATGTCCATACTTCCAATCCATTTTATTAATTACACCGGGAGGGCCTCCGATTTGCTTTTCGGGACAAATTGTGTCCTCCGATGAATCAACAACCCTTCTAACTATTTCATTGGTGATCTCTCAGAGACTTCACGTGGTTCCACAGAGGATCAACGCATTACATTCAAAAAATGTTTAATTCCTGACATACCAATCGGGCCCAGCCATCCACATACAGCAGACCAGGACCCAGGAACGAAATAGGGATTGGATTGAGCAACAGATTTTGCCAAAGATGAACGTAACAACCGGCAAGGACTTACATGGAGCATAGTTGAAAACGAAAAGGACTCAACTACAATCACCACAACCCTTGTCCAGTAGGGAGAACTGGACAAATCTTCATACTTCTTTACATTATACATCTGAAAACTCCAGAACAGAACATCTGAATTTTTGCTCACCTGGCTTGCCAAACAACGGCTGGCTTGCCGAACATCCTCCTCGTGGTTCCAGCTGGATAGTTCAGGTTTAACTCGTTCCAGCTAATAGTTCGGCGGCAGTGTTCCAGCACGTGGTGGGTTTTCACCTGGCAAGCGTTCACCCTATAAAAAACCACTAATGTTTGTTTAACAACACTGACGTGGCGGTCGTGGCTCTCCAAAAAATAAAGCCACTGTCCCGTGGATACCTGGATAATCCTTTCCAACCCACGGACACCAATCTTCTAATCGCACATTGCTGATGAAAGCAAACATTTAAGAATGGAGCAAAACGGTTACAAGCGCAAACTATCCAGCTATATAACCGCACACACAATTACATACTTACCTTCCCCTGCACAAACAAGCACTGTTATGGCAAACATATCGGATTTTTGCACATTGTTGTTCACGCATTGTTTTGTCAAAATGATCATGCCTGTAAAGGCGTGCCTCGTTTTGCCGAGAATAAAGGCTTTATTTATTTGCTAGTTGCAATGTCCCTCTCCTTAACCGACCTCAACAATCATGGCGACCCCGATAAAATTCTGTCCAAATAACAGTGGAACATAGGAGCCATTTGTCTGCGAATTACGGAATACGAAACCAGTCGTCAAACGGCTTTGCCAGTCATACATTTATGTTCAAAATGCCTTACGGCAGTGTTGCAGGACTTGGTGGGTTTTCGCCTGGCAAGAGTTCTCCTATAAAAAGCCACAATTATCTGCTTAACAATACTGCGACGTGGCGAACGTGACTCGCCACTGAATAAAGTCACTGCCCACAACTACATACTGGCAAGTCGACTAGACTCCTATTAAAACGCTTTCCGACACGTGCAAGTATTTGATACTCTCCGTCTATATGCACCGTTTCATTGCACTTATAGTGCCTTGACCGTTTTAACTACACACGATTGAACCCAAAGTATCGTCGTGATACACAACTGCTTTTAAACCTTGCTCATGCCTGAGTTGGTGTGTCTCTATGAATTTGAGAATAGCTATTTATTTATCTATCAGGCAAACAGAAGTTACACTCAACTTTTCAGCGAATGACCGAGCAAATAAACGCTCAATAAGAAGCGTAGCCGGTTAAAATTTGCCATTTAATGGATTGGCGGATGTGTTCCAGGCCTTCGTGGGTTTTCACTTGACAGGCGCTCTCCTTATAATGAGCCAAACCGTCCGTTTATCAACACTGCGACGTGGCGATAGTGATTCACTACTGAATAAGGTCACGGTCCATGCCTACACATTGGTAAGTCAGCAACCGTCCCATTTCACTTTGCTTGAAACCTTCGTTACACCGGCACTTCTACCTTCACATATACTGTCATCCCTTCTTTCTAGGACTTCACTGTTGATCTTTGCGGTGTCTACCCACGAACTCGGTAGATCGTCATAGCTAACGAGTTTGCTCTTAAAGGACCTTCAAACAGGTCAACCGGGATCCTTGATTTAACGTTGCTTGACATATTTAGGCATTATATGGCACATTAATTATGCCCTTACAGAAGGGTCCCGATTTCA
>OX104064.1:71756227-71967634 GCA_944474145.2 Dicrocoelium dendriticum | reverse complement strand
ACGCGTGTGCGTCAGCGGATATCTGCGACCTGAGTGCAAAAGCGGTGACTCTAAGCAGCCGTCAGTGGAAGCGAAAGGATACGTTAAGAAAACCACAATAAGTCACCGGAGCAACCAGAAATCCTGCAGTCTTGGACGGTTACTCAAGCACACCGGTAACGTTGTTGCTCTTCTTAGACCTTTGCTTTCTTGAGCAGTAGCTTTACCTTCGGCGCATAAAGCTATTTCGACAGGTACGCTAACTAGCTCCGCCCGGATCCGCAACCATAGGGGTTCGGGCCTTGGCCGATATCGGCGTCGCCCGTAGGGGGAAATTTGTAACCGCAGGAGAGCACATTAAGAACAGTGCAAACATTTTTATTTGCGACAACACAAGGCAGACCTTTACAGTCATGACGATGTTATGATAACAAGTGGGAAATAAATTGCACAAGAATATAACATGCCTGTTATAACAGTGAATGTGCATCGGTGTAGTTTGCACCTTGTGTTTATAAGTGTGTCATTGCATTTGTGACTTTTTGACAGCGGCAGCTATGTAAGAGAGACGATTGATGGCCAAGAATTAAGTGTACTTACCCAGATATCCACAGGGCAGGGATTTTAGTTTGTGGCGCGTCACGTTCACCAAGCCACAGTGTTGCTAAAGGGATGTTTGTGGCTTTTTACTGGGAGTAAGCTTGCCAGACAAAAGCTCACAACTTCCTGGCACACTGCCGCCGAACTATATGCTGGCATGGGTTACATCAAGCTGGCACCACGGTGAGTTTGTTCGGCTAGCCAGCCATTCCTGCGGGCTGTAATCCCGACCTCGATTGACATGCTTAGTGAGGCTGAAGCCAAGGTGTTAAAACCCTTGACGAATTTGCTGTAATACCCGGCGCGGCCCAGGAATGTACGGAGAGTGCGCTTCGAGGTGGGAACTGGGCTGCCTTGTATCGTCATTATCTTCTCAGGTAGCGGTTTCAGTTCGTCTTGTCCCACTTTATGACCCAGTAAGTTGACACACGTCTTTCCGATCTGGGACTTTGGTCCATTTATACAAAGTCACGACTGCTGAATGCGTTCCAGAACTGCCGCGAGATGATGGATATGTTCCGCTTCTGATTGGCTATACACCACGATATCATCCCCGTACACAACCACGTTTTCCAATTCACTCAGCAATCGCAGCATTAGACGTCGGAAGGTAAACGGGGCTCCCGATAATCCAAAGGGCATCCTCCTAAACTGATACTGTTTCTTACCAACGGTAAACGCTGTCTTCTCTCGGTCTTCCTGTTTTATTGCCAGTTGCCAATATCCTGATCTCAAGTCCAGGACCGCAAATATCCTCGACTGCTGCAGCCGATCAAAAATGTCAGCAACTGATGGAACTGGAATGAAGCGAGTCAAGGAAATTTCATTCAGTCTTCGGAAGTCGACACAGAATGGGTACTTTCCATTCGGCTTCTTCACTAAGACCACAGGAGAGTTGTACGGGCTATGTGCCTCCTCAATCACGCCCGCGTCCAGCATTTCCTGCACTTGCCTGTTCACCTCAGCCTCCAGGTGGATCGGTATCCTAGTGGTGCGCCGCCCAAGTCTCGAGTAACTTGCGCCAACTACTCCAATTGCATCTTCCGAGTAGCATTCGCAATCCGAACGCGCTCCGCGGTTGGCTGTGGGAGGCCGGCCAAGAACTGATCCACCAGCAACTGCGTCTTTGACGGCCCATCCAACCCCGGCAAGGCGCGGTCCAACAAGCTGCTGAGGTGCACCGCAAACACGAGGGGATCCGTCCCAGCACCAAGCCGCGACGCCTTGAACCGTCGCATCGCCTCCTGGTGGTCCGCTGGCGTATCCAGGCCAGAGAGCAACGCTTCCTTCGCGGCGGTCCACTACAACTTGACCGGACCTCTTCGCGCCGCCTCCAGAACCGCCTTCGCCCTGCCCTTGCGGAGATTCCGCAGGGCCGCCATCTTCGCCCGGTCCGTCTTCAGTCCTACCGCCTCTGCCACCTCCTCGAAATCCTCCAAAAACGCCTTCACATCCCCGTCTTCAAATGGTTCCGGCCAGGGAATCTTCATGACTTGCGAGGCCACGGCACCAAATGTTAGAACCCAAGGGGCAGGCGGTAACTTGTTTATTGCTCAAGTGGCTTACACTAGGTGTGTTCGTTCATACTTTGGAGGCGTCCGCTCATCTGCGTGATTTCCATGGAGTGTTCCCAACTGGTGCTTGCCTCTGTGTTTACTCCTCGTGCACATGGAACTGTCATCCCGATGTCATCTTCAACTTTGGGGAAGTCGGCAGGGCTCGCTGTTGGTGTGTCATCTTGCACCACACTACTTATACCCGGCGAAGTAGTATCAACCTTTAATCCACCACAAGTTGAATACTTAATTAGCGTGGAGCGGAAGAAAGAGTATAAAGCACGTAAATATAACACGGGCGAAAGCTAGCCCTGTGCTTATAGCGACTCGGAAACAGCATCTGAAGCAAGTCACGCACCATCAGCCTCTAGATTCCTGAAGTGTTTTGGTGTTCTTAAAGTAACTGTTGCCAAACCATAAAAAGAAAAAATGATACAGAGTTCAACATGTGCTCTGCATCTTGCAAAGTACCGTTGCAACACTAGACCGATACGTCACCGTTTATGGCTAGTAGCAACAATCATTGATCGGTTCACTAACCCTGGTGGTTGTTAGCTCTGTCCTTCACGTCACTGAAGAGGTTACTTCGCGTATCAACAGGGCCCAGGTGGTTTTCCGATGCTTAACCATCTATGAAAACGGTAAAACATCCCTCTGTTAGTGGCACACTCGCAGTAGAACATGATCATTTTCTCAAACAACTGCGTTTGAAAAGTGATCCAAAATGACACAATATTTGACGACGCTTTCAACGTGTATTGAAACAGATGCTTTCGAGTAGAGAGCGTTCTTGATCTCAAAGGATTACAGTAATACCTCTGCTCGATAAAGTAGACAACATCCGTGAGAACAATCTATCATATCCGAGATAATGCGCGTTACAAGATTAGGTCTGTGATGAGGAGTAGAATAACACACTTCCGGCATATTAATCGGCATCTTTTTGACCACCACAGTAACGTCCTTTAAATATATCTGAATGACTTCGGTTAGGGAAAGCGTATCAACGCATTCTAGCGGTTTATACATGCCGTTAAATGCGGCTCAACTTGCGCATAAAAAAGCAGCAGTAGAACGCCGGTACCCAGTATCGACGCTTTGCTGCCACGCAGCCACCATGAAGCGCGAGTGGACTAAGAATATTGCGAGGGTTGTCCAATTCCCTACGCAGGTTCGTACACTCGACCTCAGATTATAAGGTAGGCTTGTGAAGTTTAAGGCCACAGGTTCGCAAAATTGGCGTGCACCGAAATTGGAGGCAACCTAGTAGCAGTCGCCTCCAAGTCGGAACATCTGCGGCTCTCGTAAATTTTGTCTCCTCCCTCATGGAGCCATCTGATTAATGTCAGCGTCATTACGTGCGAAGTAGAAAGACATTCTGTCGATTTCTTGGGTCAGCGGGTTTCAGCTCCCGCTATGGAGACACATACAAATAAAGTGAAAGTAATCAAAGACTAGTGAGTGACCATCACTCAAGCAACTCGGGTGTTAATCATAATCAACGTTTTCACCCTATTTGCGCAAATACAATGCAGACTTTGACCAGCCTGTTTCGCGTTGATAAGTGCAGCTTCCTTCTTGTTCCGAAATCATAAGCACCATTTCGAACTCTGCTCTTTTGACACTTGTATACCACACCTTGAATTCGCGCAGGAATCTGTTTTCCTGACTCACATTGTCCGTATTCAATTAGTCTGCCAGAAGTGTACTTGCTTCCTTAAACCACCTAACAAACCTACAAAACTCACAGACATCAGAAGGCCACAATTACGAAAGCAACACGCTTTGTTTTAAAAAGCCAATTAGGTAATTGACTGAAACGCTGGTCGAAAGATTGCATGGAACACAGTTTTACCGGTATGTTGACAATTACTTGTTGTCATTTCAGTTTATTTGGGAGATCGCTAGTCAAGAATTTAGAATATGTGAAGGTTTGGCATTTTCGTCTGTAATAAATCATGATAAGCGCAGCGATCCATTCAAATGAAGCAGCCAAGCAACAGGTTATCGATGGATGCCGACAACGCATCGGCTTGTTTTTGGACCGACGGACACCAAGTGTGATTGCAATAGCAAATTAGGGACAACATTTGTGGCATTTTAGGTGCCACTCGTTAATTTCGCTGCTTATCTGAAAACAAAAACGTATCGTTCGACAAGTATTATTTCGGATGTATAAGTCAGTCACGCCAGGTTACATAGTACACAAGTAACTTATAACGCGTCACAGGTGCGCAAAACGGTCTCCGACGCCCTATCTTTCGAACTGGCAGCATTAACAGTTGATAAGTTGACCGAATCAGAGATTAACCAAATTCGTAAATGTACCTCTGTTTGCACCCACAAGTCCTTTTGCCATGCTCGGTAGGAACAACTTTTAGCATAATATTAGTCGTTTTGATTGTTTATATTTTTCTATTTCTACGTTAGCTGTGGTGCTTCCCTGTCCTAGAAAACCTTTAAAAGGAGGTAATAAGTAATGATGCAGCTCAATTTGAGCAAGTGAACCCCTTAGCACCACAAATTCACTCACCAGAATCCGATATCTTGGCTAAGTGCAACTATGTCAGCACACTGTCTGCCGCTTGCATCACCGGGGTCTGGATGAGAGATGAGAAGAGGACGCCAACCGATGAGTAGGTTAAGAGGAATGACAACTCTCAGTTTTAACCTGGCCTCGGTTGGTGCTTCCAGACTCCAGCATTAGGGTCTCAATTACCATGAGCACGTTATGTTAAGTCACATGTTGGCAAAGACATGAGCCGACCTCAGTGATGTTTGCGTAGTGAGTTTCTTCATCCCTCCCCCTCTAACCACAAACCCAGTGATGAACAATAAAAACAGAGACGATGAGTGTTGCGCACTCGCAATACTTCACTCTACTACCAGTCTAGACCGAATCTGCGCTTAGCAGATAGACAGCACCACGGCGACTCGAAATACGGATGTTTAAGCTGTCAGTCGAAGACTCCACCCCTAAGCCACCCAGTCGCATCTGGTAACGTGCTCACAATGACGCCTACGAAAACAGCATAGTATGATTCGTTGTATCTTGCTTTGAATTATGCTATCTTTTCTGTTTCCAATAAGCTAATCTCTTTGTATTGCCGTACAATGGCAGAGGTATTTCTAAGCTATTGCTATTGCGAGGAATCACCATGATTTTCGGTGGCTACATCGAAAGTATGCAGACGTATGATATCACGACAATGAGCGAGGCTAAGGCTGGCCGCGTGAGAGGTTGAGGAAATCAGCTCGTCATCGAAAGCATGAGCGATGATAGTGTGCAAACCTGACGAAATCAATCTGTCACCATCAGCGTGGGCAAGTGCCCTTCTGGTCTTGCGAGCAAGTAGCCGCTTACAATGCATCAGAACAATGTGACAAACGTTAGCAACGACCAAGAATGGTACGAGTGATAGTCAATTAGCTAGACAATAGACAACTGGACAGTTAAGACTGGGGCAAAGAGAAGTGAAAAGAAGAGGCATTACTATAAGGGTGTGTAATTGACCTAAAGTATACTTGTTTTTCGGTCCATAATACATATCAATCAGTTGAGCTTTGAATTCTGTTTTCCTTCTCCTTCTCGCGGTTGGATTGGAGCAGCAGGTACAGCATAGTACCAAGCGGTAAACTATGACGGACAGCTTTACAACAATTAGGATGAAGTAGCTCCTCAAGTTCGCCACTGGAATGTTTGGATACAGTTCACAGTCCATTGCATCGAGGTATTCGTGAATCTGACAGATTCATCAAGTAGCGCCACCTGCAGCACAATGGCAATCCAGAAGTTGACCATTGCGCGTGCACACGTCAAAATTCCAAATCCACGGACACAATAACAGTGTGTTCGGTAGCTTTCCAATCTTTATTGTCAACCGGGATTTCGTAGGCGTTGATCGTGTCCGACTGACTGCTTTCAGTCCCAAACAATGGCATGTAAGGCTTTACAGGACTACCCGGCACCAATAAGTGTCATAGTGATTTTGATAGCTAGTCGCAAGCTTTTCCTCGACTGGTCGCTCAATTTTGTTGGGCTGTTAATGGGATCACTAACCACGGGCCATACTTTGCTGGTGTTTTTGAGAGGCTGGCTAGTTGACGCAAGTTGCTAGAGGTCATAAGTTCGATTCCCTACAGAGGATCGAGGGAATACGCATTACTGACGAGCCCAATGTGGCGAAATTATCTGATGATTTTCCGGACTGGGAGTTAGACCATCCGACTTGTGAGCAGCTGGGGCGAATCAGTAAAAACGCATCGAAAATCCTCCACCTATTTGTCAGTAGTATCTGGAGTTGTTTCGTGAACAGACAATTGAGTCACATTCTACCGTCAACAGAATGGTAAAACGAGCTAATAGGTAATAGAAGGTGGCACGCTGTGCGCTTTTGAACGCATTATCGAGGCTGCCACAATCGGAACCACAATCAAGCTCGCATACATGATGCCCGCTTTATACATGACGTATCGGATACGCCAGGGCAGCAGGGATAGTTGCAGAAATTTCACTTTTATATGCAATTTCCATTGAGTGATCACATTTTTCGCCAACCCCTAATCCTAATCAAGAAAAAAGCAATAACACAAAGGCGTACCGCAGGAGCAGCTAACGAGACGAGGTAAGTATCTTGAAAATAATTATAAGTATACGTCAATCCGCGGATCGAGCCAATGAGGAGATAGGTGCGTGCCCAGTGTGATGAAGGTGAAGTCCCCTGAAACAACCTAACACTTCATACGAACACTACTGATTTAAATCATCTTTCCTCTGAAATAATACGTTTTCCGAGGAGCTTTTACTTCCTCACGGATAGCTCCTTGCATGAGATCGTGCTGTGGTGTAGGACAAGAGTGTTGAGGACTGTGTTCACAGTCTGTCGGTCCACCGCCTGTACGGAAGTGCTTTTGGTGTTCGCTTTGAACTGTCGGGCCGCATCGTTCGGTTGACGTCAACAGTTTATGACATATCCTGCGGTAACCTGATATTCGCCAAAGAGAAGTAAAATGGAAGCCCTGCGTTCTTCGTTGTTTCCGGATAGTACAAGGTCGGCCGCAGCTGATTTGCAAGGCGGACCGAAGTAACGATTCAATAATCACATCACAAGTGACATGGCCACGTTTGCATTTGATCTTACCCAGTGTCTACGTTCTATGTCTCTTCAGGCAGTCATGTGTGGATAATGACTCTCCGGGCCTAAATAAGTTGCAATGCTGCTATACAGCGCCTGAACTGTTGCTCCACTTTCGCTTTCTCTCACTTCGCGATGACTCCGAAACTGGCCAAAGTGCATCGACAGATGTGTGGAACCACCTTTTTAATAATGTGACTGCTGAGGAAACGCCATTTTGTGCCTTCAGGTTCTGCGTGGATTAGTACAGGAAAGGAAATCTGACAAGCACTTCCAATGAAAGCCATTCCCACATGGTTTAGGGGAGTTCGCTTGAACGTGCTCATGAACCTCTTCGTCTGGTAATTTGACTGTGGATGAAACGATGGTATGCAAATGTACTGGATAGTGCATCGGTTGCAGAACTCCGGGGAAGTTGCCAAGGTGAATTTTGCATCATTGTAGGTTACAAGCGTTTCCTGACAGCCGAACCTAGTGAAGCTCTACCGTAGTTTGATAGAATGGCGTGGTAGTCGCGCTACTCACGACAAACACCTCGGACCACGAACTGAATGAGTTAGTCACAATGAGTACGTCTTAAAAGTTGGTCAGTCCTGGACAGTCAACTTGAACACGGCACCATGGTTACGTAGGTATTGGCCATAAGCAGACTTTCGACTTCCGTGGCACCGTTGAGCCATTGGTACACTTCTGGTAATGTTTATAAAGATGAAGACAAGTCTTCCGCAAAGAATGACATCTTGAGTAACAAGGAGTTCGTCGCAAAAGCTATTGTGTTTCTGCTGCAGTGGCGTAGCATGGGGGAAGGGGGTCCGCCCCGAGCGGCATGTGGCAGGGGGCGGCATTTTTAGTACCGTCGATTTTGTTATACCAAACATAAATGGCAAAAGATTAAGATAAGCTGAGGGTTGAATATTTCATTTGAGCCATATGTCATACCTGTGCGAAGGTACTTCCCAGCGATACGCTTACTTGTCCCACTGTGGTCACTTTCACCACATTTACCTCAGTGTGGCAAATGACCATTCATTTCATGGAAAACGAATATCTACCTTACCCTGAGCCGATTATGTGTTCTTCATGCACTTATTCTGGCCCGTACATAGGGCGGAAATTTTGTCACCGCCCCGGGTGACAAAAGTAGTTGCTTCGCCACTGTTCAGCTGACAGTGCGGATAATCTATATGTCTATTCGGATCACGATCCAGCCACTTCCTAAATCAAAAGACAAAGGACATCTGGCAAAAGCCGTATTGCGCACTCGGAAGACAGTATGTGCAGCTAAAAGGTGGCATCGAAATAAATAGTTCACAAGAGTAGGCTCACTGTAGGACATTCACTCACTGTAGGTCATTCTCCTGAGTCCAGTTCAGGCAAAACGATGCCATTGGATTACTCCCATTGGCTAGCCAAACAGCTGCAAACTACATGTAGCCAATCTTCTTCGGATTGCCTGAGAGCCGGCTTCGAGAGCTTCTATGCAAGCGGTTCAGTAACAGGAAGCAAAACAAAGATGTCGTCCAAGTACCGTCAGTAGAATCGGGAGCTTGTGATTGTTGACTTTAGCTTGTCCCACTACAGAACACCCTGCCAGCACAATCAGACTGTCAGGAGTTCGTTGATAGTCTCCATCGGACTGTCAGCGGACGCTCGAGAATTTGTGACTGGTTTATTGCAAAGCCAAACGTTGGATTCAACATACAACTGAGCGTGATAGGGTGAACCTCCTTCCAGGGGAAATGACTCGTTTTTGAGACTAATAGGTAATTTACCGAAGAAATAAACCATTTCTATGTGTGTTTCGACGAAGTTGCGTGCTTTAGTTTCGTACATGTGCTACAAGGAAGACACCAGGTTGGGCTAGGATAATAGGAAGTATAGGTCACTGCGTATTGCCCTGTATTTCCTATTATCGTAGCAACACAAGGGGACATAGGGGGTTCGCTGCAAAAAATTTACTCACAGGCCTTTGACAGTTCGAATCATGTTCAACTGGGACTTATTTTTGACTCTTAGCGGAGAAGAAAAAGGCATCAGCCGTACGCGGGTGCGCATTACTGGCGCTTCGCTGCCGCGCGGCTATTAACGGTCGCACGCTGGCTAAAGATACTGCGAGGGTCGCCTGTGTTGGGGTGATGCTCAATGGACATATATCTTGTTACGGTTCGTAGTCGCCTGCTTGCGTCTCCCCACCGTCTGTTTCCTGACATTTGTTTATGCGTATCAATTCTTTGCCTTGATTGGCCGCCTACGTCTTTCGAATAGATGTCACCTCATGGGTTTATTTCCGCTAATGCCTTTTCCTCGAACTCCCCTGATTGGTTCTGACCTTTGCCACCTCACATTCACCCGTAATATTCTTTGTTTCCTATGATGTTAGTTGGCCCCAACGTATTTTAGTACTTTGTCCCACCCATTATTGTATCCTATATAGGGAAGTAGTGTTCTCATAGATACTATTCGATCCTGACTTGTCTTCTTATTGTTCCCGCGGTTTTAGGGGCGTGAAAAGTCGGCGTTGATACAACAGTCTCTGGCGACGGTGAAGTTTGTGAACCGTGGCAATTTGCTTTGCACAAATGCAGGCGCTAGGCCAGCAGCAGCAGATGAACTTCGAAAAGTCACAGCGGCAGCTGATCGGGTTGTTATCGCAAGAAGTGTACATTCAGGCAGAATATCTGGATCGGCAGCACCAGTTTCCGTGAACCCTATTACGGCATCAATTTCAGAGTTGGTTTTCGATAGATCGACCGGTGTCATCTTCGAATCGTGGTTACAAAAGTATGAAGAAAATTTCCGCGTTGAATTGGCCGACCAGGATGATATCTGGAAAGTCCATTTACTGTTGAGGAAACTCAGAGCAGTTGAGCATAAAGGATACAAAAAGTGTTTGTTACCCAAGTATCCAAGAGACTTCAATTTTGTAGAGACTGTGAAAGCATTGACACAGATATTCGGTGAGCAAATGTCCTTATTCAGTATCTGGTACAACTGTTTAAAACTGGTCATACGAGCTGCATATGATTTCGTCATACATGCTGGCATCGTGAACCGAGAGTACGAAATTTTTAAACTGGGCACCATGACACCCAACCAATTCAAGAACCTTGTCTTCTTATGCAGCCTTCAATCCCATGCGAATGCCGATGGTCGAACGCGTATCCTTCACAAATTGGAACATGAACCGTAAATGACATTGCAGAAGCTTGCAGGTGCGTGCCAGAGGCTGCTGAACTTGAAACATGATACGACAATGGTAGAAAATTCGGATTCCGGGAACGAGACCCACCTCTGTCGCACAGCCCTCCTCAGCAAAAATGTGAATCAAATTTGTGCCGAATCGGAAGTCACTCACTGCGTGTTAGAATTGTGGCGAGTGGCACTTTGCGAAAGATTGTGAGCACAAGAATCATCAAGGTCACAAATGTCAATGCAACGGTCATAAAGAAACCCGATGCCGAGGACCAAACAGTTTAAGACACATGTTTACTCTAAAAATTCAAGCACACCCCAAGTTCAGAAGGACCAGATTCCATGACGCAGAGGAAAGCGATAACGGCCGCATTTCGCACAGAACTCGCAAGCAACTGAAAATACCTGACTGTAAAATCCAACGATGGTCCGGTACCGCTTTAGCTTGTGGCGCCCAAACCATAATTACTTTCATGTAGAATTTCATTGCTGACCAATTGTACATTATAATTTCTTGTTTTAAGACACCTTGTATCCGGCTTGTTACTCATCTGCTATGTAGGTTATCGCGCTAACGTTTGCTCTTGTCTCGCCTCATCCGTCCACATCTTTTGTAGTCCATCTAATATAGTCAGCTGTGTCGGACTTCCATTGCCTTCTGATATCGGTGTTTGATTACGCGCACCGTCTCGGACTAGTAATTACTAGTCCTACAAGCTAGATAGAGCGTCTGACATCACCATTATTTTCCGATCGCAATGGGTTAAGCTGGACAAACTTCCAGTCAAACCTAAAAGTCTCATGGCTCAAATCGCATAGGGAGTACCCTTGTCTCTAGGCGGAGAAGTTGACAGTGAACTTGAATTTAAAAATTTACAGCTTCATGGCACCATCTACCTAGTTTCCCGTAGCGATATTAACCTACTCGGAATGGATTGGATTGTGAAGCTAAATCTACTGGATGAACCATTGAATCGTATGTGTTCTGAAACAAATGTCATGATCCGCCATACCGACTCGTCCCATTAGAAGCCTCTCCGAACAAATGTACAAGAAATAAGCTCTAGTCTTCCGACCCGAGCTTGGACGCTGCACAAAAATGCAGGCAAAACGCACTCTTTTTCCCAACGCAAAGGCAGTATTTTGGCGCAGACGTTTAGCCCCCTACGCTTTATAGATACTCGCGGAACAGGAACGAACGGCTACAACGGGCTCGTGTGATCGAATAAATCGGTTGCTCACCACGAGCCACTCCCACTGTCGTAATCAAGAAACCCAACCGCACTATTCGCTTGTGTGCCGACTTCGCAACTGGGTCAAATGCTGCATTGGAGCCTCATCAGTATCTACTTTCACTCCTCGAGGACGTGTTTGCAAAGCCGAACGGAGGAAAATAAGTTGCTACCCTTGATTTCGCAATCTGAAGTTGAGTCAGAAAGCAGGAAGCTTCGTAGGATAAACACACATCGCAGACTATACCGATATAACCGACTGTGGTTTGGAGACAAAACAGCACCTGCAATTTTTAAGTAAGTTATGGATAATATGCTGACTGGCGTACCAAGAACCGCAGCCTATCTATATGACATTATCATAAGGGGCCGAACACGGGATGAAGCGCTTCAGCGACTGGATGAGGTGGTGCTGAGAAGAAAAGATTAAGGTTTTCTTTTTCGCGCAGATAAATGCAAATTTCTGATGAAGTCCATCACGTTCCTGGTACTGATGACTGGTCATCAGGGCCGAAGACCAAATCCAGTTAATAACAAAGCGATCGATCGGTTGTTTGCACCACGGATATCACAATATTGACATCATTCCTTGGAATCGTGAGCCACTATAGTGAATTGTCGCCGTATATGCATCGCTTCCGTCAGCCATCGAAGCAATGGTTGATGAACGATGTTAAATGAAAGTGGTCCAAACAGTGCCAGCAATCATTAAAAAAGACGAATTGGCTGCTGAATTCGGATCTACTGCTTACGCACTGTGGCCTGGGGCTGGATGCTTCTAGCTATGGAATTAAAACCATCATTTCCCACCATTTTCCGGATGGTTCAAAGAAAGCTGTCGCACACGTTGAACGAGCCCTTAGTGCATCCGAAAAGAATTACACTCAAATTGAGAAAGAAGCATCGGCTATCGTCTCTGCTGTTTATAAGTTTCACAGTTAACGGGCCATTAGCCATCTCTCGCAATTTTTGGATCAAAGAAAGGTATCTCAGCACACACCGCCAGTCGATTACAGCGATGGACAAGGTTGCTCCTGGGTTATGACTTCATCATGAAATATTTCTAAACTGATTCTATCAGACAGGCAGACGCTCTATCGAGATTAATCGATCAAGACAGGCGCGAACCCGAAGACGCAATCAGTGCCGCAATCGCGGCTGAAACAGATGCTAGTTATATGGTGCATGATCCCAAGAGAGTTCAGAAAAGCAAGATACATGATATACTGCTGCAAAATGTCATGACCTACACAAGACATTGCTGGACAAGGAAATGTCCAAAAAAAGAACTTGTTCAATTTTACACGCGGCGAGATTCTTTGCCGGAAAGTGGCTCCTGTCTGTACTTTGCCGATCGCATCATCATATCATAAGTCCTGCGGAAACGCGTTCTAAGGCGATTCCATAAAGGTAATCCAGCAAGTGCCCGAATAAAGGCATTATTTCGGAGCTAACTCTTTTGGCCAAAAGTTGACAACGATCTAAAGGACATTGGTCGTATCTGTTCAAGACGCGCTTATTCTTACAAGCTGCCGGAACGCACGACACTGCAGTATTGGGCCGCGCCAGAATCACGATGGTCACGACTTCAGGTGAATATTGCAGGATCGGTTGAAGAGATTTCGTTCCTTATGATTGTCTATGTTTGTAGCAAGTGCCCGGAAGTAACCACGATGCAAAACACGTCAACGACGAATACACTACACGCACTGAGACGTACTTTCAGCCAGCATGGTCTACCAGAAACCATTGTGTCGGATAACGGGCAGCAATTCACGTCTTATCAGTTTGCTGAGTTTTGTGCGCGCAATGGAATCCAACACCTGAAAACTGTACCTTATCGCCCGCAATCTAATGGACACGCCAAGCAAATTGTGAATACTATGAAAGGAGCGCTGTTGCGATCTAAAGAGGAACGTTCGCTAGAAGAAAAGCTACAGACATTCCTACTGGATTATCGCGATGCCCCGAATCCAGATGCGCCAGATGGTAAGACACCTAAAGAAATACTTATGGTCCGAAGACTGAGAAGAATCTTGGAGTTACTGACCCCTATACGCCAGCCGATGTGTTGCACGAATCCCGTAATAAAAACCCAGTACAGTAGGTGGTATGAAGCATGGCGCAGAGATTGTGAAGTCGGAGCCCAGATGTTTGTCATTTTTTAGCAGGGGGCAAGATCAAATGGATACCCGGAGTCGTCGTGCGGCGCCGTGGTCAAGTGACGTTTGAGATCCGTTTCGGTACACAGGTATGGAGCCACCATGCCAATCAGATGACGCCGCGCTACTTACAGAACCCCGTTATATTTTATCCCAAGGGGCCTGATTTTACCCAAATATTAAAAAATGGCAAACAGAGGGATTCTGCCAGAAAATGCACGCAGCTTCTGGAAACCTCAGAAAATGGAACACAGAGGAGACCAAAAAGAAGAGAATTTATTCAGCCATTCCAAGTGGACCCCCGACGAAACAGGTAGCTCGTTGGGCTGAGCACTTTCAAGAGCAGTTCAGTTGGACCTGTTGCTTCGTACCCCTGCCCACTTTGGCGGTACAGGTTGAGCCGTGGTCAGGTAGTTTAAAGGTTCTGCCAGAGGCTGAGGTCTGAAGCGCGATCACAGCCATAATCACTTCCGAGTTGCTGGCACGGATTCCATCGCAAACGCATTAGTTAAGGATGATGGTGAGGTGCTGTGAAAAGCACTGACATCCCTATTTGAACAGGTCTGGAAGGAAGTGACTCTCCCGACTAACTGCAGTGAACCGCTTATGGAGGCAATATACAGAGACAGTCGCGCCGACTGTGTTAAGCACAAGGATATTAGCTTAACGCCGGTTGTGACAAAAGCATTACTCTCAATTTTCGTTCGTCGCTTCACTGCGGAAAAGGAATTCCGGATCAGGGAAGAGCAGACAGATTTCCGCCCAGGACGGGGCTGTATAGACAACACTCACTCTGCGGCAGATGCTAGAGCAGCGCTACACGTACCGTAGACCGAGAACGTCTGTTTTCCGACTACAAGTGTGTTCGACTCAATATTGATCAATACTGTACGAGATACCTGTGCGGGAAGGTGTTCGTATGAAGTATGTGTACATGCTATGTGCCCTTTACAAGAACACCAGAGGACGAATCAGGATACCCAGTGATTCATCAAAGATCATTCCGACAACTAGTGGCGTTCGTCAGTTGCTCAATTTTCACATTGTTGTTCAATTTAATCGTGGACTCCATCATGAAGTGGTTGTTTGCGAAAGCGTATGATGCAGGCATTGGGGTACTGTCTGATGGAAAGCTGGTTGAGCTTGATAATGTGGACGATATTGTCTTGCTACTTAACGTGGGGCGGCCCATTCAACCCTGATTACACTCTCTAGGGTTGTCCCATCGGTTTTCATGCGTCTCGCATCTACAAAGTGTAAGGTGTAGTCACAGGATCACGCGCCACTTGAGGACCCCTTACTCATGACAACGGGAAACTCGAGATAGCAGCTTGGCAGGCGCATTAGCAACGATGGGCGAAAAGCAACCGAAGTCAGTCCATGTATTGCAAAAGCCAGAACTGTCTTCTTGAATCTGTATTATCTGTTGCCTCAGAAGGTGGTTTCCCTCGGTGTGAAAAGCCGTGTTTACAATGCCAGTGAGGTCCGTTTTATCCTATGGGAGTGAAAGTTGGCCCCTTCGATCTGAGGACCTGCGGCGCATCCAAGTCCTCGGTCATCGCTGCCTGCGAAGCATTGCTGGCATCGGATGGCACCAGCATGTCCGCGACCATGATGCACGTAGTTCTAGGCAGTGATAATCAAGCTAGTTCCTTAGAACAGATAGCACTGACGTTGCGTTGGCTTTGGCACGTACTACGTATGCCCGGTCACCCCTTACCGAGGAGTGCCTTGGTTTGTTTGCCAGATGTAAAGCGACCTGAGGCTCAAGGTGGGCAGAAGATAAATTCGCAGAAACAAATAAAGTCACTGACTACAAAATTTGGTGTTGTTGGTCCGTCTCGCCTTCCAGGCTGAAGTCTACATGACCCACCTTGTACCGGGGTCGAGATATTACAGGACATGGCTCGCAGTCGGCACCAGAGACGTGTCCGCTGTCGTCTTGCAGTCGGACTGCCTGTTTAAAATGTGTTTGGCGTTGGATTATCTGCAGGGCAATGGCTGATTATGACGCAAGGCAGTGAAAGTCGTAAGGAAGCTGTCTTGCCGATGCTGCTTTATCACTGCACGACAGCCAGCTGTTTGTGACAGTAAATTGTTGACAGGGTGTAGACGTATTGATTCTGAATGTTTGCTTAGGAGATTAAGGTATTATGATAGGTCTCTCTTCTATCTCTGTATTATTCTTCGTTCCTCAGGTCACCGCGGTTGTACGGTAGAGAAGCATCAGTTCAAATGGCTGATGTAGTGCTTTTGACGCTGATGATGAAGAAGGTTATAAGTTAGGTAATTCCTCAAAGCAGGAAGAGAGAGCACCAGGCGTGTGCGCGCTAGAACATGATCGGAATCCAGGAATGTGCTTTAGATGGACCGAGGGTCCTGGACTGATGTGTACAATCTACAGCTAACGGCGATATTGTCAAGTTGGGTTCAGGTCATTAATGGATCCGGTTGGCGCCAGAAGACAGGACATGAAAGTTTATGTTGGGAAGCAGCATTACTAACAGAACAATTGTGGTTGGCACACAGTTGCGCGGATCGATCGCTACTGCCAGCGTGCATAGACGCCGAAGCGGCTTCCCACGTATTTTTCAGTGTTATAGGTGACCTACTTGGGGATTCAAGATACCAGTAACAACTACGATGTCGGTACTTTTCGCAATACAGAGAAGAGGCAAAAGCCAGGGATAAAAATGGTATTAGATCCCTCCAAAATGCAGTCAGAAGGGGCAATGAAAGGGTATCTTGTCTTCAGAGGTTTGAAGTCGAGCCGCACACATGCGGATGTTCACCGGCATCCAGTCGAGTAGCTTGTCTTTTGCATGTTTGCTAAAGGTAATACCAACACCACAAATACCTTGAGCCATTGATTCATTATAGCCAGAGACTAGAAGAGTGTACCTATTGTTAGCAGATTCGAAAGCAGTGTTTTCCTCGACATAATGCTAGATGTAACTTATAGTGTCAAATATTGGCACTTGCTTAGCAGTGATGTAGTGCAAGAAAAGGAGTCTACCCGAGATTAAAGGAACCCCATTCTGCCTGGCTTGGAACTGAAAATATATACGTAAGCAACTCCTCAGTAGCCTCGCAGCTCGCTGACACAGCGCATGATACAAAATCAACTGACGTTCAAAATGATTTATCAAACCCACACCAACCGATCACTGTTCGTCAACAAGCGGATGTTAGAAGCCTCAAGCGAGTGCGACTGAGTTGTATGAACCGGGCTTTGCATCCAGAGAAAGATGGGTTGGGACTACATTGGCCCAGATGACGGGTGAATTCTGACGTGCTAAGTCATGTGGAAGTGGTTGCGACCTAAAAACGACAGCGACCGTCCGTATCCAAATGGATATCAATACTGTTTCTCACAGCCTTTCATACACACAAATGACGGACAAGGTTTTGTGAAAATGCCAAAATTATGGACACAGAAATTGCAAAATCTTACGGTACCTACAGCAGCAGGCACTGGATTAACTGCATTATCTAATCGATGAGCTTAAACAAGTAAAATTGAAACAGCGTGTAAATCTAGCTGAACCAAGAGAGATATAATTCATGCATTGTCTATACAACCGTTAATTAGTTTCATTCATTTACCTATCGGTTTGATGTCAAAAGTTGCATTAAGTAAATGTTGAAAAAACTCGCTCCACTAATTCCAATAGTGCAAACTAAGTTAAAGCAGCAACAAGCACTAAAATACCTTAAACTAACTCTGATGCATTAGGTTGTCGTCCGATTTCTTTTGGTTCCCAGTACAGTGAAATTACACCTTCAATAAATTGTTGCACAGTTACTGTGTGCAACGACGACCAGGCTCAGTTGCATCATTACCATCATTATGACACATAAGCTGAAGGTGGGAAACACATTACAGCCATTGTGCCGCAATACAAAAAGGACAACATGTGAAGAAGGAAATACAAAACATAAAAGGCATCAGCAGTACGCCGGTACGCAGCACCGTCGCTTCGCTGCTGCGCAACCACACCCAGTCGCACGTGGGCTAGGATACTGCGAGGGTCTCCCTGCCCCAAGGCAGGCCCAAGGCTTGGTATTGTATTACGCATCAACTGTGTGTTGGAGATTAGGGGTATATAAGCGGAATGGAGGGCGGAAACTTGCAACACAAACGCCATCGACGCCAGATCTTCGTCGTACCAACAAGCGTATCCAAGGAAATGAATACATTTGTGACAGAACGAAAGTTACATGGTTTGCTAAGCGGTAATGACTCACACCATACATAAAAAGGGGACAGGTCACGGCCAATAGAGGCCTATCTCAAACACGCAGGTAAATGTCACTCAATCACCTATGTCTGCACTCTAACACATCACACGTCTGTACCACGACCAAGCTGATAGTCAGAAAGAGCACCAGGCTACAGGACACACTATTCCGCACAGAGTACCACCTATTTCGCTGATATTGCGAGCCGGACATCGTTTTCGCGACAGTTGAAAGAGCAAGCAAAATCTAAAAGTATCACTGTATTGCATTTTATAGCCTTACTGAGCAGTTTAATTGATATACGGATCTTTCCTTGCGTCTTCTTTCGTTTCCAATCGCTATATAATAAGTGGTGGACAAAAAGTTAATTTTTACAACATACACTCTGTTGTAATTCGATTCCGCTTGAGTTACTGCTGTTTCTCTGCCTCACATTCTGCGTTTATTTTTAGTTCCACCCATTTTCAGTTTATGTCAGTAGAGTAGACTAAGACATCCGTAGTACGTCAACGCATCCTACCAACGGTTCACTGCCACGCAACCGTTACCAGTTGAACCTGGGGTGGGTATACCACGAAGTCACCCGCACCTCCGCAGACTCGAATTAGTAAGCTCTGGACTACAAGGCAGATGCTTTATCCTTTCGGCCACGGAGCAGTAGTAGAGTAGGTCTTCTGAAGTCCATTTTCTTATGGTTTCATTCGTTCACGTTCTGGTGGAGCGCCAAGAATACAGCTCGCTGCACCCGCATTTTATCTAGATATAAGCCTTACATAACGTGCAGATACAATGTCCTCTATGCACCGGTCCAATAAAGTACATATGTCAGTCAGGGTAACAGCCAAGGTTTTGGGTTACGTAAGAAACAAAAGAATAAAAAAATTAAACTTCCACTCGCTTAGTGAGGAAATCCCAAGACGGATGAGTCTTCATATGCCCGACTGTTAAGCATCCGTATATCCAAGTTCCATTTCAAAGAGCATCTTGTGAACAGGTGTCTAGTTGAAGTAACACCCTCTAACTTTATCAGCGGTATACTGCTCAAAATCTACTCCTTTTTGACTGCTCCATACCGTAAGTCCACGCAGGGATACTTCACTAACTGGACATGAGTTGAAAGGTGCGGAATTGATCCCAGGTGATCGATTTCTTAACTTGCAGTAGGTCGACGATATAGCCCTTAAATGTGACAGCACACTAACGTGTCAAGCCGCACTGGACAGATTAGTACTACCAATCGTTTCGGGATATGCTTCGCACCCTCGAAATGCGAAGCCCTTCTCAAAGGTTGCCAGGGACCCATCCATGTGCTGACGCTTGTTGGTGATCAGCTAGAAGTCATCAAATAATTCAAGTATCGGCAGTTATATTAGCACCGGTGGCATCAAAAATAAGATCACAAACCGTATGCTAAAAGCTCGAGGCGCTTTGGCTTACCTTCGCTACCTATGGCGCCGGTGCAACATCACTCTCGCCCTGAAAGACAGAATTTACAATGCAGCCATCCGTTCCACCCTTCGATACGGAGACAAAACCTGTCTCATCCGACAGACAGATGTGTAGAGGCTAATTAGGTTCGAGCATTGCTGCCTTCGTAGTTTGGCTCGTCTGGTGAGAACCTCGCGTGAGCAATGAGCGTGTTCAGGGACACGCATCTGGTGCAAAAAGAGCAAGTGAACCGCTCAGTACCTTTGTATCACGCACATCAACTGCGTAGTGCGTTATTTTCTGGGGAGAAAGAGTAGGGGAGGCCAAGCGATGAATTGATCAAGAGGCATGAAGACATTCCCTTTTAACTTAGCGTCGGTTGGTGTCTTCCGACTTCCCGGCTGGGGTCCGAAGGACGATTAACACGTTTGGTTGGATACATTTGTGAACAAAGTGACGGTGCCAATGGCGTTTGTGTTGTGAGTTTCTGTCCACCCTCCTACTGTGTATATTCTCCCTTCGACCACGTTCTCACGCCTGAGGCGTAACATGACACTAAGCACCCTATTACTCTTTTAGGTTTAAACTGCATTAGGTAATACGTTTGTACCGCGTTTTTTCCACATAATTTTTCCGTTTTGTATTGCGGTACGTTGGCTGAAGTGTGTTGATTACCTTAAGGTAAGGTTCAAAGATGATGATGAGAAAAAGGAGGATTACGTAAACGTTTGACTGCACCAAGAATACTTCTAGTTCACTCAGTGTTACTGTGTTGTGGATCGCCCTTGTTCGCTTCCTCTGTTCACGTCTCCTTAAGGCACCTAGAAAACGGTCAACGTTTCCCGACGTTTGGTTCTAGCACTCAAGCAAGTGCGCTGTTCCAGAGAAATATTAAATGTTAAAACAGACTAGAGGTCTGGAAATCCCCCCAGTTTGTTTGAGGTGCGAAATAGTAAACATATTCTTTAACAATTCATACATGTATTCGGTGTAGTGCGCTGCAACGTGTTGTATTTGTTTAATTGACCCATGAGCATCAAGCATGTGCAAATGCGCCACGACTGGAGTTAACATACCGTTCTTTTGAACGGCATTTCTCATCCATCCCTAGCTAACAAAAGTCGTAACAGAGTCATTCTAGCTGATACACGAGAACATTGAACACACTATAAATGAACATTAGTCCCGTCAGTTCCGAGGGTTCTCACACGCCAATAGCTAAAAGGATAGCAACGACTACCGGTAAAAGACGCTGCGAATGTGATGGATTGGCTTATAAAAATGAATACAGTTCAATAGCTTCAAAACACTGTTGCATTTTTAGATAGGTACCTACATTTAAACTTTCAGCAAACCATAATGACTGCGCTCACACACGTTCTTAATACTCTGATCATAGTGAGAAGTAGGATTAGGTTACTGTGATTTGCAAGTCGTGCCATTTGACAACGGTATCAAACTACTAGATAGCACGGTTACTACTTTTAAACTTGATTGAGCGGCTCATGTTTCCAAAGATTTAAATCATAATGCGGGAACGAGCACGCTTTGTGACAAAAGCTACAGACCTCATGCCTTACTTGTGTCTGTTTGTTCAAGTCCTGCACTAAACTGAATTCGGCATAGTTGCATGTCGTTCTTTTATTATCCTGATCAATACTTCCACAATGTTCGGTAGGCAGCTTATCTACCGATTTCAAATTGCCTGAGTTAACAGTAAAATATAATTGCGTGCTCTCAGACTTACAAGGCTTTCTGACGGCGACTGGTATTGTGTCGATCCTTTTGCCTTTGAGATTAGATGCGAATGTCTCAATAAGTTCCTAAAAGTTACAACATATGATGAACACATAGTATTACTTTGTGGTCCTCATGCTCCGAACTAATGAGACTCCTTAAACGTTCTCGGCGATCTAAAAGGTTGGACTCAGAGCTGCTGTTCTGCATATCAAAGGCCTGAATGCTGGATGTCATTACATGAAACATTAAAATGCTTCCGAACCTGGAATCGTAACACTTATTTGAGGTCCACAGTTTCTCTTTCATCGCTCTTACTGAAGAATTTTTCAGGTATTCTGTACGGCTCTGCCACTTTTCTAGGTTTTCGAGCTCCTGAGCCCTCTTTTTAGCTATCATGTTTTCCAGAAAGTCTTTTTTTGATGCTCTTCCAAAACTAAAAGCAAAAAGCAACACAAGCACGCTTTCGTAGGTAACAAATAATGACAGACGTTCAGGTAAACATGGCTGGTTTAAGCATGCTTTAGGTGTTTCACATAGCCTTACACAATCAAGAACTTACAACATGGTAATGAGGGTTGCGATAGAGCGCAACAACAATCGGCTAATCAACAAAACATTTGGATAACGAAGCTGACTGCGATTAGCAACATAGCTCAAAATCGCTTAAACGGTGCAAAATATAAGGCTCTAAAATGCGGCCTGTACACGACGAATCTCCTAAACTTGGTTGCGCGTAAATGCCGCATCTAACACTAACCTGCATGAACGTTGCAGTACCCCTTGCCATTGGTCCAAATAAATACGATAAGTATTGAAATTCATGCGCGCAATTTTCTATTGGTCTGCAGATATTACGGGAAAGCAAATTTTGTACTTATAGATTTGAAACCTTTAATTGTTAGCTGATTTACATTATAATTTGCGTTCGCTACGACTATATATAACATATCGTAGGGGGCCTAAATAAGTGCGGGACTTTTACAACACTCACACTTGGTGAAAGCACGTTTCACAGTATAATACAAATATCAAATGTGGGCCTGTGTTGGCGTATAGGCATCCAAAGCGCGTACCCTAGACTATTTATCCACTGAAAATGTGCTCGGAACCTAGTGATGCAACGCTCCCTGTTACACGAAATTAGCTGAGTTAAATATACCGCAAGAAACCAAAGTGACCAAGGACGAATAAATGGGAAATAAAAACACAAGAAGCTTACCTCAGTTGCACAGTATGAGACCTACGGATAACGAAAGCTTAACTACTACTTTTTTATAATGAGTAACGAAGTTCCAGCCCATCCATATTAAACAGGGTAAGCATTGTGAAGTCCACTTAGCATCATGAATCCTAGGCTCCTTTAGAAGTAGCCGCACGGTTCGCGTATTGCACATTCAAAACATATCAGTTTCACTCATTTGGTAGGATGGACCTCACTGTATCCCGTGTGCCCATCCTAAGTTAGCTGGGCGTGCACTATTTGCGTCTTACTAATTCGGACAAACAGCTACCTTCTTTCTTGTAAGCGCAATTCTCTACGCTCAAACTGGAGTGAGTGAACTTTGTCGCCTAAATTGCACCTTTATATGCAGCTTATGCGTTTCAACTGTTTGGGCATACCGTTTAGTACATTCACAATACTCACGTGGTCCTGTTTGCTTACTTAAGTTTCACGTTATTAGATAGGTTTGCGTGGTTGTCCTTAACCTGATCTCGAATCCGGCGTGTTATAGCATTCCTGGTTCTGATTTCATAGCAGTTCTAATTGTCACGGCATTAAGTCGCCTACCATATTGGTCATCAAGTAGTTACGTTTAGTGCAACTAAACTATAGAGTAGAGACTAACCTTGAACAAGTCGTGAAGGGCATTCCCAGTAAAGCGGGGTCCTTCGAAGTTGGCCTGTGCCACCATTCCCTTCTGCTGACCCTTTGATATATTCGATTTTTGTTTCACATCCATTATCACATTTGCTCTTTTTGTCTGGCTGCAATTATTACAAAGTTCACCCATAAGCACGAGCTAGTGAAATCGCTGTTTCCAGGCCCACAGGCTTGCTTTTTCCGACGGACACCGGATGAGAATAAATTGTGGCCAGTTAACATGGCGCGCAATAATCTAGCAAGAAGGAATCATCAGCACCAGTACACATTATCTGAAGGTGCTAAACTCACATAAACCATGGTGTCGCAGAACATCATTGCTATATAAAAGTAAGCATTCACCAAAAGTTGAGGATAGGCGACATACAGGCAGGGCGCTGCGTAGTTACATAGTTCGTTTCAACAATGTGGTCGTGGTTAGAGAGGAAGGCAAGCGGAGTGGGGATTTAGCTAGAAAATCAACACACAATAGCTATTGAGGTTGGCTCTTCGCCACGTCAACTAGTGTATCCAACCAAATGCCTTCAACACCTTTATGACCCCTGTCATGAAGTCCCGACAAACCAACCGACGCCAACTTTGCTGAACAATAAACAGTGAACAATGATTTATAACGGGTAAAAATGAAGGTGCTTGACATATCCGGTGGGGTGTTTAGCGTGACACAAAAATAGATCAATGGATAATGGAGTCGTCAGTTCGGGCGATTACAGGTTAACTACACTGTCGCATAAATAAATAAATAAATAAATATTTTATTCTCGACAAAGCGAGACACGCCTTTTGGGCATGATCAGCATATTGCATTATTGTACATGATAGCTGAATAAGCAGCACCAACAGTGGGAGTAGTACAGTTGGAGACAGTAGTGTGGGCCCATAGAGCCCAAATGTTGTATGTAGTCTATGTACACAGAATGCGAGAGGTAAAGATAGTAATCAGATCACTTATATGGTATGTTGATAAGGAACTAGTCCGATGAGGTCCCGTAAGCAATGTAAGTCAGTGAGTGAAGTATGAGGAAAAGGGGGAAAAATACTTAAGAATAGTGGTATGTCACTAATCAGATATGTAGGCGTGTTCGTGCGAGAGCCGATCTATACACAGAACTTGTAAATGTGATGTCGGTCAATTTGCCAATGTGTTAGGGGCGGCGACTTTATTGAGTGGCGAGTCACATCCGCCACGTCGCAGTGTTGTTAAACAGACATTTGTGGCTTTTTGTAGGGAAAACGCTTGCCAGACGAAGACCCACCACGTCCTGGAACACTGCCGGCAAGGGAAGCTGAACTGAGAAAGTACGCACACAAGGCCATAAAGGGAGTGGTTATTGATCACATAGTAGGTGAGGAAAAACTAAAAATATAGCGAGGATAACGCTTACTCATGTGCAACTAGCTTGGGTCGGCAGGATACAGAAATCCAGTTGCTACAGTAGCAGCGTTTATCAAATTTCGTGCAAGGGGTTTGGAGTTACTCATTCTCGAGTAAGGTTATGGCATTATCTACTGCCTGTTGTTCATTAGTGCCAGCATCTGGTAGTCGTGGGCTATAGTACGTGGTGTGAATGTGACAGAGGTGTCTTTTGAGAAGGGATAGGGTGGGTTCCTTAATTACATGTTCCGGGAGGGTGTTCCAAGGCTGTGACACTCGAAGGGAGAAATTGGTTCGCCGACATTCCAGACGGCTGTACTGCATGACTAACTTAACCTGGTGACTTCTTAGCGGGATGTTTTGACTGAGTATTAGAAGGGAACGGTATGGGTGGTTGGGGTTTCTCAGGATCTGGTACCCCATTATGAGATCGCCCCTTAGACGCCGCTAACGTCCACTGTATATTTTGAAGGTCTTCAGCCTGCGTGGGTAGGGGAGGCTGGTCAAACCTCTGACGCTCTTCGTTGCCTTACGTTACGCAGTATCGAGCGCGGTGAGATGGTTCTTGAGCCAGGTTTGCCATGCTTGAATAGCGTATTCCGCGTGCGGCCTCACGTACGCACTAAGCATTTTTAGAAAGGCTGAAGGGTCAAACATCCCGAAAGCTCTGTAAAAAAGGCCGAGGTTTCTGGTTCGCTTTCTTAGCTGCCTTTTCAGTCTGCCTTAAACAACCGACGTCGCCTTAAACTATCACGCCGAGATCGCACTCGTGAGGAGCCTGCTGTAGAATTCGTGCTCCTAGGCGGTTCTTGTGCATACTCTTGTGCCGTATGCTGAGTATTTGGTACTTGGTGCCGTAGAAAGGCAGCATGTTTTCGATGGACCATGTGTACACTTCGTCCAGGTCCTCCAGTAGCACCGTGTGATCCTCCACTGCAGCTACAGGACGCCATACGTTTAGGTCATCAGCAAATTCGAGAATAAACTATTTATTTATTTATTTATTTAAATAACAGACAGTTAGAAGATAGCACGCTCGCGAGATCATGTAGGAATACCAGGTACAGACGGGGTCCAAGTACCGAGCCTTATGGTACGCCGCGCTGAACTTCGCTGGATATCGGTAGGTTGCTTTACACCATCACATCCAGGTGATGTGGCACGACGCTGCACTCCAGAACAGGATCACCGATTCCGTATTTCTGGAGTTTCTGGAGTAGAATGCGATGGTCTAGAGGGTCGAATGCCTTTGAGAACTCCAAGTAGGCCACCCCGACTCCTGCACCAGCGTTCACAGATTCCGTCCAGCTTGTGCAAGCAATCAACAGATTAGTGGTACAGGAGTGATTTTGGCGAAATCCGTGCTGCTCCGGAACGAGAATTTTGTTGTTCTCCAGGTACCCCATCAAAGCCTCAGCTACAATGGACCCCATAACCTTTGAGTCACAGTAAGTAGTGTTATCGGGCGATAAGCTGCTGGTACAGTCTGACTGCCACCTTTGTAAATTGGAATGATGATTCCGTGTTTCTACATCGTGGGGACTTGCATCTCGTTCAGACATCGTTGAAAGAAAGTTGCTATTGGTCCTGCCAAACTCATGGCAGCAACTTTCAACGCCTTCGGGCGAAAGCCGTCCGCACCCGGGGAGCTGAACTCGCGCAGCGACATCAGCCTCTTCAGTACAGCTGCGGAGGTGAACGATATGTGATTAAGCCCTGATGACGGAATTATCCGATTAGGCGGGCTGTATGAGGATTGCACGCTTTGGAAGGTACGGCCAAATTGTTGCCTAAGAACGTTGGCCTCCTCTTACGCGGATTGGGCTAGTCCGCATGCTGTGTGCAGAGCAGGAATATCGCGCTTAACACGGCGCAACTTGTCTACGTGTCGGTATGGCAGTTTAGGATTGGAGCAACATTTTTCCACTAAACTTGTTGGTTCTTCAGTTTATCCTCCCGGACGAGTTTGACCCAGTGGTTTCTTTGTATTGTGTAAACATCCCAGATAGGGTGGTGTAGGTGTGTAGGTGTGCCATGTATCTACGTGTCCTGCTCCTTACGAAAGACTTCATCCTTTTAGACCGGCAGAGGTTGGTTTCAGATTTCCATGCCACGAGCTTGGTAAATAGGTTGAGGAATTCACCGCAGGCCACCTCAGGGATCAGTTCGGCCAAGAACGGTCAGCTGTTTGCATCAATGAGGTCGGCAGTTCGTCATAGTTGGTTACAACATGATATTCCTCAGCATGCTCTTTAGGATAATCCGCGTAGCACAGGTAATGAAACACTAGCGTCGGATGATCACTGCGGCCCGCAGGAGTACCGGCTATCACCCCTCGACTATCAGTTCTTCATTGGTGAATATTCGGTCCACTATGTATGGCCTGTCAGTTCCCCGGAACCTGGTGGGCGTAGCTACGTGGCCATAAAACGTGAAGTCTGAAACCAGATCTTGCAAATCTGCTTTGACTTGCTCTCCTGGAGTGGCCTGGGATTCGAGAGCATGTAAGTTGAGGTCGCCGATAACTAGAACTTCCTGTTTATCATTTGCCTCAACGCAGCCACCAACTTGCAGTCCATCTCCGGGCGCAGACGATGGTGGACGGTAAACAATAACAAATAGGCCAAGATCGTTCCCTCTCAGCCGGAACTTACACCAAATGGCGCCAGGTACGTCAGTTTCCGAATCGTTTAGGGGGTCACATTGCAGGGTGTTACGAAAGTAGTGGGCTTTTCCAACACCGTTGCTGGTTCGATCCTTCCAGACAACGGACATGCCAGTTAGCTCGATTACAGCATCCGTTATCTCGCAGCGCAACCACGGGTTGGTGACATGGATGAGGTCCCAAGTTGCTGACGAGTATCGAAGTCTTACTTCAGCTAATTTGCTGAGTATACCTTGGACATTTGTGTACGTGCGTGAGACCACGGAGACGAAAAGATTAGATGGAGGAAGCAATTGGGTTTACGCCGACCAATAAAGGGTCGGCGACTAATCGTTTTTTAGATGAGTCGCATACTCTCAAGAATTATTTGATATATAAGCAGGTATCAGATGCCCCAGCTTCCGGTGTTGCACCTGCTCCGCTGTGTCCCTCCGGATACTATGGCCACTGTTGAAACCGCCCCCTAGTCGGATCGTGCAGTTGTCGTTTTCGTTGAGTGTTGCGTCTCTACTGAATTGTCACTAGAAGGTGCTGGTGTTCCCGTTATTTTCAGACGAATTTCTGTTGACAATCTGCAACGGAATTTAGTCCAGTTCCTTGGTAGATTTTGTGCCGTTAGTTCTGACTGTAACACAAGTTTTAACAGCCTGGGACCGCACCCCTTATAGTTTGGTAATATGGGAATCCTTGTAAACGAGGTGACCACAACCTTTTCGAGAGAAAGAGCCTCCCGTAGGTAGTGCCATTGCTCGCGGTCGTACATCTGAGCATCGTCGGAAGAGGAATCAGCAAGCTCAGGAACACCGTGAGCAGGCACTGTTTTCTTATTGATTTTCTTTACCTCTGTTAGCGGGATCTACTGAACGTTCTTTGCACGTGATTTCGGGTAGTATAAGCACTCCACTTGAGTCGTTGCGGAGATGATTCGCAGAAAGCAGAACGACCTCAGTCTCGTCCGCCGAGTTCTGTGTTACCCGAACCAACCGGACTTCGCCATAGTGCAACGCGTTTGGGTGGCGCGAGATTCTTTTTAATGTCGTGGGATCGGTATGGACAACGATCGACGTGCAGATGGAACCCCACTGATTTCGATCATCCGTCAACTTACCCTTAATTGTATTGGATTTGGATTCGGAGATATTCGTGCATACAACGTTTAGGGCACCATGGTTGCGCTTGGTGGCTACTGGTTTTGGAGTCGGAGACTTAGTATCCGGTTTTTCGTTGCACTTGCGAACGGCACGGATGGGGGCCACCGGCGCTGCGACGCTGTAGTTTTCTCTAGCCCGGACACAAAGGTTACCGTTGCTGTTTCTGGTGTTTGCTTGGTGTCAACCGATGAGTAGGTAGCCGGGTTTTCACTATAGCTGGTTGACTGTAACTTACGGTCTCGTTTGTAGCGAATAGACTACTGGGTGCAGCACACAATACAGAAGTTGTGGCAGGTGCGCTGCAGGCAAAGTTTTTACTTATAGGAGGGAGAGAGAATGGAGTTGATACTGCTGGAGGCTGAGTCGTTGGGGGTAGGTTAGGACGCCTGGCTCGCTTCTTCGGCCTGGCTACGGAATTCGGGGTGTCATTTTCACTCACAAGTGCAGGTCCGTTTCCTCTCTTGGATGTAACTCTGGCGCTCAACAGTTGCTCCAACGCTTCGGTTAGTCTTGCACACATCTTCAGTAGCACAGATACACAACCAACAGATGGGATAGCATTGCATACTTGGCAGAACCAAAACGTCTCTGCGGTGTTTGTTGTTGTCGACCCCTTCCCAATGCAGGTAGTGTGCTAGGATTTCAAACACATGATATACCCATAAACCATTTTTGCCATTTAAGCACATGATGTGTATTTGCCCTTCAAACCAGACCGGTTCACAGTAGGCGTGCTGTTTTAAGGGGTGGCAAGAGGACAGAGATACTGAAGCACCGTTGCGTGACTATCGGCGCTGGCTTGAGGTCAGCTGGTTCAGGCGAGTCGCGGCCAGCTGAGTCACACGTTCCCTTGGGTAGATGGGCGATTTGCGTGCTATCGATCCAGCTGGTAAGTGGGTAGGCAGCGATGCAGCTTAGGATTGAGGCAATGCAAGATGACTTGGAAAATACTGTCTACTTACGACTGGCTGTTCCAAGGGCGCATCAAACTGACGACTATCGGTTTGTACAGCGACTTGCAGAAATGGTAGTAAGCTGAGCGGGTGACTCTCAAAAATATCTTTAAAATAAGACCGTAAGTGTTATTGTGCGAAGAGAGGAAAAATAAATCCTCCGATAAGGTTCAAATACAGTTGGCTTCGAAGTTGCAAGGGCACAGTTTGCTGGTAATCCATAAATGATAGATCCAATAGATGAACAGTGGTAGGAGGAGCTCGCAGAGCCAAATCGAATGATAGTACGTAAGTCTCTAAGAAAACAGATCCAAAGATTTAGAGGCAAATAACGTAGAATAACACTATTTTGCGACCGCTCGGGAGCGGTTGGGGGCCTCCCTTCAAGTTGATCAAGTCATCGCTTGGCATCCACACCTCTTCCTCCACCCAAACCTTGTGCGCGCAAAGAGCGCGCGACGCGGGAGTCGGTGAGCTGGCATGCGCAACACGAGGCCCAGGTGTTGGGGCCCGGTGCATGAAATTATGGTGCTGGGCGGTTCACTGGCTCTTCCCGCACCAACTGCATGTCGCTGAACCCTCGCAGCGCTCACGGGGTGCTATCACCACACATCAGCTAAGCTGTTAAGCAAAAATGAGCGAAAGTGACTGGCCTCTTTATGCCTGTCTATCTGATAAGCCAGGTTTGGTAAAAGCATTAGATGGTTGAACTGTCGGTTGCATGGTGAATTCTGTCCTGCAATGCTAGGGTGATGTCGCACCAGCGCCACATGTGGCAGAGGTAGGTAAACTTCCTCGGGACTTTGCTAGGCGGTTTGTGATCTCATCTTCAACTACGCTGGCTCTAAGGTAGCTACCGAGATGTTTGAATAACTTGAGGACTTAGGCTATAATCTATGAATGAACAATGGACTTATACCGGTTAAGAAGCAATATCTTACATTGCGTGGTTGATGGTTTTGCAAGGTTAGCGAAAGGCAACGGGCCAGTGTGCTATTTACGTATAAAAGAGGGACTTAACTTTCTTGTCGGTCCTGCGATACGTGTAACGTCACCGCCTAAACTTGTGAAGGCAAATAAATGCGAAGTATATTCCAGGAGTTTGCTGGAGGAGTATTACTAGGTAACCAATTGTAGGGGAATAAGTCAGTCATCCAAATGACTTTTAAATCTGGAAGGTGATGGTGCTAGAATGACCGTTTCTGCAAGAGCCTTCCTCGGGTGACACATATGGACGGAAAAGAAATTCCTGCGGCAATCTAGGCAATTCAACTTGTGTTCTAAGCATGGGTGTCAGGCTTGAATTGGATATTCAATATGAGGACGAACATAGGCACTGAGCATCTTCCGCACAATAAAGCGATCAATTTGTCCCAACACCCGTCGTAACAGACCCACCTATTAGCTACCAGTTTTGGATGCTTTCACGGATTGCCTGGAACAACCTGGAACATACTAACCAAATAGGTCAAAATCAAGTGCGTTGGCAGCTCGCTGCAGCACACGTTCCGAGTCTGTAATAGTGGTTGCTCTGGTTTCTTATGGAGAACGCATTGCATTTACCCACATAGAATAGCAGTGAATTATGGATAGACCACTGCAGTATCGGGTCTTAATCATTCTGCAGCAGTGCTTGGTCGCTATTGCTATGAACTATGCGCAAAAGCTGGACCTTATCGGTATACTGCAGGAAGGAAGAGGTAGTTGCCTGCGTGAGGTCGTTATGAATACCAAATATTCGGGACCTCGCACCGAGTCTTGCGGCACACCACCTTCAACTTGTATGGGGTCAGGGAAGCAGCTCGGAACTCTGACCACCGACTGCAGCTGATATAGTTTGCACTCTAGCAGAGAACTAGCTCACCGTTCCCGTAAAGCTCCAGCTTGGAAAGACGTACCTGAGGATCTAGCGGTCGACCGCGTTCCATAAATCCAGTTAGATCATTATAACGTACTCTCCAGCGTCAGCTGACTGGGTCCAGGTACTCCATGGTATTAGCAAATTCCTTGTGTACAGTCGGTTTCGTAGGAAACCGTGCCGCTTCTAGCCTGTCACGGTCAAAGTCCGAAATATGGGTTTGTCCCTGCCAATCTTAAAGCAGGGCTCCGCATTTCTAGGATGCAAAGCAGCCTGAAATAACTGGTAATCAAGGCTACTTGGTCAGTGCTACTTGCCACGGGTGAAAGCTGTCAAAGATGTGGGCATTGTCGTCGACGTACGACAAGTCAAGAAGTCGATCACCCGGAAGCAGCTTCATGCCTTGCAGGTCTTGTTCAAACAACACAGTCAACATGACAGCGAACAGGCGTCCTTTCGAAGAAAACGCTGGGACTCAACTACAAACAAACCTTTCTTAAACTTTCTTTTACTTTTAGGGAAATGAATGAGTTAACAGGAAGGTAATAATTCCTGAGTACATTCAAAGCGAGGCTCTTTTTGCCTCAGGCGACCCGGATTAATGTGACGTTGAAGGGCGCAATTAGGCAGCTATAACGACTATGCGTCATCGGAGGACCGTCCTTGGGCCGACGGTAACCGCGGCGCTAGACTCATCACCAACACCTCCTGGTGTGTAGCTACGAAACCGTTGTTTTGCTTGTCGTCTTAAAATATTTTTCGCTTAGTTGGGAGGCGACCCTAAATGTAGCACTACAGGCCTCTCAAGCTTATTGACTTACATCAATTGTTCTATTATAGCTCCGAAACTACTAACACAAGCATGTTAATACTGATTTACTGCACCTTCATAGAAAACATATTTTATTCACCATGCATCTTGCGGCTGCCTATATCGAGGTGACACCGCTTTGCTCATAAGTTTTAGAGGTTTGCCTATTCCGGGAGCCCAGAGAGCGATTCGAGAAGGCGGATCGAGTTGCAGGGAAACTTTTATTGGTACAGTAAAAGATTCCCTGTTATCTAGCTATAAGTGAATGACACCGTGGACGCTCTAGCTAGGGTAACGGATCAAGCACAGCACACAGAGCAGTTGCGCGTTGCAACCGAAACGAGCGCCAAGCAAAAGTGGCGATAAGCAAGTCAAGCATTCGAACTCAGCAAGCAGTTCAACAAACCACACCGGTTGCCTAGGTGTACAATTATAGAATTTTGGTTAGAATTTTACACAGGCAAACCAGGGAATCTCCAGACTGCTACATAGCCCTCTCCCAGAAGGGCTTATGTAACCAGTCTTTTGATCTACGTGAGGACTGTTCGTCGCAGGCCAGCATTCTGCGAGACCAGGTTGTGAAACCGGATGCAGCTGCTGGGGGAGAACCATGCAATCGGACCCTAGCGGGCTCCCACCCGTGTCCTCCCTACGGTGTCGAAACGGTGAAAAACGGTTTGTGTGGGGAAAAGTTAATAAAGTTCACGTAGGCAGTTGAGCAGGAAGTTCGTTCCACTCGTAGGAGTGCTGTCGGTTGCGGTTGTAGGTTCTGCTAGAGCGGGCTGACTCGTCTGAGGTTGCGGTGCCAGCTGTGATGGCACAGGCTGTGAAGGTGCTTGCTGCACCGAAGAGTCAGACTTGCCGAAGTATGCTGGCTTGAGTCGATCGATGGTGATCGCCTCAGTGATGTTACGTCGTAGCTTGCTTATGTCGGGATCAGCTTGTTGGGCAGCAGCCATGGCGGCTAGGTCAATGTTGGTGCCAGGCGATAAGCTGATCTGATGAATGCGTGAAAGCGCATCCGCGACGGGATTGAGAGCACCTGAGACATGTCGTACGTCTGTCGTAAACTGCGAAACGTAGTCTAGGTGTCTGGTTTCCCGCGGAGAATACTTGTCCGTTGCGCCATTAATTGCGTAGATCAATGGCTTTTGGTCAGTGAAGACTGTGAAATGTCGACCTTCGAGGTAGTGACAGAATTGTCGGATACCTAGGTAGACAGCTAACAGTTCCCTACCGAAGGTGCTTTAACGCGATTCGGCAGGTTGTAAGCGTTTCGAGAAGAAACCTAGAGGTATCCATCGATGGTCGATGAGTTGCTGAAGAACTGCACTGACGGCAGTGTCGGATGGGTCAGTCGTCAGGGAGAGGGGTGCAGATGTGTCTGGATGGGCGAGAAGCGCTATGTTGGAGGTAGCGTCTTTGAGCTTCTCGAAAGACAGCCTAGCGTCGTCTGCAAAGTGAAAAGACCGTTGTTTACCGCGGAGCAAGTCAGTCATTGGTTGGACACTGCTCGCGCCGTTAAAAATAAAGCGTCGATAATGGTTGACCAGGCCAAGGAATCGGCGTAACTGTTTGAAGGAACTGTGGACAGGATTGTCCTTCAATGCCTGGATTTTGTCTGGCAGAGCTTCGATACCAGAGGCAGATATGCGGTGGACAATAAAGTCGATGGAGCTTTGGCCAAGCTCGCATTTATCGGGGTTGACGGTAACCCCATGCTGCGTCAAGCGTTGGAAGAGAGCGTCGAGGTGACGAAGATGTTCCTCGTCAGAAGAGCTGGCGATGAGTATGTCATCTAAATAAGGATAAACGCCTTCGAGTCCTCGCGTTACCTCATGAATGAAACGCTGAAAAGTTTGGGCAGCGTTGCTGAGGCCGAAATGCATTCTGAGGTACTCGAATAGGCCGAATGGCGTAATGACTGCTGTTTTAGCGATGTTGTCTTGCGCCATAGGTATCTGATGGTAGGCGCGAACTAAGTCGACTTTGCTGAAGATAGACTTGCCAGCTAGAGCTGAGGTCAAGTCGTGCATGTGCGAAATAGGGTATTTATCCGGGACGGTAACTTTGTTAAGTGCCCTGTAGTCACCACAAGGGCGCCAGTCACCGGATTTCTTCGGCACCATGTGTAATGGTGATGCCCATGGACTTTTGGACGAGCGGATGATTCCCAGTTCGAGCATTTGCTCGAATTCCGCCTTAGCAGCTTTGAGCTTGTCCGGGGCTAGTCGGCGATGGCGGGCCGAAACAGGTGGGCCCTTAGTGCAAATGTAATGCATGACGTTTGACGTCACAGGAGGCAACTCGTTCAGGACGCGAACGAGCTTAGGGTGCTTGCTGAAATTTCTGGAAAAGGTTGTGAAGCTTGAGGTAGGACACGAATGGGAGTGATAGCAGCCACGTTGGCACTAGTCCCGATCTCTCTCCTACCGCGCAGTTATCCATCGTGCATCTTACTCGCGTCACCTCTTGACAGCAGCTAGTCATTGTTGACTCCATGTGGCTTACAAGTCGCCACTCCCTGGCTCTCCAGCTTTCATTTTCTTCTGCTGTCTGTCTACCTAAAGCTTTGCGCGCATGTTGATCTCTTCATCGAAACCGTTGATTTCCAGTATTGAGCAAACGTCTTAATGACATGGATACACCAGCCACTGATTCATTCTTTTCTAAAGCGACTATCTCTGCTTGGCAGCAGCTAGTTGCCATAGCGTCAACTTAACATTGCGGATATCTGAAGCTCTGTAGGAGTCGCTCCTTTCCTGCTATATTCATTCTCTTGGATTGCTTGCGTCACAGCTCAGCCGGTTTGTTGATCTATTATGAGCCACGGTAGGATCCACTAGTAACTGAAGGCTTAGCCCAAAGTCTATTGCTGGTCACCTTTCTCTCTCCAAGCGCGCCGTTAAATGTCGTTCGTCTCACTCGCATCAAATCCTCTTGACAGCAGCTAGTCATTGTTGACTCCATGTAGCTTACAAGTGGCCACCCCCTGACTCTCCAACCCTCATTTTCTTTTGCCGTCTGTCTCTCTTAAGCTTCGCTCGCATGTTGATTTCTTCATTAAAACTGTAGGTATCCAATAGTAGACAAACGTTTTAATACTGTGGCTACACCAGCCACTGATTCATTTTTAGACGGTTGCCCAATCCGGGAGCCCAGAGAGCGATTCGAGAAGACAGATCGAGTTGCAGGGAAACTTTTATTGGTACAGTAAAAGATTCCCTGTTATCTAGCTATAAAAGAACGACACCGAGGACGCTCTAGCTAGGGGAACGGATCAAGCACAGCACACAGAGCAGTCGCGCGTTGCAACCGAAGCGAGCGCCAAGCAAAAAATGGCGATGAGCAAGTAAAGCATTCGAACTCAGCAAGCAGTTCAACAAACCACACCGGTTGCCTAAGTGTATAATAATAGAATTTTGCTTAGAATTTTACACAAGCAAACCGGGGAATCTCCAGACTGCTACATAGCCCTCTTCCACAAGGGACTGTGTGAGCAGTCCTTCGATCTACGTGAGGACTGTCCGTCGCGGGCCAGCCTTCTGCGAGACCAGTTTGTGAAATCTGATGCAGCTGCTGGGGGAGAACCATGCAATCGGACCCTAGCGGGCTCCCAACCGTGTCCTCCCTACGGTGTCGAAACGGTAAAAAACTGTTTGTGGGGACAGTTGGTAAAGTTCACGTGTGCGGTTGAGCAGAAAGTTCGTTTCACTTGCAGTTGACGTGCGGGGATCCAGCGAACGTGAAACCGAGGTGCAACCAACCGACGGTGTATATGGAAAGCAAAATGAAAAAACAGCATAAATGCATAGCAATACACAAAAGAGTGCAAAGCGAAAAACGTGCAAAACCGTTTTTGGGTTTTCAAAAGGATTTGCGCTTTTTTGGCAGTTTCAAAACGTTTTGATCTTTTTTTGTGGATTTTTAAAATCGTTTGGTAAGAGCAGAAAATTTTAAAGGCACGTTCTATGTAAAATAGTAAGTTCGAACGAAGTCCGAAAAACGTACTGGAGGCTTGAGCTTCCTCCCGCTTTGAGTGAGAGTAGGGCGGGTAGGAGTGCTGTCGGTTACGGTTGTCGGTTCTGCTGGAGCGGACTAACTCGTCTGAGGTTGCGGTGTCAGCTGTGATGGCACAGGCTGTGAAGGTGCTTGTTGCACCGAAGAGTCAGACTTGTCGAAGAATGCTGGCTTGAGTCGAAAAATGGTGATCGACTCAGTGGTGTTGCGTCGTGGCTTGCTTATGTCGGGATCAGTTTGTTGGGCAGCAGCCATGGCGGCTAGGTCAATGTTGGTGCCAGGCGATAAGCTGATCTGATGAATGCGTGAAAGCGCATCCGCGACGGGATTGAGAGCACCTGAGACATGTCGTACGTCTGTCGTAAACTGCGAAACGTAGTCTAGGTGTCTGGTTTCCCGCGGAGAATACTTGTCCGTTGCACCATTAATTGCGTAGATCAATGGCTTTTGGTCAGTGAAGACTGTGAAATGTCGACCTTCGAGGTAGTGACAGAATTGTCGGATACCTAGGTAGACAGCTAACAGTTCCCTACCGAAGGTGTTGTATCGCGATTCGGCAGGTTGTAAGCGCTTTGAGAAGAAACCTAGAGGCATCCATCGATGGTCGATGAGTTGCTGAAGAACTGCACCGACGGCAGTGTCGGATGCGTCAGTTGTCAGAGAAAGTGATGCAGACGTGTCTGGATGGGCGAGAAGCGCTATGTTGGAAGTAGCGTCTTTGAGCTTCTCGAAAGACAGCCTAGCGTCGTCTGCAAAGTGAAAAGACCGTTGTTTACCGCGGAGCAATTCAGTCATTGGTTGGACAATGCTCGCGCAGTTAGGGATAAAGCGTCTGTAATAGTTGACCAGGCCAAGGAATCTGCGTAAGTGTTGAAAGAACTAGGAGCAGGATAGTCCTTCGATGCCTGGATTTTGTCTGGCAGAGCTTCGATACCAGAGGCGGATATGCGGTGGCCAAGAAAGTCGGTGGAGCTTTGGCCAAGCTCGCATTTATCGGGGTTGACGGTAACCCCATGCTGCGTCAAGCGTTGGAAGAGAGCGTCGAGGTGACGAAGATGTTCCTCGTCAGAAGAGCTGGCGATGAGTATGTCATCTAAATAAGGATAAACGCCTTCGAGTCCTCGCGTTACCTCATGAATGAAACGCTGAAAAGTTTGGGCAGCGTTGCTGAGGCCAAAAGGCATTCTGAGATACTCGAATAGGCCGAATGGCGTAATGGCTGCTGTTTTAGCAATGTCATCTGGCGCGACAGGTATCTGGTGGTAGGCGCGAACTAAGTCGACTTTGCTGAAGATAGACTTGCCAGCTAGAGCTGAGGTCAAGTCGTGCATGTGCGAAATAGGGTATTTATCCGGGACGGTAACTTTGTTAAGTGCCCTGTAGTCACCACAAGGGCGCCAGCCACCGGATTTCTTAGGCACCATGCGTAATGGTGATGCCCATGGACTTTTGGACGAGCGGATGATTCCCAGTTCGAGCATTTGCTCGAATTCCGCCTTAGCAGCTTTGAGCTTGTCAGGGGCTAGTCGGCGATGGCAGGCCGAAACAGGTGGGCCCTTGGTGCAAATGTAATGCATGACGTTTGACGTCACAGGAGGCAACTCGTTCAGGACGCGAACGAGCTTAGGGTGCTTGCTGAAATTTCTGGAAAAGGCTGTGAAGCTTGAGGTAGTACACGAATGGGAGTGATAGCAGCCACGTTGGCACTAGTCCCGATAACACTGAGATGTGTCCTAAAGTCAATAAGCTTCTTCCTTTTAGCGTCGACGATGAGGTCGAAGCTTTGCAGAAAGTCTATGCCTATGATGGCGAAAGGCACAGCAGCGATTATGAAAGGCAAGCGAAAGGTTCGCCGGATGCCCAAATTGAGTGTTAGCAACTTTTCGCCGAAAGTTGCGATGGGTGTGCCATTGGCGGCACGCAGCTTGGTCGACGATGATGTGACGACCTCATTTGGGCTACGGGGTATAACACTAACGTCGGCGCCAGTGTCTACCAGAAACTCTGTGCCGGAAGTTAAATCCCTAACGCGGATGAGGCGACTTTGGTGTTTTCCAGTCGCGTCCTTCACCGTTACGGACCGGCCGAGGTTTCCCTGCTTCTCGGCAAAGGTGCAAGTTTTGACACATTTACGAGCTGCGGTATCAAAACGCTGGTGGTACCAACAGCTAGCTTGCCTGTTGTTAGACTTAGAACGTTTGCAGGGCGATTTTGATCGGCTTTGACGACGACGGTCCATAGTAAGCTGCTGGACCTGGCGACTAAGTGTCGCGACTTGTGTTTGCAGGGCCTCTATGGTTGACTGTAAGCCAGTGGTAGAAGTGCTATAAGACGCGAGGGCATTGATCTTGCCGGCGTCGACTTGTGGCTGTGATCGTTCAATAACTCGATCCGCTAAGTCTGCTAGTTGAGTGAGCGAAACGGAGCTCACTGTAGCGAGAATCGCTTGCGTGTTTTCCGGTAGCAGTTGTAGCCATAGTTCGCGAAGTAAAGTCTCATCCATGGTTGAGGAACCAAGGAGTTGCTGCATCTCTCGTAGCAGGGTTGAGGGCAGTTTGTCGCCCAGCTGCAGATCCCTGAAAAGCTGTTGCAGGCGAACTTTCTCAGAGGGCATAACACGCTTAATCGTGGCTTCCTTGTGAGCCTCATAGCGGTTTTCGGTCCGAGAAATGATGACGTCACGTACCTGCATTGATATCTCCTTGGGGAGATAGGACAGGAGCTTGCAATACTTCGCGGAGTCGGAAGTGATTCTGTGGTTATAAAACTCGGCCTCAAGGTGAGCGAACCACAAAACAGGATCCATGTCCCAAAAAGGTGGACAGAGAGAGATACAACTCTATGCAGAGACTCTACGTTATGGTCTACATATTTAATTATTTGAAAAAATGACGCGAAAATAGGCTACCGTATGCAAAAATAAAACCGGAAAATATGAAAAATAAATGGAACGAGCTCACCAGAGAAAAGTTCCAAATATCCGGCGCGGAGGTTGACCCAGATTCGGGGTCACCAATTTATAGGGTTGCCTCTTCCGGGAGCCCAGAGAGCGATTCGAGAAGACAGATCGAGTTGCAGGGAAACTTTTATTGGTACAGTAAAAGATTCCCTGTTATCTAGCTATAAAAGAACGACACCGAGGACGCTCTAGCTAGGGGAACGGATCAAGCACAGCACACAGAGCAGTCGCGCGTTGCAACCGAAGCGAGCGCCAAGCAAAAAATGGCGATGAGCAAGTAAAGCATTCGAACTCAGCAAGCAGTTCAACAAACCACACCGGTTGCCTAAGTGTATAATAATAGAATTTTGGTTAGAATTTTACACAAGCAAACCGGGGAATCTCCAGACTGCTACACATTCTTTTCTAGAGCCACTATCTGCTTAGCAGCAGCTAGTCGCCATAGCTTCCATTTAACTCTGCGGATATCCGGAGATCTCTAAGATTCCCTCCTTTCTTCCACTATTCATTCACTTGGAATGTTTGCGTTACAGCTCAGATGGTTTGCCGACCTATTATGTGCCACCGTAGGATCCACTAGTTACTGAAGGCTTAGCCCAAACTCTATTGCTGGCTATGCTTCTCTCTCCTAGCGTGCCGTTATTTGTCGTTCGTCTCACTCTCAGCAACTCGTCTTGACAGCAGCTAGTCATTGCTAGCTCCATGTAGCTTACAAGTAGCCACTCCCTGACTCTCCAACCTTCATTATCTTTTGCTGTCTGTCTCTCTTAAGCTTCACTCGTTTGTTGATTACTTCATCGAAACGGTAGGTATCCAATAGTGGACAAACGTCTTAATACTGTTGCTACACCAGCCACTGATTCATTGTTTTCTGGAGCAACTATCTGCTTAGCAGCAGCTAGTCGCCATAGCTTCCATTTAACTCTGCGGATATCCGGAGCTCTATAGGACTCGCTCCCTTCTTACACTATTCATTCACTTGAAATGCTTGCTTTACAGCTCAGATGGTTTGCCGACCTATTATGTGCCACCGTAGGATCCACTAGGAACTGGAGGCTTAGTCTAAACTCTATTGCTGGTCACTCCTCTCTCCCAGCGCGTTGATATTTGTCGTTCGTCCTACTCGCGTCAACTCCACTTGACAACAGCTAGTCATAGTTGGCTCCATGTAGATTACAAGGAGCTGCCCACTGACTCTCCAACCTTCATGCTCTTTTGCCGTCTGTTTCTTAAAGCTTCGCTCGCATGTCGATTTCTTCATCGAAACTGTAGGTGTCCAGTATTGGTCAAACGTTTTAATGACATGGCTACAGCAGCCACTGATTCATTCTTTCCTAGAGCCACTATCTCTGCTTAGCAGCAGCTAGGCGCCATAGCTTCCATTTAAATCTGCAGATTTGCAGAGCTCGCTCCCTCTTACAATGTTTATTCTCTTGGATTGTTTGCGACACAGCTTAGCTGATCTGTTGACCTATCACTTACCTTCACTGGCCTATAGATACACTCATCGACCCTATAGGCACACACTAGTGACAAAGCGTCTGATTGGAATAGCTGCATCTGGCGACTGAGTTACTCCTAGCGCCAACATCCCTCGGTCGTCTGAAATTCGGCATTGCTCTTCAGAAGTAGCTAATGGCTATTGGCCCCATGCATATGCGATGATCCAGTGTTTGTTAGTAGCCACCCCGTATCTCAATAACCTTTACTCCTTTAGAATATCTGCATCCAGTCCCTCCGCTGCCCTGCCACCCATTGAGCTTTAAGGCTCTCTCGCAGCAACCTATTTATTTTCACTTATTCTGCCCCCTTTCGGATTACACAAACTACGTGCTGTTCATGCACCTGACAATCACTACCAACATTCTAATTCACTTTGCTCTATCCCCACGCAACTATCGACTCATATCAAACGGATACTCGTACTTTACTTACTGGTGCAACGCTCTTGTCCCTACGCAGGCGATAGCCATCCACCTATACGGCTAATGATTCTATAGGATACTCAAAAGACATTTTCAGCATAATTATTGTTGCACAGTGTACATGCTTTTGTCTCAAGCCCAAATGTTATAACACAAGACATTAACAATATTCAAATCCATGCCTGTTCTTGCGGTCTTCTCTCGGTTGTCTCTCACTTTCCCTTTTCTCTGAGGTCCGGGACATCTTGGAGATCCGGGATTCGACTGAGGAACAGTTTTGGCCCAAGACGGACGTAACAACCCACAAGGACTGACATGGAGGATGGTAAAACTCCGCAAGGACCGAACTACAATCACCATAACCCTTGTCCAGTATGGAGAACTGGACATATCCTCATACTCCCATACATTATACATCTGAAAAATCTGGACAGCGGAAAAATTGAAACTTTTGATCACCTGGACATACAACAAGAAGAAAATCGCAATGTCCCTCTCCTCCACCGACCTCAAAAATCATGGCGACCCAGATCAAAATACCCATCCAACTAACAGAGGAAATTAGAAGCCATTACCCCGCGAAAAACCGAAGGTGAAACCAGTCGTCAAGCGGCTTTGCCAGTTTAACATTAATGTTCAAAATGCTTTACGGCAGTGTTGCAGGAGGTGGTGCGTTTTCGCCTGGCAAGCGTTCTCCCTATAAAAAGCCAAAAATGTCTGTTTAACAACACTGCGACGTGGCGCATGTGACTCGCCACTGAATAAAGTCCCAGCCCACAACTACATACTGGCAAGTCGACTAGATTCACATATCAACTCTTCTTGGCACCGTTTCAACTACACACGATTGAACCCGGAGTATCATCGTGATACCCAACAGTTTTTAAACCCTGATCATGCCTAAGTTGGTGCGTCTCTATGAAACTGAGAATAAACTATCTATTTATCTATTTTATCATGGACATACGACCAATTTTCTACTAATACTGTCACAGTTGCCATAAAATGTTTGTACAGTTGTACATATCTGATCAAGCCTCCATGGGCGTGCCTCGCATAGTCGAGAATAAAGTATTTATTTATTTATTTATATAAAGTGATGCTTTCCTTTAATGTAGAATAGCTGTTCGCCAACGTACCGTTGCTAGCGATTGTGAATTTCACCTGTAACTACAAGCATGGGATAAACCTAGGTGGTGGAACGCCGATACGGAAGCTGAAAGACCTGATTCTACGTCGAACCTTCTAGGTACAGCTTTTGTTTGATGAGATCTATTACAGGCAGGTTAATGGAATTGCCACGCGTTTACCTTTAACCCCACCCTTGAATGACATCTTCCTTGAAAAGTTCGAACGTGGACCTTTGCGTCAACTTATTGCTTCACTCGATGCAAACCACAGTTATATTGATGAAATGTACCTTGTCTGTAATGTAACCATCAACTGTGGCAGTCTAACAGATCAGTTTAACCGAGTGCATCCCGCATTGAAAGGTGCCAGTGAAGTGAAAAAGATGACAGTTTGGCCGTCCTCGGTATCCTGTTGCACTAACGATAGGATGGAACGATCAAAAGAGGGTTTTCTACGAAACGCCGTGGCTAGTCCAATAACCCACTTTCATAGTTTCTTACCTTTGATATATAAAAGGAACTTAGCTTGCTGCCCCTACCTCCGTGCCAGAGCCATCTACAGCCCAGAGCCGCTTAAGTTGAAAGGAAGCTCATTTGTGCATGCTGCAGGAAAATGGGTATCCAAAGCCCTTCCTTAGAAAAAGTTCCATGCCACCCGATTCCACCTAAGCTGTGGTTATAGTAACAAAAAAGAATGTTTTCCTTAAAGTCTCTTTTGAAGGTGACAGCATCTTTGAACGGTTGAGATGAAAACCTTACCAGATTTCCATCTCCCAACTTGAGACTACTTACCTAAATAAGACCACTTATTTCTCAGCACCCTAAGGCCAACCTGCCGGTTCGGTCCAAATCGTTCAACGTATATCAATTCACTTGCACATATATTTCAAGCAACCTCGGACATACGACAAAGTGCTACTTCAAACAAGTCGCAGAGCACTGTCATGCGACCGTGCGGAAAGGCAAAGTGAAAAGCGGCAACAGGTTATTCTAGAACATCTAGTGGAAAGTTTACGTCAAATACGGATGAATGAAGCCATTAAGTAATCCATCCCGTCCCAAGAAGTTGAACAAATAATATAAAGCAACACCTATTGGCACTCGCAGAATCCATTGCAATTAGGGTTCTGAACCCAGACTTTTGTAAACAGCGTACGCTGATACAAACCGTGGTTTCGCTCTGGTCCTGTACTCAACACTTAACATCTTTTAAATACTTTTCAAGCTTACTTGCGCAGCCATGATCACGTGGGTTTTCGAATGGCGCTTAGGCCTATTGAACATACCATTGATTGCTTTTATAAGACCATTTGTTGGCGGTCTAATGCACAGCGTCCTCTTTCACGAGCCTATTCAACTAGCCCTCAGATTCTGTAATTGTAGGTGCATAAAGGGAGTTATCGAAAGTAATATTCCTTGCAAGCCCTCGTTAGCTTCGTGCGTAACCAGCTGTGCACCTTTATTGAATCACACCTGACGGTCTACGAACGGTTTATGCATGGCACAGGTGAAACACACCCAGTACAATCTGGCACCTCGTCTTGGCAGTGGCCCAAAAGGTGGGTAATATGTAAGGAATATATGGTGTTGTGATCACGGGGTGCGAGGGGTAGCGCCTAGATATATCAGTGTACATCCGCGCAAGCTCATGTAACCCAGGCATTGTCCTCCTTCCAGAAGGCGAAAATAACTCATAAGCTATATCCTCTGTTTGCATTCATTTCAAAAGTGGATACCTTCCGAAAATGGCAAACGGCGAATAGATGTCGTTACGCTCGATCCTTCCGAGGCAGGCCAAGAAAGAAGTCATGGAGGTTTCCTTGTTGTACTAGTACGCCAATTTGATTTTGAGGATAGCAGGGTAAATCCTTTTGCGACGTCAAAAAAGGTAGCTGTTTGCTTTACTTTAGGAACTGCCTCAAGAAATAACTAGTTAAGGCACGCCTTATCAGGCATATTCAAAATTTTACAAGCGACTTTGCGCTGTAGGCCCAATGCACTGCATGCATAAATTGGGAATGTAGAGGTAAGGAAAATATTAAATTTTGTGTATCGATTGTTTTGGTCCACCTGGATGTAGTTTGGTGTGTAAAACCGTGGGCTGTGAAATTGTTCATTGGTGAGTCACATCCGTCATATCACAGTGTTGTTAAGCGGACTTTCTTGGCTTCTTATATAAGGAACGATTGCCAGGCGCAAACCCACCAGTTTCTGGAACACTGCTGTCGATCAGTTTGGACGGTATTATATAACTACTCTCAATTCTGCTGGACACGCCACTACATGCAGGATAATGTAGGTGTGAAGTGGTAAAATACTTTTATTAACGGATACACCGGGTTTGGTTTCCGGTCAATATGGATGGCGAGGCCTTCAAGTTTGGCCTGCTGTATGATCCCACTCTTTGGGGTTTACCAACACACACAATCCCACGTGTTACATTTTGCCTTATCAGGCCTTGTTTTTATTGAGCACACGTCCAGCGATACAGAGCTACTCAAGCAATATTTTAAAATGGATGCGTTTTTCTACTCTCTAACTCGTGCGGTTTTGGACGGTTGTGTTATCACAAACACTGAAACAAATTCATAAGAGTTGGAACCATCCTGTTATAAACCAACGTTCTGGATGGAGAGGTTCTGTTTGAAGGAACACTTAAAGAGTCTTGAGTGTCTTAGTATTATTTATCACCAAAGTCCGCTCGTTCGTGGGGAAATTATATGAACTATCAACCGTTGTTCTTTCAGGATACTTTACGCAGCTTGGAATCATAATTTGCAGGATACATGGCTCCTTGAAGCAGTAGATGATGCAGTCATAAACGTTGGAGCATTTATTTGTCATCGGGTGGATCGCCCATACGCATACCAGTACCAAGGTGTTGGAGTAGTTATTTACCTCGAGCCGTCTTCGTGTATTGCGACGGAACCTGCGTTTTTGCACCTCACACTTCAGCAATTGTTCCGCCAAACTACGTAAGCAGATGTGTTTGAATGCCTAGTGCACAAGATTGTTGGCTACGAACCGCATATCTCCTACCTGTCCCAAAACTGAAGCTGAGAATTACTATACCGTATTTACTCCAGCTGTCATAGAACATATTAACCGTCCTCTGTGAATATTCGGCGTAGATTTCCATAGACGTGGCACTACTTTTTTACCGCTGTCTGGCTACGAAACAGTGTCAATCTACCCAACACGTCAAGTGCAACCTTGGGCCTGGTGTTTCTTAATAATATGTAGTGGTTCTCCGTATTTACTTGGGCCTCAGATAATAATTCTGCCCACACAACCCGCACGATTTCGCCCGTCGCCTATAGCAGGAACAACCACCAACAAATCACTCGCTGCAATGTCCGAAGGCTCAGGTGGAGAGGGTGCTGTCTACAGCATCCCGACAGACTTCGCGCAATGCTCGCATCAAGGGAATTTACTTTGTTCTTTGACCCTGATGTATCTAAGTATTGTGATAAGTTGACAAGCAGCTTAAACTTCTGTTTTGAACTCCGTGGTCCTCTGGAAATTAGGTACATCAGCGCTGCCAGGCTTTTCTTCTTTACTTGAAGCGGCTACGCCGACCTAAGGAGCAAGCCTTTAAAGGCAAAGACGGCACCTGAGTAAGAACGCTCACAGGTCTTATCAAGGAAGGACTACACGGTCTTACCAAAGCGTTTGGCCAGTTTGTTCTTGAGAACGGTTGTTGTCTTCATCTCTGGAGGACGCTAAAGACGCTTAGCAGAGTTACCCGACGGTCGGCTTACGTTACTGTAGAAGTAAAGAACTTGTACCAGGAGTTCTGCAAGTGTAATACTACTACAACTCCAGAGTCTGCCTGTGCTCAAGTTCTGGGGTCAGCTGAACTACTGTCTCCCGTTGACGTTTCAAGTGTAAATACTCTACTGAAACATATTCATTCCAGTAAATTATTGGGCCGGCCACGCTACCTCCTATCGTACTCACAATGTGTGCTGATTGTTTGGTAACAGCTGCGAGTATATACACAGTGTGGGTGCAGCAACAACAAATAGCCGACAGCTGGTGAGTGGTCAATATTACCCCAGTGCCGAAAAAGGAATAAACAAATATCGACCTTCAGACGTCCAACGGGTGAGTGAGCTAATCTGCAACATCAGGACAGGTACTGTGAGTTTATTGGCAATACGTCTCGCACCAAGCAGAAGACATGTATTAAAATTTACGCACCTAATCGTCAGCCCTCGGTAACTCAGTGGTAGAGCAGCGGACCGGAAATTCGTGGACCGGGGTTCGACTCCCCGTCGAGGCATATTATTGTGCGTGAATTTTAATCGTGACTTCTACTTTCTAGGAACTTTACACTACTCACAGACATCTACCATTAAACATCGGCCTATCGCGTGCATTTTCGTTGCGTTGAAGCTTCTAGAGAAAGTCAATCTTGTAATGATGCCGTCCATAATACCCCCTAAGGTTCCCTGCTTTTCGCCTATGCTAGTTCGAGGTTCACCCGTGATGCTGTGGCCTACGTTGCACATTCTCTACCGTCATCGCTTGAAACTGGGAATAAAACAACGGATACATTGGCTTGACTACTATAAGGCAGTTGGCTGTGAAAAGCGCAAAGTACTGCTAGAAGACCTACTCTCCCAAGGAGTACATCCTATGTGGCCTAGTTACTGGGTGATTATTTTTCTGAACGCACTCCGATCACCCTACTCAGTGGCAGGTGCTCGTCCCCACTACTCGGCGATGCAAGGGGCCTTCAGCGAACAGTACCGTCGCCTCTTCTCTTTTCTACTTTCAGCTCTATGTCAGCTCCAACTGAAGCGATACTGGTAAAAGTTGCGGACGTTATCGTCCTGGGCATTAATTTCCAACGCTCCGGTGGTTGATTCAGACTACAACCGCTTCTGAACGATCCTATTGGCTAGTCCTAATCATGTGACCTGTCGCTTGCCGCTTCAAGGTGCGGTGACACATTTGTTTCCTTATACGGAAGAGCCAGGCACGATGAGCTCCTTACAACGTGCAACAATTTACATATTGCTGGCGACAGATTACGGTCTTCCACCTCATTAAAATACTTGTGCGTGACGTTAAGTTACGACTTAGATTAGATGCTTTAAGTAACTGAAGCTTTCGCAAAATCAGCAGGCTGTTCTTTTATCCCTCTCGGATCAGCACCTCATGTGTTCCTCGTGAGTTGGTCATTCTCTCTGTCAATGCAAGTGTTCTTCCCTATTGGTCGTACTGTTCCCTGGGCTCTTTTTCAGTCTTTTGGGCAAGAAAGCCAAATTACTTGTCGGATCATCAAAGTACTTAGCCCGATGTAGCGGTGTGCCCATATGGACTTTTCACAAACCGCTTAGTACTACGCACATCAATAGTTGTAAAGCTGGCCTCGAAGATACGGACCGATACAAATCCACTCCTACATACTGCTTTATCTGAATTTTGTGAACTTTCTCTACTGGGCAGAAGTATAAACTAACCTATGCCGGCACAAAAGCTTACCGCTTGTCAGGCACCCCTACCTCTCGCGGATTTACGAGACTACAATTCTGTCATCCTTTACTTAAGCAGTCGGCTTTCAGCTTGATTGTGATTGTGTTCTTATCTACCTGTTCGTTGTCGTATGGCTTTACCACTGATTTGGTTTTTGGTACATTATCGAGATCCAGTGTGTTATATTTGAATATTCCCCATGTAGGGAGCATAAAGTAATTTCTTGACTTGGCTTGCCTTGATGAAGAAAAGTAGGTAGAATGGAACAAAGTAATAAAATTCCTAGTTGTGTTCTTCTGACCATATGTAGCACAGTTGTATGCTATAGCCCAATCTATACGGGATGTAGCCGGTTGCTAGTCCGAAGGCAAGGTGAAATAGGAGATTGACCGCATCTGCTCAAGTGTTTAGATTGTTCGCCGCTAAAACAAGTTTCGGCTGTCAGCAGTCGGCAACGCTCCAGTTTTGTTGAACATTGCCAAACCGTTGCCTGCTATGTGTAGACGAGGTCTATTGGTTGCACTGTCAAGTGAGATTCGCTAGACTCCACAGTGCTTAGCAATAGTCAGTTGTTACAGCTGTCTTCCTTTGAAGTTTACGAAAAATGTATTCCAGTCGCGAGAGAACCTTGTACTCCTGTTCGTTAGAAATGTTCTACTGACTTGGTGGACGGTGCACAGCGCCATGGTGGAATTTACTGTTGAAATGGATGGTGTGTGTTTGGTGTGGATGATCGCCAAATTATGTTTTCCGCTGCAATGCGAACACAGAAAAGTTAACGCACTTTTTCAGGCCCTAGGGATATTTGGCTCAAGCAGATGTTACCCGGAATGAATAAAATACTTTGACGGCGACATGCTTTCGGGTAGAGAGACGATAAGTTGCTTAGTTGGGGTGATGAGGATGGTACGAGCAAGTCCACATATTCTTATCAACTTTAGCTCTAGAAACTGGATTAGGACGATAAAGACTGCTAGATTATGGGTTACCTTGAGTGGCGAAGAAATCGGAATGGACTGCCACAGCGATCTTCTTATTGACACGTTTCATTCGTTTTACTTGTTTATATTGAATGCCGCGCCTTATATTAGGTTTCAACGTATGGAGCGTATACGAGAAATAGCCGTACAACGGTGCTCGAATTTGGGAAACTGTAAGACTGGTGCATGCGGAAGGCAGAAAGAATGAAGTACATGCGGGTAAGGCAAACAAGTTTTGTAGCTACTGTGTATTAGGTGAAGAAATATGTGGGGAAAATCGCGCCTAGAGTTGCGCATTTTGTGCTACTAACGTTGGCCTGCAGCAAAGCCTGTAAGTGAGTTTTCTTTTCACCCTAAACGGGGAGAGATTTAGGGTTGGCGGATGAGCCAACATACCAGCAGAGAATAGGCAAATCATGGGTAGTAAGGTCTAAACTGCGCAGCAACCAGTGCTGTGTAGAAACCAGGTATGGCATTGATGAGAGGAGGATGTAGGCTGCGGATAAGCTTGGGCTTCAATGAAATAAGCCGGACTAAGGTTGCTAGCTATGTATAAATTATGGTGTTCGAGGGCCGACGGGGAAGCCCAAAGTATGAAATATTATGAAGCAGCAGCGCATAGTGCATTTGATTAAACCATCAAAATTAAAAGATTACGCTATGGGAGGGTACGACATGCAAGCGGCAGTGTGGTAACATTATATTGGAACCCAGATTCAAGAGGACCGGTGTCCCGAATTTGATGTAACTAGAGCTAGATGGTGTAAAAGAGTAAGGCAGCATGGGCCGAATGGCAGCTGTGTTTGAGACGACCTAAGCGACTGGAATTAATTACCGTCAGTTGAGAGAGCGACGGCTTCAGATCAGATGACTAGAGCCCTGCTCCCCAAATGTGTTGTCGCATTAAGTAGGCGGGTAAATATATGTAAAATATGAACGTAGCCTTTGTGAACATAGTTATAGTCTAAGGACAGAAGCCAGACGATGGGATCCTTTGAGGCAAGGACGTCCATGCCTGCGCACCTCGATAGCGGCTCGAGGCTGGTCAGGCAATCCTAAGGCATTTAGATTTATCGGTAGTGACGAATAAAGTGGTGGATCCGGTAAGTGTAAAGGATAAATCTACTGAGAAAAAAGTGAGAGAAGGGTAATCGCAAAGAACTGAGAGTGAGGAAGGTAGACCATAGCCTTTGCCCATTGAAGTGGCGGTGCCAGTGGTCATTAACTCCTCAGCATGTGGATGATATTTCAGAGGTGAATAAGTGCAATAACAAATAAATAACTATTTATATTCGCGATGAAACGAGACAGGCAGGTACACGCGCGTTCAAATGGTTGACAGAGCCATAGAAACACTAGAAGCGTGTGTACACCACGCGACAAAAATACATGTTGGCAACATACATGGCTTGAAACTTGCACCTAATTTTGCATAGGACTGATGCTGTGATGAAGAGCTTGCTGATTAGTGTCAAAGAGAAAGGTGGCGCCGGAGCGCTGTACCATCACTAGGTGCCTCTGTTACGGAAATGCTGGGTGCGTGTTAGAATTGTTCCGGAGATTCTTCTCTGCTATTCCATAGGCGTAGGAGTCCGATAGAGTGTTTGATAAACACGTGCTCGCGAATATGGGATATTGAGATGCTTCTTCGCGTGCAGCAGTGAGCAGTGACTTTATTTCGGTGGCGAGTCACATCCGCCACGTCGCTGTGTCTTTAGTCAGACATTTGTGGCTTTTTATAGGGAAAAGGCTTGCCAAGTGAAAACCCACCACGTCTTGGAGCACTAACGTTGACCACAATGTCTATAACATTGATATACTTGTAAAGCTTCTGTGGGACCGTTTTTCCGAATCTCTAATCACAGTTATAGTATACCCGATTTTCTGTTGGCATAGCGGAAGGCTTAGCCAGGATCCATAAGAACGGTGTGGACAGCGGCGCCGTTCAGTGATAAGCTGTGTAAATTGCTATGCTGCGTTATCCGGGTGCGTATGGAACTCAAACCATAAGCAGTATCATTGTCCGAGCAAATAACCCACAGGCCAGGTGGGTGTCGTTCGGTGGTCCACGGGAGGTAACAAGCGCAGCTAAGTGGGACGTTTGTATGGTGAGGATGTTTCGGACGGTCGAGCAGCTTGCTGTGGGCTTTGGAGCCAAATATGGCCGAGCTTAGTAGTATAGACCACCGACTATATACCTCCGGAAGCTATAAAACTTCATACAGCACTGGCTAGGTGGGTAAAGTATCCATGGTACAATGGCGTCAATTAGGTGAGGATGCTGCTATCAGGAATAGGTAATCCACTGGCGAGGTGGACGGAGCGTAACCCATGGAATCGCAAGTAATTTGTACACATGTAGGGTGAGGAACTTGTTTTTTCAGATGTGCCGGAAGTCATAAGCATTTGATCCAAATTGTTCAGGCCGACGGAGGATCCGGATCAAAAGGCGTTTGGGAGAAATTATGCACTGGCGATGTGAAGGGAGCATAACGCCATGGCATCGCACGTATGTTGGTCACTTGCAGGGGATGAAGCTGTTTAGGTGATGTTCCGAAATTAATAATGATGTGAACTCAATTGTTCAAAACAGTGGAAGGTACGGATCAAAAAGCTGCCCTTATAGCTAAGCTTCCAGACGCCTCGACATGATGGCAGACCACACTGGCGAGCAGGGTATCGTATCCATCGGCTACTGGCGCCAGGCATATGAAGGATCTGGTACCATTAATAACCGACTGGCGAGGTGGACGAAGCATAACGCCATGAGATAGCAAGTAGGTTGAAAACTTGCCGGTAGATGAAGCTTGCTTGAGGTGGTTCCGCAGGTGAAAATGCGTTGAAGGCAGTCGTTCAAACCACTAGACGATGCATATCAAGGGGACAGAATGCCCAAGGCTTTGGCATGAGCTGTCCATATAGGTCTATGGGTCATGGTTATAGATACGACGATGCAGGTACGTTTACTCAGCAACTTCTATGCAGGAGGAAGAAGAATGTTCAAACTTTGCAGGGCTACGAGGCAGCAGCATAGTTTTCAGTCGAATAGGAATAAATAAGTAGTAAGCAATAACAATAAGCCGAGAGGCGGATATTTTAGGCATGAAATGTACTGGGAGCCTATCTTATATGATGGTCACAAGCAAGACTAACCTAACAGAAACGGCAGTACAGTGACAATTTAAGGTGAAAGGAGTAAGAGTTGATAGGATTCACTAAGTAATGGAGAAACAAGGAGGAGAAAGTAAGGGAGCGGAGAGATACAGTAGGTAGAACTGGTGAATTGTGCCGTAATAAGTTATAACAGAGTGATGACCTGATGGTGCGGTAGACGCAAGGCCTTAATTATGGACTAAGGATATTTGCCAGGCGAACAGACGCCTTGAAATGCGAGACACGCTTGAGTAGGCATGATCATGGTGATACAACTGTGCCTGGTAAAGGTAAAAGTGGAATAAGTTTAGACGTAACCATTGGATCCATGTGTTACCCGTGCATAAATACATGTAGGTAGGAAGGCGTGTTGCTTCAATTTGTGTACGTAACGTCGTAATGGTGATTGCTTTAAGTCAGGGGTGCGGAGTAAAATAACAGCTTCGTGTTGGATGACATACGTCCGTGGATAAATAAATAAATAAATATTTTATTCTCAACAAAGCGAGGCGCGCCTTTTGGGCATGATCAGCATATTGCCATATTGTACATGATACAATGCTTAGTAGCACCAAGCGCGGGAGTAGTAGAGTTGAAGACAGTAGTGTGGGCTCATATGGCCCAAAGATTGTACGAAGTCGATGTCCACAGAATGCGAGACGTAGAAATAAGAATCAGATCACTACTGTGGAATAGTTTGATGAGGAACTAGTCCGATTAAGTTGTGTACACAGTGCAGGTCAGGTGAGTGAAGCATGAGGAAAAGGCTGAAAAAATATTTAAGAATAGTGGCATGTCACTAATCAAATATGTCGGCGTGTTTGTACGAGAGCAGGTGTATGCACAGAGTTTGTAAACGTGGTATCGGTCAACTTGCCAATGTGTGTTAGGGGCGGTGACTTTACTGGGTGGGGAGCCACATCCGCCACTTCGCAGTGTCGCTAAGCAGACATTTGTGGCTTTTTGTAGGGAAAACGCTTGGCAGACGAAGACCCACCACGTCCTGGAACACTGCCGACTGGTGATACGAGGATGAAAAGATTGCATCAGACCGAGTACCCTAGCGGATATTTGCAGTCACCTTTAGCCAATTTATTTTCCATGGTTGTGTAGGCTGCTTCGGAGTCGATTGCAAGTGGCTGGAGCTGTTAAATTTGGACGACTAAGGTGACTTGTATTTATCTGATTAGTTTTCTGGGTCCCTTTAGTGTGTCAGGATTGCGAAGTGCGGGTGGTTTCTTTGTTCTGTATTGATTCCGTGTGTATGGGAGCGCCGTAGGTATGTCCTCAGAGGTGTTCCGTGCAGGTATTGTCATCCCTTAGAACAAGGGAGAGAAGAAAGACGGATCTATTTCTATCCTCCGGATACGTAAGTGACTAGATAACAGCAAGTCGCATCGCCATGTCACAGTTTGTTATTACACAGACCTTAGTAACCAATTTCAGGGCGAACGCTTGCCAATGCAAAAAGCCACACGTACTGGATCACTGCTACCAAACGGTTCACTCTAACGGGTTACACTTGAGCAACCAAACGGGTACCAAGAGGAGGTCGTTCGGATAACCAACCAGTTTACAAAATTCGAGAAGTTTTCTGGACCTTGTGTTCTATGCAGTATTTTCATTTCGGTATTTAGCTACCTACCATCGACATGGACCGTTGGGTAAAGACGAAAAGACTGATACCTGTGACACCAAAGTTCAACGTAGAAATTAGGTTTGGTATTTGTCGGGAAGCCTTACTTGCGTTCTGAGAATGCAGAAATTGAGACCACCGATATACCTGTACTGCTAGATGGCAATCAACACAAAGCGGTGACAAGTAGTGTCACGGTACAAGTAGATAAGACGCGCAAATGAACTGACCTTTTGAATGTATGAAGACCAGCAATTGTGCACAGTAGGTCTTGTCAAACAAAGTACTTCCAAAGAGATGTAGGGTCTTGTGTAGAATTTCGGCGAGTGCTTCCGTTCACTAATAGGCGTAGGAACACGAAAGATCAGGGACAAACCTACTATGGTTCTGTTACTTAAGAAAATCACTGTTATATTACGGAACAGGAAGATTGAATGACAACCAGAGTACGGAAAGCGTTCAAAGGAGTAAAGCGAATAAAGCCTGAATAAATAAGAAATTAACCATGTGCCCACAAAGGACCGAAGGTGACAGCGTGTGCGTCAGCGGATATCTGCGACCTGAGTGCAAAAGCGGTGACTCTAAGCAGCCGTCAGTGGAAGCGAAAGGATACGTTAAGAAAACCACAATAAGTCACCGGAGCAACCAGAAATCCTGCAGTCTTGGACGGTTACTCAAGCACACCGGTAACGTTGTTGCTCTTCTTAGACCTTTGCTTTCTTGAGCAGTAGCTTTACCTTCGGCGCATAAAGCTATTTCGACAGGTACGCTAACTAGCTCCGCCCGGATCCGCAACCATAGGGGTTCGGGCCTTGGCCGATATCGGCGTCGCCCGTAGGGGGAAATTTGTAACCGCAGGAGAGCACATTAAGAACAGTGCAAACATTTTTATTTGCGACAACACAAGGCAGGCCTTTACAGTCATGACGAGGTTATGATAACAAGTGGGAAATAAATTGCACAAGAATATAACATGCCTGTCATAACAGTGAATGTGCATCGGTGTAGTTTGCACCTTGTGTTTATAAGTGTGTCATTGCATTTGTGACTTTTTGACAGCGGCAGCTATGTAAGAGAGACGATTGATGGCCAAGAATTAAGTGTACTTACCCAGATATCCACAGGGCAGTGATTTTAGTTTGTGGCGCGTCACGTTCACCAAGCCACAGTGTTGCTAAAGGGATGTTTGTGGCTTTTTACTGGGAGTAAGCTTGCCAGACAAAAGCTCACAACTTCCTGGCACACTGCCGCCGAACTATATGCTGGCATGGGTTACATCAAGCTGGCACCACGGTGAGTTTGTTCGGCTAGCCAGCCATTCCTGCGGGCTGTAATCCCGACCTAGATTGACATGCTTAGTGAGGCTGATACAAGGATCACGTATTAGGCTAGAGTTGGCTCTGATGTTTTTCAGGGATGCAACCTCGCTAGTTAATTGGATCGTAGGGAAAACCCTCAGCTTTTTACCTGTTTGGCAGCCCTAGCTATGGCTACGTTATGGGGCAGTGCTGGGCGCTGTTCCTCTGAGTTCATGGAACACACCAGTTGACGGTAAGGTGAGCATTTCCAAATGATTACTTCACCATGAAAGTACCATACCATGATGCAGGCCTATATTTCTAGGTAAGAAATGTATGGAAGCACATGTACGTATTTTTGCTCCCTAAATAGGTAGTCAGGGGAGGTATGTAAGTAAATATTAGGTATCCGGACAAAGATGCGTGAATATTAACCTGCAGCCATAATCAACTACTGCTGAGTGAGGCAGTCAATGGGTAAAATAAATGTCAATGTAATACGGTGCCACCCAGCAGTTGTCCAGCACAAAAACCAATGGACCGCACCGCTACAAGCTTCACGCGGACAGATTTTATTCTTGACTGCCAATTACATCGTAACGACGGTGTTGGCCCTGGTCCTGTCTGAGCACACTGAACATTTCAATGGTTATGGTATAAAAGCAACATAAACAATTCTGATAGTATATGTGTATAACTTCCATACAGTACTTTAGCTATCCGTTTACACTGCGTTGCACAAAAGGCTTGCATCGGAATATTATAAAATCGTCAAGCTTTGATAAGAAAGCAAGTATGCCGCGAACCATTACACTAAGCCTTCTGCTTGCGATAGCCTCAGCCATCAGTGCAACGGGGTGTAAATATCCGAAAATAACTTTAACCTAAAGGAATCCTGTTGCTTGTCAGCGTAATGCGACCAGGAGAAGCTAACAGGCTACAACCAGAAAGGTGTACGATTTGCAATGAAGTCTGATAGACTATAAGTTTCAAGAAAAGGAGGATGCACAAGAGGCGAGTTAAGCTCGCAGGCTGCGCCAAACAGCCCATGCCACCCACTCCAATGGCTCATGCGTCAGTGGGACCATCAACCGCAGTTCATAAAAGCAAACCTCACTCACGATCTGGTAAACCTCCGTATAAAAGCCGTTTAATAGCAAGTTGCGCAAATTGAAACGTAGCTTAATAAATTAGGAGCTATTTAACAATCTGAGTTGCAACATGGTGTCCTTGACATCAGCTATTATTACTCCGCTGGTCAGGATTGTCTAGTGCCCTTTCACTCAGTTATAGTGGAAACCTCGTAAACAAACCGCTGATCTAATGGGTTAACCAGATCTAGTAACCGAACATCGGGGTTTAAAGGAACACGATTTAAAAGGATAACATGTTAATAAGCCCCCACAATGTTTGTTCCTAAAAATGCATCCCAGTTTGTGGCCGTTAATTACAAGGTTCATGGCCTCTTATTTCTTCCTTCGCATTACTGCAGTACAGCAAGTTCAGGTTAAGGAAAGGACGGGTAAGTTTCTGCTATAATTTGGGCTTTCTATAACGACACAGATGCATTGCACAGCCCTAATAGCTCCACGTTTTTGATAAAAGCACCCGGAGAGGCGTTCAAAATGGTTGGCATCGTCCGGGTCCGGATTTTTATGTTACATTGTCTCCACTGGATAGCCACAGCACACCTACGCTTACAGATGGACCATGGGAGGCTTGCGCTTTACCACGCACAGTTACACCCACACGCACCCTATCCCATGCAAACCCAAATGGATAAGACCGGGCGGCTTGTGAATAGAGGCATCGTTTCATCAACCGAGCTGACTCACAACCCTTCAACATGCACAGCAACAATCGTCTGGTCAAGAAACCTGAAGCGGCATGCGTACCAGACCTACACGAGACTGTGGCTCGGGGCTATCTAGCTCTACGCGGGAGGTAACTCCTTTGAACCTAGTACGGCCACGAGGACCACGCACCCTTTTCCCTTCTAGCAACCTTTCCAGTCACCTGCAGTCAATATTTGACGAGTTGGAGGATAACATATAGGTGGGCACCTTGCAAACCTTTGCATCAAGCGCAACCATACCTATGACGTCAAACAAAACCCAACATATAAAACGTAAGATACTTAACTAGCAAACACCCCTACATACCAAATGCATCGATGATGAACAATAAACAATTATTTATCACGAGCAAAATAGCAGGTGCTTGACAAGTCCCAGAGAACGGTTGGAGTAAAACTCACAATTTGAAGAGTCACCAAATAAGTAATCCGTTATTTTAAGAATCCACCAAGTTACATGCACTGCCTCGCGTAGTCCAGAATAAAATATTTATTTATTTATTTAAAGGTAGTTTGAAGTAGGAATTGGATGTGCACACGCAAAATAGTATATAGAGCTGTTCTGGTTCAGTACGGGTTTGAGAAAGAAAGAGATAAAAAAGCTCACGCGTTTGTTTCCTCATTTGACAGATGTGGCCAGTTACACAAGTTTAGCCACATCCAACCTAAGCACATGAACACTTCCGCATGTATCCTCACCGTCAGGTTGCGGGTACGGCCGGTAAGCACAAGGTTATATCTACGTTGTTTCGTCCTCCAAGTGGAACGAATTATCACCAGTAATGCACATTTGAAAGCGTTTCATAGACATTTTGAAAACTGTTAACGTAGGAGCAAGGATAACGAGAGTCGAAAGGGCATTCTAGGCACGGGGCACACGTAGGCGGAAAAGATTTCGTTGACAGTCCAGTCGACTGTAATGCGTAGGCAGTTTGAGCTGATGGCCTCTCAGGTTGGTATTTCGGCTCAGTTGCAGCAGACTGCGACATGGGTGAGTTGGGTTGTCAGTGTTAACTACACCATGGTTAGGTCTCCTTGCCGACGTCGATATTCACCGCCGTACAACCTCAGACACTGCCATCAGCGATGGTAGGAGAGGGTAAACCATCCTTCAGCTAGTTTGGTTGTTCTACGTTGTGGAGCTCCAATTGCACTGACATCACGCTTGCGCCAGGGATGCCAGGCTTTGATCGCATATTCCACGTAAGGCTTTCCCTAGAAGATCAGCACTTGCGGAAATATTGGTGGCTCAGAATTGCCGAAAGCACTCCGTAAGAGTCCAAGGTGTTGACTGACTCCTTTGATGGCCTTTCAGTCTGTCTCGAACAACCAAGGTCGCCCTGCAAGAACACCCAGTGATCGTTTTCTTTAGAAGCAATTTGTAACTGATGGTCCCCACCTCAATATTCATAGGTGAGCTGATGACGTATGTTTACAACTTTGCACTTGGTAACGTTTAACTTCAGCCGGTTGTCGAATGGCCACACCTAAGTCCTGTTGATATGGCCCTGCAAGACCATGATGTGGCACGGGTGCGACATCAACCGCATTAGTGGCTTGGGTTAGTAAATTGAATCGGAAGCTACGAGCACACCAAAGGTTGCGGTGACGATGACTTAATATACAGCTTATGCGTTGTCCATTAGGTGTTGGCGTAAACTGGCAACGCCGGTAGCTTATTAAGCCTGCCTGACTCAGGCACTTGCAACCTTATGTGCCACAACCGGATGCGCTGGACGTTAGTAGGCTATTTAAACTCGGTGCATTTCGCTTCCTCAACCAAAGTCTCCTTTCCGTTTGCGTTTTGCTTCCTCATGCACCTTAGCATCCGCCCTCTTGATATACTATTGCTAGCAGTGTTTGCGTGGGTACAACAAGATATATCAGACCTAACAGTTGCTAAATGGTACGTTGTACGTAGTTAATTTCACTGGGTGTAGCGTGTTCCCGGCCCAACCCTTTCACCTGCAACTTATGTAACTTGCATGGCAGTAAAGGAAAAGAGGTGTTAAAAGCACGAGGAATACTACAGATAGCATCAGTCATTCCAGAACTCATGTTACCCGGTGTTTAGGTGAATCAAGTTAACTTCATAATTAAAGCAGTTCCAGGTAGATTAACATGGGTACATAAGGTTGCAAAGGTTGTTCCATAGCAAAGCAAATCATAAGGCCTGCGTTCAATAGCAAGGTTTTCTTTGCGTTGCATGTGTCCTCCGGAAACATTTTGAACAACTAGAGTTCTAGACTTGACTGTCTGCGTGCCTAGTATTGTTCGGATTGATAGACCAATGGTCTTACTAGTATACACCGTTTCTGGCGGCTGCAATACCGGACTACGTTGCGTTTCGCTGTGGGGTAGTTCCTCCTCCCGGAAATGTCTACGCAAAATGCCGCGGAAGTCGCCACCCACGCTGCACTCCGAAACCTGTGTTTTCGAATATGGAGCTTGCTTTCAACCTCGGCTCATACAGAGGTATGAATTTGTGGGCATTTGACTTTGCTGTTTTTGTCGGCAAAATCTCGCGGAGTTCTTCTACCAACTCACAATGTGCCCGGGAATAGCTGTGGGGGAGAGCTTGGGTTTTCCACTGGGCTCTGTACATTCAGATATTTTTGCGTCAGGATTCAAATAGCACCCTGTGCCATTGAGTTGCAAGTTCTTGTCATGTCAGGCTTAGTTTCGGTACCCAGTACATTTAGATATGCAGTCTATGTGCTAGCAACTCAAATATTGGAAGCCGGGAATTTTCAAACTGTTATTGCTGTTGATTAATGTGGGAATGCTTCTGACTAAAAGCACTAGCCACGGTTGTTCAATATTACTGCTGCTACAATTGTTGTGTCGAAGCACTGTGCTCACTTCGACCCACCAATGGTAGTGCGAACCTGAACGACAAAGGACAATGTATCAAAGGTCCACTTACATAGGAAAACCACTTCGCTATATAGCAAGACTCTGGGTTAAAAGCCAACCAGAGTACAGAAATCGTGCGAAGAAGTAAAGCCAATAAATCCTGAACAAATACGGAAGCAAGCGTGTGCACGAAAAGTAAGGAAAGTGAGAGCACTGCAACACAGGACGGCTGCGACATGAGTGAAAAAGCAGCGACACTATGCAGCCATCAGTGGAAGCGAACTGCTAAGTTAAAACAAACATCAATAAATCACGAGAGTAAGAGGAAATTCTGTGGCCTTGGATTGTTACTCATGCCTACCTGCAGCCTCAGTACCCCTCTATCACATGATGCACGTAAAAATACGGTGGCACTTTGCGGATTGTAAAGACTGAAAAGGGAGGTGAATTGCTACACACGGAATAGACCGCCTCACGCGTCCAAGACTCTAAAATGCCACTAAAACATCTAACACAGTTAGTTTCCGTGTAACAGCTGACAATACACCTCACATGTAACACGAAAAAACTACAGTGCAGTCGAAATGACTAAAGGACTGCTGGTTAATAATTCAGCGGATTAACTGTGTAATTCCACTATGACATGTGGTGATTTTAGGAAGAATTAAGACACAAAGAAGTGCTGTTAAGGAGTTAAACGCCCGCATCATATACACACAATTGGCTTGTCAGTGTGCGCAGACCGATATACCTGCCGTGCCGCTTGTTCTTGTTAATTACCACTAACAACTCTCCCAGGAAGAACAACTATATTTGTGTTAATCTCTGTCGAAGCACACGAGCAGCGCACTGTTCTACAATTTCGTGAGTCCGTTAAAGCGCCATGATATTTCGAAGAACAGCTGCGTTGACATTTGCACAGATGGTGCCAAAGCAATGAAAAGGAAGGTTACTGATTTTCTAAGGTGAAGCAAAGCCGTTGCAGCAACCATCAACAACAGCCAATCTAAAGTTCATCAAAGAAGCAATTGCCGCTAGTAAAATGCCACCCCACCTCAGAAGTGTCCTCGATGAGCCAGTGAAATAAGTAAATTTTCATAAATTTCGAGTTCTCCATGTTTTGAGGGCTAACTTGAAAGTCTTCGCAAAACTTTACTGATCCACACTATTGTAAGCAATGGTTCCTGTGATAAAATACTACTGCGTTCGTTATAGGTACGTACTTCGCTTTCTTCATGGATCACTATTTTATTCAACAGTTCCTGATGACTGTTAGAGAGTGATTGTATAGACCGGCCTATTCATCCGATAGCTTTGCAAAAATAAGTGACTTAAACTATGCACCGTAAAGAAACTGTATTACTAGATTCAATGAAAACGATAAGTTGTCTACTTAAGCTGAAATTTATGGATGATTATCAGTTCGCAGTAGTGGGCTCAACAAGTATCCGGCATTAACTGACATTTTGAAAAAAATACAGGAGGATACAAAAGTAGCAGCGGATCTCTCTGGAGCAATTGTGCAGCAGTCGTAAGGTCTGGTAGGGGCCTTGTCTCAATAATTCTTCAAGCAAGCTAAAAGAAATAAAGGATTTGCATTGGTCAAGGATCCATTCACCGATAGCATACGGCCTGCTTTCACATTTCTATGAGAAATTTATTGACATGGTCACAGCTTCCTCCTTTCAGGAAGTTTTATAAATTGTCACTCGCTATTTCTGATAGAAGTGAAAGTCGAGTAACACACCATTGTGAACATAGCTGTTTCCGTGCTTCTCCAAATTCCCATCAGATATCTGTTTGAAACAGTATTATCGCATTACGCCTCTGAAAATCAAGGTACCGCTGTGGATTTGTAGCTAAACCAGATATGAAGTTGTAACCTTCCTAAACAATAACAACAGTACTACACTTCAGATCACATTTTATCGCACAAATTAAGCATGATGAAACTGTGGTTTCGACCCATATTCAACAGGTTTAAATTTTATCAACGTTAATGAACACGTGCTAATTAAACCTACGGCAATAAACCTCTCTAGAAAACTACTCATTATTTTAATTTTAACATCGCTTATTTCTCTGGTTAAAAAGAGGCCATGGGGTCCGCTGTGCAGGGGTTTACTAATAAATTGTCCGCGTGTTCAAACAGTTGGGAACCACTGCTGTGAGCCATACTGGGGCAACTCATAAGGTTGTCAATTATTGCAATGACCGCAAGCTCAGGTGTAGGCAGGTGTAGGCTGAGAGAAACGTTAACATACACCGACTTAAGGTAAGTTTTGACAAGGTTGTAGATACATTTTCCTGTCAGTTGGAAGGTTACCCGAAAACTGTGCTGACATTTGCAAGCATACGTGTGGTCGGGATTTCTACCCCTAGCCTGAAGCGGGTACGTAATTTATAAAGAAAGCTTTCAAATAAGGGCGCCCAATAAGGTTATGGTTTGTCCTTATAAATGGGCAGTCAAGCCGTATTTTTAGTGTGTTCGTTCGGGGTGCTTGACAACAGTAGCTGCCGTGACCGCTAGAAGATATTAAAACAGTTTAAGGGGTATACTATGAGCACCTTAACCCCAAAGTAGACGTGGAGAAAGTGAACCATGGATGCTGCAACTACAACCACAATCCGAACTCTAACCCTTCACTTTCCCTGCCTAAGTTGTTGTCAGCATCCATACACCATATCCACAGCGGCACTGAAGCGACGTAAAGGTTGCAGCTTCAAGTAAGGAAAGCAAGTTGTCCAGAAAAACTAAGCAAGGTTGCCTTCAGTGAGTATGCTAACATCCTGGACAATGCTCTGGCTACTGTATTTAGGTTGCGCAGTTGACAAAATACAATGGTCGATGGCCGAAGTGGTGTAAATATAAAACCACCAGCTACTTCAAGGTCCTTATTAATGCTTGCTTCCATGGATAATCCAGCAAGCAAAGTTACAAATTCAGCTTCACATTAACCACGTTAGTCAACCTGACTACTTACATTTACACACAAACAACTAAGAGCATACATACACATGTTGCTGGTTAAGCTGTAAATTTTTGTGCAGTTACTGTTCATACATGTGTATTACAATGTTAACGCTTTTAGAGGTGTGTATCGCACTGTGCATCGCAATGTTCATCTTACGGCGTCGGCAACCAGAACGTGTGCATACTCATTTATTTATGTTCCTTTAACACGTCGACTTTGTTATGCGGAGTGTGTTACTAAGCGGGTTTCTGGCATCAAATTGCAAGGATAAATGAACGCATGAGGTCCAACAACATACTAACAAAATCTGCCAGCAGAACTTCTCGAGCACATTTACAGATATAAAGGGTTGCTTGCAAGTAGTAGGAGGATTTATTGGGTTTCTGTGTAGGTTCGTCGCAGTTAGCCATTTGCAGACAGCAAGCACACATATAGGAAAGCGCTAGACGGCCGTTTCGTCCTATTGGGAATCGTCAGTAGCGCGCACCCGCCGAATCCTGCCAGGCTAAAACCCACAACCTTACTCTTGCGAGTCAGCGACTTATATGGTGGCTGTCTGCCTGTGTCTAACCACGACGAACCTGCACAAAACCCACTACGTCTTCCTACTACTTACAAATAATCAGTTGGCGCCTTAGCGGCTTACATGCCATCTCGATTGGTGGCGGCTTGTAAAGGAAGTACTTGCTGTGGGGCCAGCACTGCACTCCGCACATTCAGAACATGCGTGACAGTAGAGGATGAGCCGCGCTATATCGCCGTTAGCTATCAGCCATGGCGGTCCGCTGCCGTCGCCCATAGCTCAGTGACATAAGTTGCTGACTCGCAAGAGTAAGGTTGTGGGTTCCAATCCGGCAGGATACGGCGGGTGCGCGATACTGACGATTCCCAATGGGACGAAACGGCCGTCTATCGCTTTCCTGGATAAAGAGTTGCACTTACCTAGAGCATGTCTATCCAGCGCTTCCTATCACACTGCTGAGAAGTATACACATTCGAAAATGCAGTGGCCCATTCGCAAACACTAGCTACGCAGCTGATGCATAGTTGGCGGTATCCGGTTGCGGATGTGTCTGTCACTGTGGCCAGCCACAGTACACCTGCGTATACAGAAGGGCCATTGGTGGCTTGCGCTCCCGCGCCACAGCTCCAACCACACTCCCAATAGCCAATGTACACCCGAAGGAATAAGCTCAGAAGACATGTTGACAGGAGCAACGTTTCATCAACGGCGCCGGCCCACACACCTTCACAAGCATAAACAAGCACGCTGTATTTGGGAATCATGCGCACACAAGCCGGTAGCTGGACCGTAGTCTGCGTCCTGCTGGGTGAATATACCACGCTTTGAGCCCAGCGTGGCACCAATGACCGCGCCTGCGGTACTCTCCAGCAGCAATCAACGGTCTTCTGGAACCAGTATGAACAAGGTGGGGGATAATCGATGGTTAGGTACCTTGTCTACGTACACCTGCAGCGCAGCCACAACGGGGAGGTCAAACAACAGCCAAGCACATTAGCCAATGATATATATATTTATTAAAGCATATGGCTAAGCCGACCTAACTCTTCACTTAATTATTGAAAAGTACAAACCGTCTACATGTTACTCAAGCATGCTACAGAAAGCTAAAGTTAACGGATAACCATAATTAGCGTAAGCAAAGTATGACAGTTAAAATATGAATATTTGTTTAAGCAGAACGAACTAAATAGAGTGGATACAATTTATCCAGCTTTAAATTCCTAGTTTATGGGTATGTTGGTGCAGCTTAACTGCGGTGAAGAAGCATCATGAATGTAACAACAGCCTTAGCAGGGGGCAAAGTTACATTCGTAGCTACCATTATACCCAATCACATACGTACATATACACTTATACACAACCAGCTGGATGCCAAGCAAATACTTTGTACACGTTTGGCTGCACTAGGTTAGCTTGACCTGTACATGCATGTTAATGTGTGTATCGCATAGTCAAACTTGAATGGGTTTTATTTATTTATTTAATTCCAACTTAAACAAAAGCGCATAAACCAAATGCTTGTACGTTACCAGAATTAAATATCCTTGAAAAATGATTTTTGAGGATACTGTTATATAGTCGGTTAAATGCTTCGCTTCCACTTGCATATCGCATTTCGTGTTCGGCGAGACACGCACTAGCCCGTTTATTGCACTGAGTCTTGTCAAACTGGACAACGGAAACAAATGCACCCGGGTTAGTTTTCTGGACAACCACAATGCATTCAGCTGCGTAAACCGCAAATTCCTGTCATAAAGCTGCTCGGTGTTAACCTACTTTATTTTCTCACACTTTGCTGAGTATGGTATGGCCGATTTTACGTGGATTGGCTGATTTGGTGGCAAAACCTTCTCACCCATAAGCACTTACGTCGGTGTACTACACGCAGCCAATCGACCACTATTGCTTTTTTAGTTTACGTCAGCTAGACTCCTAGGTATAGAGAAGCGACCCTGCAGTAGTGCGCTAATGACATTGTTCCGCTAGTCGAGCAAGCGACTACTGCCTCTTCAGTCAGTTATAAACTACCCTTAATCTACTCGCACTTTGGTCAAAGACCGCGAGCTACAGCCAAGTGTCAACATACAATGCTGTCGTTTGCTTAACGCCCAGAATGAGGTCGGCTTAATATGTTCTCCAGCTATGCCCAAAACTCAATTTTGATGACGTGAGGCTGCAGATTACCACGTCATTAATGTGCTTTAGTGTCACGCTTAGCTACTATTTGGCTTGGGCGCACATTAAACGAAATGTGCACAAGAGACTGGAGATTTTCGTTCTACTCATGGTTCCTGCCATCTTATTCTGTCTAAACTGAATCGATAATTCGCTTGTCATTACCAGCGTTCTTCCACAATGGACATACTGCTCACCAATGAATGAACCTGCTCTGTTTGCTATTAAGTTAAGATAAAGCTTCAGGTCATTGTAACGCTTGTTGCGCTTCATCAGTATATCAATAATTCGGTTTTTGTTGAGGTTTGTCCCGTCATGCTGGTCCTCATAATAGAAGAGAGTAATGGTATTTTGACAACAAGTCACCCACTACATTGTGTGTTATCCGAATTCATGCCCCCGTAGACCAGGTCGAAGTACACATCCAGTATATCCCAAACAGTAGCTTACCATTCGTGTTTTTCCTTACCTAGCGCCATTGTTGCCAGACAAAACCAAACTAGTCTAAGCATTGACAAACCGTATTAGGCTAATATTTATGATTTTTTTAATTGCTGCTCCTTTTATAGATTGCACTTATAGCACTCTGCATGGCTAAACGCTTATGATACAGCCACATAGTCGACAGATTTGCCTTCTTGAATTACCTTCTGACTTTCCCTGACTCGTAGGATGGTAAATTAAACGGTTCCACTTAGGTGCAATCCACCGAACCGCGTTTGGTAGTGGTACACTGACAACTGGAAGAAAAGTTTTTTTTTGGTGTCCTAGATAAGGTTTCATGTACGTAACGAACGATGTGTTTCCTTTATCTAGATGCTTAATGCAAGGACCTACACGTATTACTTTTTTGTAGCTAAGATATCTGTTCCTCTCCTTCCTGTTCACTGTGAATTTTGTCCATCCGTAATAATTGAAGTGACAGTTTGATGAAAACATTTTTGCTTCCTATCCAAATTTGGGATCTTTTATTTGACTAATTACGGAACCTTAATAGAAATTAGTGTTTCTCCAAATACGATTAAATCGGTAGCTTACGTGGTTCGTAGTGGCTAGGGGCGCTTGTGGTAGCAGGAGCCGGATCACGGCAGTCAATAAATCCTTCCATTAAACTCAGTTAACATCCTCCTTCATGTACAACTTTTTAAAGGTGTCACAATGTCAGCACCTCACTTGGAATCGACGAAGCACCGTCGACTTTACTGTTAGTGCCCACTGTAGAATTAAGTGTTAAACATTATAAGGACCGGATACATAAAAACTATTCCGGGTTTATTTATCGGCTTTTGCGCTCATGCAAGCAGTTATGGACATTCAAAGACGCGTAAAGCATTTCCTTATAAAAAGCTCACTGTTCCGATGACTAAGAAAATGTTACTTACAGTGTACATATTAAGAGGAAACGGGCCAGTTCCGTAACAGTATTGCATCTTAGATGAAGCCACTTATTACTTCCTATTTCGACTGACTGCAGCGCTCTCATTCTATGCATCCTTACAGTCCTGCGGTGGTACCCATAGCCGGCACACGTTTGTTATACGCAACAACCGCGTCATCTTGTATTCCGGTTAAAGTTGAAACACGTACCTTCCGTAGCCTACTTTCAACGTGCACGTAAGCTGGTGGGTTATAAACGCTTACAAGGTGCTACGTCTGGCGACTGGTGTAAATCTGTCGTTAATGGAGTGAAACGCTGCGTGGTGGCTTGCCAGAGAAGCACCTTATTGCCTTGACGTTAGTCAGGGTCGTCAACTGTTTGGAAGCTACTTCGTACAACGTCGTAACTAACACCAGCTTTAGTTACATATTTTCGACCAAACACATCGCTCCGTCGCCGTTCCCATCACTTTCTTAAGGCTGTTTTATAGTGACAAGCTAGGAGGATTACGGGTTTTACATATACATTCTGTATTCCTTTAAAGTATCGTATTTGTTACCAGCTTTGATAGGTTATGGACTTGCGCAACCACATATGGCACCTGTTCGACAAATCTCTAGGAACTGGAGTAAAGCGATCCTTGAACACGATTTGTGCGACAGGCGGAGATTAGGGTACGTTCGACATAAGTGAATTCACAAAACAGTACCATTGAAGACTTTATTTCTCCTAGTTACTTCCCCAATCACCGCAGCCTGTACAACTTTGGGCTACTGCCGTTTACATATACAGCAACGTGTAGGTTGCGAAGCCTAACTGCCTGTCGATTTTGATGATTCCCGCTTTGTGTGATACGATAAATGCAAAAATAAACCATTCCTTTATTTATTTAATCCAGCTTGAAGTTGCGCTTTAGAGATGGGAATTCGATTATCCATGTGCTGCACTTACTTTCCCGCTGGAGTGGTCACCGGACACTTGCAAGTCAAGTCAAGTTAATACGGGCATCATGTAAACGGTTCGCCTCCTTTAGAGCAATATTAGTCCACCAACTCTTTACTAGCAATTTGTATGTTTTTGTGTGAGAAGGCACACCTATCTCGGATATTCGCAAAATACACCTATTTACACTTAGGAACTTTTCGGAACTGTATGGTTGTCGATATTCATAAAAATGTGGTTGGTATCTTCGGAAGCGGTAGCTGGATCAAATGAATTGAGCGGGAAGCTTCAACAACAGCATGATTTAGTACTTGAGGAGGTAAGCTGCATAGTTGCGACATAAAACATGACGGCTGTCGGCTGGAACACAGCACCGCTAGGAACTGGATCTACTTCGACAATGATGGATCACTTCCTAAATCTTCTGCTGTTGGGGATTCTTTGCATGTTAAGTGTATTCGGAGCCGGCCGTCTGTATGCGTTGCGGATTAAAAGAATTGGAACTGTGTTGGATCCCCGAAATAGGACAAATCTTGGGTTGACCAGCATTGAAACCGTAATCCGGCAATAACCCACCGGTCAGGTGTGCGTCCGAGGCAGGTTCTGGAAACGGATAATTTACCTTAAATGATTCCAACCTACAAAGGAGAGGAAAGAGAAATGAACAACATCGCAATGCCGTTAATAAAAGTGACCAGAACGACGTATATTTTTGATAAACAAACGCCGATATGCAGCCGCTAGCAAAGATCTTGTATATACAGAACTTAGTGCCTTTAAACCAGTTTCATAATTTGCAAAGTGTCGGATACCGTCCAAGCGTTTGGTAACAGTGGGTGTCGTAAGGAATGTTCAAGGATGACAAGGCCCTTATCCAATTGATGCGATCCGGACTACAGAGCTTGAGCATCCCGAAAGCCTTCTAAGCTGTCAAAACAATATTATACCAATAGGTAGAACGGTGAAGGAAATTGCACACGGTCTTGGAATCGCTACTATTAGACCGGGCCGTCGCTAGTAAAATGTAAAGAGGAGCAATGCAGCCCGAGGCGCGCCTGTTCGCAGTGGTTAAATAACTAAATAACAGTAACGAAGAAATAACGGTATGTATCTAGGTTGGGTCTGGAAGATGTACCAGCTGCATTTTAAATCATTGTACAAGGATTATGCGCTCTTGTATGAATACCAAACGTGTCAAACTATATGCTCGTTTATTAAGAGTGCCGTACTAGTTACCGATACACTGAGACTTTGCAATAGCTATTGCAGCACGTAGAGGTGTTCTGACCTTCCTATTTTAGTCACTATAGAGCGTCAGGCTTAAGTTATCTTCAGCTGAACTTCAGCAGTAACTTTCAACTATTGAACCAGTTTTCAGTTTCAGGGGAGTATGCATGCATTGATTGGTCACAGCAAACTGAAGCCATAGTTCATCGCTTTCTAAACTTCTGACCAAGTCCTTTCGACTCTTTTCAGTGCGTTCAGGGATTCCTATAAACCTTAGGGCCATAGAAAGAAATGGAAAAGCGGTAATGACAGGATTAACAGGAAGTTAAAATAATTTTCAGGTAAAATACTATTTAACTTTTTACACGGTGAACTAGTAAGGTGGTTAACTAAGACAGAATCTTACGCAGAAAGATAGATTACGCGCGCTAGTTTTTCATCGAAACCCGACCTCAGGCACAAGCCACCGGATCTACGCTACTTACAATCAACATAAACTACCTGGTCTAAAGGGAGCAATTCGATAAGTCTACTAACCAAATGCATCAGGTAAACAGGCCTTCAGCGCTAGACATGATACGATCAAAAGCCACATATTATCTGCGGCAGTTCCTTAGTACTAAACTGACTGTATGCAGCACCATTGATTACATCGAGAAAAATAGAGAAAGTGCTTTTCTAAAAACAACAGAAACCAGAAAGTAGCATGAAAACTGTGAAAAATTTTAGAGGAATATATAGTTTATTCTCGAATGTTTCAAAGCACATAGAGCTGCGCATCTAGAAATGGACCGTATGGCAGGAAAGAAGCACCAAATAAAAGGTGTGACGTAGTGGACCGAAAAACAGCGCTTCCAAGCGTACCTAATAAAATTTGACAAATACTTGGAACAGGATCAGAGGTAGATAAATATTAGGCGGGTGATTTGGAAATCAATTATTTAGGTTGCATGTGGCTGCAGCGGTACGTTTTATTTTTGTAATCCTATAGGTTTAAATGCGTAAGACAGGGTAGAAGCATTCAAGTTGAAATAATGAAATAAGTCAAACGCTTACGTACGGTGCTTCCATTAAAATGGATATGATTGAGAGGCAGCCGTTGAGCGTGCTACTACTATACACAAAGGTTTAAATAAGACCTACTAACTGCAGAGTTGTTCTAAAGCACCGCACACAAGGAGAAGGCGTGATTTAAGCAATTCGGCTGTCTTGCGAATAAATAAGACAAAATGGCTTGCATCAAAGGTTAACAACGAAATCCGGAAGCAATTATGAGCGGAAATTTGTGGTTACGCAGATGGAAGATGTGGGGTACTACAACGTAAAAGACGCAAGTATGCAGTCGGCAACGTAAGACGGTCGCTGGACGAGCCAGAGTGCTACTAAAAGACGATGCTTTATGTGTTAGAGGACTTTATACTTGATGCTAAGTTAGTACATTGGTTTTGAGGAAAGTTGTACAAAGCTTGGTTAAAACAGAGGCTCTTTTTCTGTTACGGCTACAGTGTGCTTTTGACAAAGCTGTGGTAAACTGATGCTGGGTAACTTTAAGACAATGAAATAACGAAACAATGATATATTGTAGATAGCGAGCGAAGGCTTGATATGTCATTTCGGATGAGCTGAATAAATTTCGTAAGTTTAACCTAAACTTTGCGCTAAAGCGAAACGCGCATCTTTGGATGCATCAACTTATCCACTTAATACAATTGTAAAGCCGTCAACCCAGATTCCTTGGAGATGGTTGGTACGATATTTCTGAGTTTCATCGTTGCAGGATGAACAGAAAAACAAATGAATACAGATGGTTAAATGCATTTTAAATTAATCTTTAAGTTAGGGTAGTGTAGGCAAAGTATTATTTAAATAAATAAATGGTTTATTCTCGTCGGGGAAAGCCAAACTATGACGGCAGGATCGGATTTGTATAACGGGTATAACCTATGGGAATGGTTCAGTTGAATAATTGCCACGCTCTGTGTAAGCGGATGAAGACTGGCGTGCCTTAGCAAGACTGGACTGGTCAAACGGCGCGGCCAGTCAAGTTCAGCGCGCAAGCCTACGAGAAGGACAGGGAGCCATATCCGCCAGGCGTTGTTTCGAGGATTGTTGAGACCGACCAATAAATATGAGTGTTCTGGTTTGTTGAGTCTTCCTCTGTTTTCTTTGTGCCGGGCTGACCACGGCGCCCAGCAGGTCAGAGGTAAGGGTGCAGGCTTATCAATAGGCGTGTATCAACCGGTCGATAGCAAGTACAGTGTTATACTAGTCGCAAGCCGACTATAGCCAAACCCAGAACCGACGGCCAGATTTGAACAGTTGCAGAGGCATTTGGAGCAACGGCAGGCGCATTACGAGGCATCCCAGCTAAAGAAGACAAGGCTGCTGACTCAGAAGCTGACAACGCAATCAAGCCCATGGTGGGGGAGGAGTAAAATTGCACCGCCGCTAGCTGGCATTCAGCAAAAAGCTTAGGTCCAAGTACTTCCCAACAGCTATAAGAGTGTCCATCAAGTGAAGGAAAGTGTTACATGACATCTTAAGAATCGCTGTAATCGTGCAACCTTAGTAACTTTTAGGTTTGCATGCTGTGTCCTCTGGACATCAGTGTTTATCACACCGTTTACATGCGCTTCATTTGGTAACACCATTTGAATGTTTCGCAACTAAAAGCGAGGGAGTTTGGATGTCATTCATGAAAGTAAATTGTAGAAGCTTCCCAAGTAGATAAAATTGTGGATACCAAAAGTAAACGAAGCCCTTTTCGAACCGATGGCTCTGCTCCGTATCGTACCTTATTTGGCTCCACCAGGACCCTAAACCATGAAGACGCCAGCCTGCGTCTTGTAGAACTTTTGGGGACAGTAAAATACCGTTTTTAAGTAAAAGCTAAGCGCGTTATTAGCGTATCACTTTAAAGTACGTATTGTGTAATTAGTTTGTGAAGCACAACCGCATAGTAGTCCGTGCCGCTCAGCAAAGTGAACGTTAGATATTTGCTTACTAGTACTGTGGAAAAAGCAGACAAAAGCTGGGTGTTTTCAGCCTGAAAACATATGTGCGGTGTTTTGTGCCGACAGGGCCTACTTTCTATTTGTGTACTGCGATAACGTACCTTTTGTCCTTTTTTGCCTCACCAGTTGCGGGCGTTAAAGAGGTCAAGGTGAGCCCTAAAGTTCACAAAGTTTACTTACAGCGGTTAACTACGAAACTTTTAGAAGATGTTGGGATGCATATCCTGGTGTAAGCATGGGTATTTGGTAGGAAGTTGATCCCTATATAGCCGATGGATGCGGGCTATTGACGATAGTCAACGGATCAAAATTTTCGTCTAGAGCTACTCTTGGATTTCAAGCGACAATATTCGCTTGGAATGCTGGGGTGACGCGCATCCAGAGGCCTCAAATCAAAAGCACTGTCAAACTTGGATAAAAACGCTTTTTACACATGAATAGGCATGCAGTTGAAATGTAACACCTACCGATAACGCTTCAGCTTTTAGCAGCTAAAATGACTAACGCTTCGGTCTGAGTGCTGACCAGCCTATCGTTAGAATGACCGAATACAAAGTCACGGTGCAACGGTGCGCAACCTGTGTATAGGGCAAATAAAAGAGTAAGGGTTATGAATGTTGCTAGTGCTCACTACGCCTTACTTTGGGCTGAGTTTGGTCTCTTTCTTGAATTCGCAAATGCATACACACATTATAGTGTGAACAAACAACCATAATCGGTGGGGAACGAAGATAAACAGAAAGTATAATTAAAGCGAAAGAAAGGCATGCCCAAGTTTAAGACATAGAAAGGAGTAGTGATAGACAGGTTAGTGCGCGTAAGATGCAACGAGTCTGGAGGTGGTTTCAAGCAAGTAGCCGATGGTAGTACAACTGCAGCGCACCGAGCTTGGAATGCTATTTTGGAAAACAGTCCAGGGATTTTGCATTTGGAACATCGATAGTAGATCCCGGGGCAGAATAACGGGCTTTACTAGGAGAGCGTCATAATTCTTCTTACGTGGAAGGGCCAAGATGTTTGGTTGTTGCTGCGGCAAATTCAAGCGTTGTTTAATAAAATCCTTTCTAGTTCTTAGCTCGTTGTTGATCAGATGATAACTTATTGTCAAAAATTAAAGGTAACTTCTATTAGACTTTATTCCAAACTTTGATCAAACTAACTGTTTTTATTTATTAAGTTACGAAGTCCTTATGACGCCACTTGTAAATTACATCATATGTTACAACACTGCGTCTGTATCTGCTGCTGATGCTGAATATTGGGAGTAAAATCAAGTGCGGTAAAAGGCACCAATTTTAGTTGTCGCTTCTACCATGTTGCACACAGCCTAATGTGTATTAACAATCCCAAGTACAAACCAAGCTTAGCATAGTTTACTTTGCTTAATCTGTTCATATCTTACCGCGTGCCTTCAAGCCGTCCTTGATAATACAAAGGAAACCACTAGAAAAATAATAAGGAACATGCTGATGGATGCTGGTTAGGAAATAGTTACACCTAAATCTGACAGAATTGTCCTGCAACTATCACGAACGAAACTTGATTATATACACCTTAAAGCGTTACCATTGGGTGTTCTTTACAAAGATGCAGCCCATAAACTGGACTGACCATTATGGTACGCTTAGCTTGAGAAATTTGTTTCGGTTTAAGTAAATTTGGTTAACTAGCCAGGACGCTAGCGTTTTAGCTAACATATCAGCCGACTTTTATGAGTTACGAGGTATTGCATTATTGGAGACTAGGAAAGGTGCGCATACAAGAGGGATAGTGCGGACCTGACTCTAGATATGTTATAGGATAGTTTAGCCCTTTTACCAGACGAAATCTTACAGCTAGTTGTTTTGAACAACAGCGAGAACATTTAGTAGCGCACAGACAGAGTAGGCATGGAAAGCAGCTTTTAGCTTATTGGTTGACCTAGCAGCCTATCAGAAGCATAGGTTCGCATCATTTGCCACAGAAATATTTCGTCACATTGCGTCATTGGTGACCATACTCATCGGCATTGCAGCTATACTGGGATCCAGAGATGAACGAACATGGAATGCTACTCATACTAATTTAATTGATGGCAAATTACCTGCAGCATAATTATTTCTTTGGTACTTAACCTAGTTAGCTTCATACAGGAAACGCGTTGTCTACAAAACCCTAAGGATTCCTTTGGACCTTATATAACTCTCGATCAAATTAACATATCCTGTTTGGATGCTTACATGTTCAGCAATGAACGTACCAATCACAGAGGTAATGGTTGCCTCCTCGACGTGCGTGACGATTTTGGGGCGCCATCATTTCAAGAACTTTATAGCGGCCCCCTGGAAGACCTGGCCTGTATACAAACTTGTGAGGGACCGCACGATCGGTTAATTTGCTGTCTCTGTAACTCTCTACACACAAACACACTTGATATACACATTCTAGTTGAACCCTTCACAAAAGTACCCTTATTTCCTTTTCATTATAAGATAATGTGTGGTGACTTTATTATGCCAAAAGTAGCCTAACAAACGCAATCTGCATCACCCAAATACTGCGCTTTTGTGGACACGATCTATGCAGTTGGGTGGACACAACACGTGCAAGCACCCACTAGGCACATAACCACTCTTGATTTACTTTTACAAATGGGTTTGCGCATGCAACTGCTAGCGTGATTGACAACCACCCTGAACGCGATCATAAAGTAGTAAAGCGCTCTTTTCAACTACCCATTACTCGCCTCCTGGTGGCTGGACCATCATGTTCTGTTGGGCTCTTCAACCGCATCCACTGGACAAACTTTTCTCTACTTCTGAGATCCATCAGCTGGGATGTGTTCTTTCTGGAAACATAGGCGGACACTGCCCTTTCTGGACTATATACGTAGAAAGCACTCTTACTGCATGGATCTAGGTGCACCTGTAACCAAGCAAACACACTAAGGTCACCGCAGGATGCAGCCCTAATACGCAAAATACTCGTGAAGCTTAACAAGCTACGCTCCACTTACAACGGGATCCAAGCATTTCCCCCTTGTTGGCATCAGTGTAGTCCTGTTGAAGTGGAGAAATTCACTAGCTACTGCATTTCGGTCCAAAGAACATACTGCCCTGAACCACATTAACCGTTTCAAAGCCGCAATCTGCTGCAGAGAAGCAATAGCAACCCGCACTGAATGGGATTAACTAAATTTTTCTTCTAATTAGTTAAGTTATTAGTAACCTAGCTGAAATAGGTGAGGTCATGAACCGCCATTCCTGCTAATCTTTCACTTATGCTAACCTGCCCCTGCCTCGTAATATTCCAAGTTGCAACAATGATACTTCACGCACTGTACAAATAGATCTGCGTACCAGTACTCTGGAAATTTAAGCCATCAAACTATTTTTCCGGGCCGGACCTTATTACTCCCAACGGCTCTGCTAAATCTAAGTGGTTGGATATCGCTGTCCTCTTTCCTGACATCTTCACTCTTTCCATGAAATATGGAATCTTTCCCGCTGCTTGCAAACCTGCAGCACTCATGCCAAAACTTAAAAAGCGAAGCTGTCAAAGCATTGAAAACTACCGACCCATTAGTCACATGCCGGCCGCTTTACGAGTGATGGGAGGAACGTCGAGGATAAGCGCTTACGGTTCTAAACCCATCGTAACCTTAACAACAAATCCCAGCATGGATTCCTTCCCTCCAAATCCTGCTAAACGTGCTGGTTGCAATTTCTGAGCAATATAACCTCCAAGCCTGATTGCAGAAAAGCTCTGAGCACCATACTGGATTTGGAAAAAGCATTCGACCGAGTCGATATATTTGGGTGTTGCTCTTCCCAAAACTGGCACTGGAAGAGCAACACCCAAATATAGCCATTCGGAATACGGTCCTCGAGCTCGGAAGGACTGAGGTTTGACTCAAAGTGAGCCGAGGCCTCAATAGAGGTTGTGAGCCGCAACCCAACCACACAGGGTGCTCCCCTAATTCAGCTTCGATTCGAACGAGTCACTCATAATGGACTCCTAACTAACCTAGGTTCTTACAGCATGCCGAACCACCTGCATACCTGGTTCACCACCCTGTCGAACACGTTCGGTGAGGCGAAGAGGCTCCTATTCCTCACCGAAACCAGTTCCGAGTGGTGTGTTCCGGTGAAGTGTACTGTGCCCTATACTATTCCTACTTTACCTTAACGACGTATTTCAAGTCCTTGAATATGGAAAGCCCTACCTGTTCGCTGACCATATCAAAGTCGTATTCCCCTTTGACCCAGGTGAACCAAGGAGTCGTTTGCACCATATTCAAAATGGCCTTAAAGCTTTGGACTCTTGGTGCAACACATGGAAACTTTATTTTTCTCTTGCTAGATGCAGCACCCTTTCGTATAGATGCGCTTCACCGCCTAGCGCACTAAAATTGAATGGCGTCTAACTTGCAAACGGTTTAACCTTAAGGGCACTTGTGTACGCTATATAAGACCATATATAAGATGTGTTCTGAAGTTCTGTACTTTGTTGGAATGGAAAGACTTCTGGTCCAGCTATCCACACTGGACATCGGTCGTAGGGATGAGTGCAGGTTGATTGTTTTGGGGTACAGCTAGGTCCCACTTAAAGCTTTTGTTGGTTATTTCCTTCCAGGTTAGGTGGAAAAGCAGTATCTTATGCAAGCTCGCATCCTAAAAGGTTCACGACTAGCGAGATAAAAGAGTAAAAAGCCGTATCCATTAGGCTGTTAAGCGAATGGAAAGAAATGCGTTGGACCTAGAGCAACCGGTTGTTGGTTTGAAGTGCCTATCCGTGGCTGTGAAACATGATAGAGGTTGGAAGAGGTATAGAATCAGTGTCCCGCGGCAACCGGCCTGTAAAATTAGAAATTAAAACAAACGATAAGTGCAACGCTAATACAACTAGGATGTACGTAACATGCTACCTGGAATAAAATATAGGCCAGTTATGTTTAGTTAATCAGAAATACCCAGGCGCATTTGAAAGCCCTGCTCCGGCGTTCTTAGTGTGCAATGGTGCTGCTAGGGTCATCACTGTGGTAAGTTGGTCGAGCCAATGGGTCTTACCTCTGAATGCTGCTAAATCTTATCTATTCGCCATTAGTACTGACTTGGTTGCAGTGCAGACTCCTGAGGTAGCTTTATTATTGCAGTGTACTGATGAAGCCCGCAACCTAAATGTCCTCACCGAGAACAGTATTATGCCTTTGACACAAGATCAACTAGTTGCCACTGAAACACGACAGGTGTTGTTGTGCCTCAGCAAACCGCTGAGTAACACTGAACTAGAGGCATGTTTGCCCATATAACGTCCAGTGGTTAGGTCACTTCTGGCGACTATGTGTAGGCTTGGGCGCCCTACCTCTCAAATGTCGCTATGTGTATAGAACGGATTTAGAAAGCTTGCGACCAAGGTAGTCAGAGATCAGTGGGAGGAGTCGTAGGAAGGTTGTCTAAGCAGCTTGGGATGGCTTTTCTTGGAACGGTGCAGCTTGACGTTATATTAAGTGGAGACGTTTGAGAACATTAAGGGCTTCGGTGGTGTCAATCCTACTCAGCTGTTTTGATTAGCCACGATGGACCATCTGCGCGGCCATCGCCAATAGCTTAAACAAAATAAGCCTCGTTAGGACAGAAAGTCGAAACCTTCTACAAGCTGCTCTGTTGGCACGAGTGTCCGTTGAGCGACCTTGTTGCGTGCCACGGGCCTCCGTTTGAAGTCCTATTGGGGCCTAGAGTAGATACTGTTGGGCGCAAAATGGCACTCAGAAAAATTGCAAAGTGAAACGGTTTTGAGATAGAGGTAAACCTTTGCACCGTCAAGCAATGATAGTCAATTTTACATACGTGCCAACTCGCAAGTTGCTTTACTATGCACCAATGTAACAACTGTGGAACGGCGTAGTGTGAAATGCAAGTAGTTATCTTTGCAAGAACCACTAGCTACAGAAATATGACATTAGTGACCGAAATAGATGGAGCACATCATAATAGATAAAAGTAAGCCTTTTATTCATTGTCGGAGCTTGTATACTCAGAAACACCCACCAACATTTACGCGTCCGCCCTGGACGCTCGATTGGCCATTGGTGCCGATAGGGCCAGCTAAAAGCAATTCAGCTTTAGTCAAAGGTGTGCTTGTAGAAGTCTTCAACCGAGGCTTAGACAAGAGTAGGTATGGCCTTTTTCAAGAGGTAGTGTAGTTATATTGGAGCCTGTAGTGTTCAATTATGCTGTCACATGAAAGTGCAAAGGTGGCTTTTGTTCGTGCTTCAGGTTTTTTCAGTATATAGAAGAGACAATCAAAACTAGAAGTGCAGGCGACTGTTTTTCACTTCCCGCCAGGGGAAGTAAGACGCGCTTTAGGTGATAGCATTTATCGGCCGTGGTATCTGATCTGGTCTAGGTCAATAGACCTGGACGGGATATTCCGCGCAGCGGCCAAAAACCTGACTTTCGTTCTTCCTTCTCGTCGTTTTGCTGCTTTATACTGTTGACCTCCTAATGCTTTCCAACATATAATGGCTGTTTAGCCATACAATGTAAGACATAATTATTAGCTTGGATCCAGCCTATGGTCTAAGCGAGTGGAAGCTACTGAGTTTACTTTCTTTCAGCAAATCAAACAGTGGTAACTGCACTGAACTTCGTGGACATCGGGGACTTAAATCTTTCGCATGATGATACGGACCGTGCAACTAACATGATAGGTACTCTAGAGCATGACCTAGTAGCATAACTCAGTGTGCACTATGTCACTTGTGTGATAGACCTCGGACATTTTACGTTTTCTAAGAAAATAATGCATTAGTATTATTTTTTATGCCATCTACAGGCGTCATATAATTTAAGCACAATCAGATTTTCCCGTAGTCTTAAATAAATAAATATTTTATTCTCGACCAAGCGAGGCACGCCTTTTAGGCAGGATCGGCATGGTGGAATATTGTACATGATAGCATGCTTCTCAAGCCCAAGGGCTGGAGTAGTACATGCACAGTCAGTAGTGTGGGCCCATATGGCTCATAGACTAAATGTAGTCTATCATCACGGAATGCGTGATGTAAAGACAAGAATTAAATTATTAAGGTGCAGTATTTTGGCGAGAAACTACTCCTATGAGGATGTGTACACTGTGTGGGTCAGGTGAGTAAAGCACGAGGAAAATGCTGCGAAAATATTTTAAGAACAATGGCATGTCACTGATCAGATAGGTAGGTGTAGTCGTACGAGAGTCGATATAGGCACAGAAGTTGTGAACTTTAGTATCGGTCAACCTGTAAATTGGTTGCTGTACAAAGGTTCTAGCATGTTGTTTCAACGAACTTACGTTGTAGTTATTGCAATATCCTTGAGAAGTCATGGATGTGTAACCAGTGGTCGAAACTTGTTTGGCGCGTAGTTGAAATCAAATCGTTGCTCTGACGGCACCTTCTTTTTCGTCTGCCTTTCAGCAGGACATGCCTACGCAGTTATTGAAGGACAAAAACCTAAAGAGAACAGTTGTCTGTAACTTTTCTTTTACCTTTTCTATTACATTGATTCATCCCTATAGAGCCTACGTGTTGCGTAATAGAACTTACGTCTCAATCCTTGGAGTTCGCTTTTGACTGTCTTCTACAATTGGCGACCCTGCCAGGATACCAGAGTGTAGCAGAAGCCAAAGGGGCAGTGTGAAGACGAAAGTCACAAGCTTGTTGTTGACCACGGAGTGGAAACTTCTGCCGCTTTGGAATTATTGTCAGACGTTTTAAAGAAGATGACAACGAATTCGCTACCAATGGCGTTCACATCCCAGCTACCGCCCCCGAAATATTCTCACCGGACATATCTTAATCAAGATGGAAAAAACAAGTAAAGCTGTACCCAAAGAACTTTCCTCTTTCGCAAAACGACACCGTCAGAATGGGACTGCTCTCAGAAGAGGCTTTCAATATTGTGGCGGATACGAAACTTCTGGAAGAACCGGTCGCAGAGGAAACATTCGTCTTCCTTCGGCGCTTACTGGATCGGCCCGTCCTGCCCGAAGAATTTTGCAAAGCCTTTCATGCCCGTTAGCCAAGTTCGAGGAAGACGTGGGACCAAACGTACGAGAATTGCGGAGAATGGCCGTAACCGCCTATAGAGACGAAACGTAAGAACAACAGGACAAGCGCATTGTAGATCAGTTGCTCGAAGGCATCTAAACACCCTCGGTAAAAAGGGAGTTTCGCTAACGACTTCCTGCTTGTCTTCAGGCCGCCATAGAAGTGTCAGACTAATTCGAATAAGTGGACGCCTCCATGGGCCCTACGGAACCACGCTGTGCACTGATGGGATGCAGTCATAGTGGCTTCAAGGCACCAGAACGAAGGAATTGGAATCGCGTTCTGTACCGATTGGGTTGCTCGCGACCTCCATTACAATGGAACTTCCGGAGGCCCTGCCCTCCTCCACCAAGAAGAGGAAATTTCCCGCCAAGGCGTGGACGCCGAAATCTCCAAGGTGAGTGCGACCGTGTGAAGTCAGTTTTCATTCTCGCTGTCACTAGTACAACGCCTGCATTCTAATTAAACGTAGAGCCACTCGTAGCACGCATGCCACTGGTAGGTGTAATTGACACAGGGACTGGAGGAGCTTAGTCCGATCTAACATAACCAAGTCGCTGACAGATGGTGTGTGGACGCCATGCCGCTATCGTCTGACCGCTGCTAAGGTGAAACCCCTGTATGTTCGGGAATCGATCACTGCTCAGGTGCACATTGCTAATGCAAAGTTCCGCCACGAGTTTATTGTTGCTGATAACCTTTCATTTGCTGTAATCATTGGAATGGATTTATTGAGGCGCCTGAGCTGTCAATTAGATTTAGACAAATGCCAGTTGATCACCGACATCTGCGTTGTATTGCTCCAACAAGGCCAGGCCGACAGTCTTGAAACGTTTGCGATTTGTGAGAGCCCCTCCGACGAGGAAGACCGGGTAGACACGTTTATCCGCTCACTCGAATTGCCATCGGACGAGTCGACGTCGGAAAAGCTCAAAGATGTGCTGCTAGCTCACTCTGATGCATTCACCTGGCAGACTGGAGACCTGGACCGCACCAGCGTCGTTTAACACCTTATTGACACGGGGAATACGACCCCGATTAGGACTCATCCAAGACGGATCCCGTGCACTGTCAAGGCGAGCTCCAAAAGCTCATAGGCGAAATGTTGAAAAAGGAGGTTATCAGACCCTCTACTTCTCCGTGGACAGCCCCAGTCGTCTTGGTAAAGAAGAAAGCCGGTGCTTTTAGGCCGTGTGTTGCTTATAGGTGGCTAAACGTAGTCATGCGGATAGATGCATATCCACTGCCCAGAATCGATGACCTTCTCAACACGTTCGGAGTGTCGGCTTAATTCAGCACGTTAGGTTTTGTGTCTGGTTATTGGCAAGTGGGGGTTGAAGAGAGTGACCGTGCGAAGACAGCCTTTTTAGTCCCTTCAGGCCTTTATGAGTTTCAAACAATGCCTTTCGGCCTATCAAATGCTCCGGCAACGTTTCAAAGCCTTATGCAGGAAGTGCCTTACGATTTAATTCCTCACAAGTGTCTGGTCTATCTGGTTGATGTCATCTTACAAGGGAGAACGAAGGATAAACATCTAAACAATCTAGCCGAATCGCTCACATGTCTACTCAATGTTGGTTTGAAACTCCCAGCAAGAATATGGCGCTTACTACTAGAAGAAGTTACCTATCTCGGACACCACCTCTAGGACAGGCATCGGACAGATCCTCACAAGCCAGATCACGTAAACGCGTGGCCAATCCCCATTAATCTCGAGGAGTTAGGCAGTTTTTTATGACTGACGTCATACTACCGTCAATTCATCAAACGTTTCTCGGAAGTCGCAGCCCCTTAAACGCGTTGGTGCAGAATCGTCGCAGTTTCGATTGGATTGTTGAATGTCAAACAGGCTTCGATCGATTGCGAGAGGCTCTGTGCACGGCCCCGATGTTAATCTTCCCGGACTTGTCACCACACGCTGGGAAGTTTATTTTGGAAACGGATACCAGCGATCAGGTCACTGGAGCGGTTTTGTCACACAAAGGGCGGGACGGCACAGAGAGTGGTTTCATACAGTAGTAGAAGCCATACGTCAAGGGTGCAGACTTACTGTACGAAAAAGAAGGAAATGTTGGTGTTGGTGTTTTTCATACAACAAAATAGGCATTAACTTTTAGGAAGAAAATTCGTAATACGGACTGATCACTAATCGCTTAGGTGGTTGCAAAACTTCAGGGACCCTGAGGTGTAGGTTGCTCGATGGCAAGAGCAGCTACAGGTGTATGCGTTCGAATGACACCATCGGCTCGGAAAACACGCGGAAACGCGGATGCGCTATCGGGGATTCCTTCTCGAGATCACGGAAACTGTCCTTCCTGCACTACGCAACACGTGGCGCTAGTCAACCTACAAAACGCCGAGTATATTCGTTGGCAAGAAGCACAGGCATCGAACCCAGAAATATCACTTATCTACCACGAGCAGCGCTCGGGAAGGGTCAAACCAGCTCCGAAAGAAATGAAAAGGAAAGCTCCGAAGCTTGGTGCTTGTGGGCAATGTGGGATAAGATCGCCATCGAAGAGGGTGTGTTGGTCTTCGATGTCAGTCCGACTTAGCTGAGGAAGCTCGTAGTTCCACGGATGTTAGTTACGGAAGTGCTGTCGGAACTGCACCAACAGCTGGGACGTGCTGGAATCAATGAACTGGGATTGGCGGCGCGTCGACGAGTTTGTTGGCCGCATCAAGGAAGAGACATTGTCAGCTTCTGCTAAACTTGTGAACGGTGCGCAACGTTCAAAAATCCTCCTATTGCTCATAGGGCACCATTGCAATCCATGACAGCGAGATACCCGAACGAAATAGTTAGAGTAGACCTCGTTGGTCCGCTACCGGAAACGCCGAGAGGGAATCGCTACATCCTGGTCATGGTAGACTACTTCACCAAATAGTTTGGAGCCGTGCAATCACGCAGTCTGATATTCTCACTGTGGCAATAGCGATGATTAACCACTGGGCTTGTCAATGAAGAGCGCCTGGGCAACTGTATTCCGATAGGGTATCATGTTTCGAAAGCTCATTGGTCCAGGAGATGTGCAGCGCCCTCGGTATCGATAGAACGCAAACAACGGCTTACCATACACAAGGAAACAGACAGGTTGAAGGCACGAATTGGTTGTTAAAGTCACGCTTGAAGGCGTTCGTGGACCAGGACCTTTGCGAGTGGGACACGTTGTTGCCTAAATGCTTAATGGTCCGTCGCATTACGGTGTACTCTTCTATCCGGCAAAAGCCGCCGTTTATGTTGACGGGTAGAGAAGCTCGGTTGCCCTCGGATGTCCGAGTACCCAGTTCTCAACTAGTGTACCCCCGGACACAGAATACGTCGGTAAGCTTCTTGACTCCGTTCGACGTACGCAAGAAGCAGCACGCATTCACTTGGCGAACACCCAACGGCAAAAGAAGGAATACTACGACAAGAAGGTCTCCGGTGTCCCGTTGAAGGCAGGCGACCTTGTATATTTGTAGAAGACATCGGTATCAGGAGTACCAGCGAAGCTGCATCGTGAGTGGGCAGGCCCCTACATGGTAGACCGAACAATAGCTGATCAGACGTGTGTGCTTAGGGACCCAAAGAACGCCGTCGGGCAGCATATGGTAGTAAAATTTAATCGGCTTAAACGTTTCCAAATCGAGCCTGAGCATTCAGGCAAGGAGCCCCACAATGAGCGACCGACAGAAGTAGCCACCAGTGTTGAAGTACCAGCTCAAGAAGGCTTTGGCGTGGAAACGGGGATGCTGCTTGCATAGAAGGAGTGCGGCGTAAAGAGTGATTGAAATTTGTTTGGCGCGTGGTCAAATCAAATCGTTGCTCTGCCGGCACCTTCTTTTCCGTCTGCCTTTCAGCAGGTCATTCCTGTGCGATTATTGAAGGACAAAAACCTGAAGAAAACAGTTGACTGTAACTTTTCTTTTACCATTTCTATTACATTGATTCATCCTTATAGAGCCTACGTGTTGTAATAGAACTTACGTCTTAATCCTTGGAGTTCGCCTTTGACTGCATTCTACAGCTGCAGTTATCACGGCTTTGGAACAGAAGCTCTTTACGTCTTGTGCAACGTGCGCGGGGAAGGGCTATCGTGTCGTGTACATGACGGAGGATATATGACGAAAGGTTGATGTTGTCTGTCCTAAACGCGGGCGGTTTGAAATGTGGAGGGCCGTTTATCCTTGCTATTATGACATCCGGTAAACGCTATTAAAACTGGAAATATTTATAGGAATTTGATGTAGGACTATGAGTTGCTAACACGCCAGTCTCTCGGACATACTATTTTCTTAGCCTGTGTGTATTAAAGGTGCACTCCGCGGAGTTGTTTTACTGCACGAGCAACAGTAATTTCATGGTAATTACGGTCTATATACACCACGATGTATGAATCATTCGGGCCGTTCTGCTTTTGGATTCCGTCCTTCTCTGCTGGTGACCGTGTGAATTTATACTGTGTAAAAGATCTCGCTGGTACTCTCAGACCCCTCGTTCCCGATTTCAGCAAGGGTTTTGTGTAAGAGCATTGTAGTAAAACAACTAGGTTTTGTTGAGTCCAAATGGATGCACGCGTGTCCTTTCCTAGCTAGCTTATTGTGCTTCTGCGGACTGAATGGTACGCCATTATACGATGGCCTACTTAAACCGGCCCAGGCCTCTTCACCTCCATTGCGAATTTCACGGTCGTGCTTTTGCGACCTCAGGTCATTAACCAAATAGTTAGTTGTATTCTAGCACTGCCGGTTCACTGCATCTGTTAGAGACTTATCGGGTGTTGTGCAGTGTGCTCATTAGAGTTTACGTTTCCACAAAGAATGCACCGATCCCATTCCGGAGCACCATACTTTTATAGTAAGCAACGAGGGTTGCCTTCATGGCCGTCACGAACGAACGTTCCGTGCTTTCCAGAATAGCAAATTATGACACATGCGACCTTTGGTGTTAAAGTTATTAACTGGGAAGTCGACGGCCCAATGAAATTTCACCCGTTATGAATCACTTAGGATTTAGTAGAACCGTAGCAACAACTGATCAGAGCGAAGCCTGTTCACCTATAAAACACTATGAAAGGTCGTTTGTCCTTGAACCTCCGTTAGCAGACACCGATGTAGAAACAGAGATTCCAGTAGCTTTGCTCCTGACCGAGGTTCCATGACATGAATGCAAGTATTTCTGTTTACGCGTAAAATAAATCCCACAATCTTCAAGGATGGAAGGAGTTACAAGTCCAAGCATGACGTTGTAGCCATCCATAGGGTAAGGCAATCTTTAAACCTCGGTTAAACGGACTTTAAGTTTCCTTTTCCTTGTACCTTCCAGTTTTGCTTACGGCCAACACCATTGCTGGCTTTCGATGAGGGCACGAATCGTATAGCAAAAGCTCGGGGCGCTTTTGCTACCCCACGCCACTTATGGCGCCGGCGCGACATCACTCTTACCCTGAAGTGTAGAGTTTACAATGCAGCGGTGCGTTCGACCCTACTGTACGGTGGTGAAACTTGGTTGCTTTAAGCAGCGGAGCTGAAGCGGCTAGTTACGTACGACCACCGGCGCCTTCGGAATTTAGCTAACATCTGGTGGGAACACCCCATGTGCATCGAGCGTGTTGGACGCCTCGTTTATGGCACAGGAAAAGGAACTGAACCGCTCAGCACCGTTATTTCACGCACCAGGCTCCGATGGCTCGGCCACGTGTTACGCATTGCCAGCCCACCGACTTCCGCGACGTGTGTTGTTTGCGCGCCGGTGGTGTGGATGGAGAAAGAGGAGGGGTTGCCAAGCGATGACTTGCTCGAGCGGAATGATGGCTCTCACTTCTGAGCTGGCCTCGGTTGGAGCATCTCGGCTCCCTGGTTGGGTTCCGAAAGACAATTACCACGCTTGCTTGGACACGCTTGCTGATATGGCAAGAAGCCGACCGCAGTAGCGTTCGTGCTTTGAGTTTATTTGTCTCAACCCATCCCTCCTAGCCTACCCTCCAACCACGATCTTATTATTTGGCCATATATAATTTTGCATGGTAATTTTTTTGGTGCACAGCAGCCGGCTGGTAGCTTACAGGAACGATGCCCATCCGTTACCGGTAGCTCAGCCAGCTTGCACCAGTTGCATTTTTCTCCTTTTTCTATGTTTTGCGGCACAGTAGCTGAGGTGTTCCCCACCTCCAGCTAACGTTAATATGATGATGATGATTGCTGAATTTCATTCGCTAGGCTATGGCTCGATGCGCTAGACAGTCATTACAACCACATCCAGTTTGTCACTAAGCGTTACGCCGTCCCGTTACATTTATTATGGCCTTTTACTAGGTGGTTGTGACCTGCTGGCCAAGGTTTGGTTTCGTTCACGAAAGTGGAACTTGTAAGAATACCGGATTGTAGACTCAAGGGTGGACTGCCGTATTTGCTTTAGGTGGTTGTCAATTTTTTAATTGCACTCCAGCACTCGAGCGAACGTAGAAAATGCTTTGCCCGTTAAACAGGAATTTAACTAAACTAGTTGAAACATAGCTTTATTACAGGAAGCTCCACATGTTTTAGCAGCAGTGTGCGCTGTGGTCCACCACGCCGAGGTCGGTAAGCTGGCTTGATGGCGTGCAGGGATAATGAAGATAATCTGACTATAACGAAACAAAAAATTAGGACTAATATTTAATTTCCAGAGGCCTTACAGTTATGCCAATAACATAATCAGAAAAATAGTGGCCAAAGTCCTGTAGAGGAAGCACAATCTTCGGATTGCTTGTGTGAAGATTATCTAAAGCAACCGAATACGCAGAAGCGTTATATCACGTGATTATAAGTTGTACAGGCTTTGGCGCCATTTCCTAATTGTGGTCTCACGGACCATGAAGAGGCTTGCATAAACACATCAGCTGTTGAGCTCAAAAATACAACGGACAAACCAAAAGCGCCGGAAAAATTCACTAGCCGCCTTCAGTTAGTTGTCTCCAGAATGTAGGGTGGATCAGTGGACGACTACTAGGTCAACCAGATGAGCCAACTTAGGATGTACGCTTCCATTGATAACACGACTTGTAGAGGAAGAATACGCTTTAAGCGCAGCAATTAACACTGCACAGTGTACGAGCAGCCAACATAGGCCGAACTATTCCCAAAATCCAGTCAGCGCTTATTGAAGCGCTACTGGCTCCCCAGTTATATTAACAACATTACAGAGCTTTAAGACATTAGCAACTAAGTGTAACTGTAAATCAAGCTCAATGGTAATTCGTTCAAATAAACTGCAAATAACAGCGGACCACAGAGAGACTTGCAGAACGCAACTAAGGACAACTTGCTAATACAGAAGACTGCTAGTTACACAAGCACACTCTTTTCGTTCATCCAGGACTGCTGACGCCCAATGAAGAGCGCGTCCAGATATTTTCTAGGACCTCAACTTAAGTGAGCGTCTCAAATAAAGGTTTGGCAAGGGCCATGGCAAAGTCAATGAACACCACATTTACCATAGGTCTACCACCTACTGCTCTAGTTCCACACTCTCGGGCTGCCAGCAAATTCCAATGACATGGAAATCCTTTGTGGAAACCACGTTTCTCTGCGTTAAGCGGATTACATCTATTCAGAGGGTTCTCCATCAAAGCTCTTATTACTTTGTTAAGTACTAACCACGGCGCTATTCAAGCTGACAGCCCTGTAATTGGCCGGTAGGCTTTTGTCACCGCACTTAAAGCTTGGGCAAACAATACCATTTTTCCCGTCAGTGGGTAAGGCACAACTGTTACGTGACTTCTGGAACACGCATCTGAGATCCACTAAATCCTACTACCAATTCATGCAGCGTTTGAAGGAAAAGAATGTGGCCCAGAGGCCTTAGTTGGCTTCAGCTTTCTAAGCAACCGGAGAACATGAGATTCAATTACAACACTTTTATCCAGACAAGAGACCACAGAGACTTGCTGCTAGTTCGCTGCAATGCATATTTGTTTCGCGGACAAAGATGCTTGAGTACGGTTCATTCCAACCTTTTGAACAGGGGACAGATGACGTAGTCCTTGCACCAATTTTGTGCTTATGGTAAAGCATCACTCCACTAACAGCCTGTTAATAACCAATGACGGTGGACAAGCTTGGACGCAATATACTAGGTGCGACCTAACTAAGACTGGAAACAGCCTGGTAGAGATCTCCGGTGCAAGGAATCTGAATGACCTACGGAGCTTTCACAGCCTACTGAAAACTATAACCGCGATCTTCTTCCGGTGTTTACTAGACGTAAAATCAGATGAAAGAACAACACCCAGGTCAACCTGCTGGGTAACCTATGGTAACTAATTGCCTTAAAACAGGTAAAGCGTGAAGTATCGCTTGACTTTAGGCGCAGCACTGAACACTTGGCATTATAAATAGGCACATGCCAGTGAGTAAGCCAGTCCTAAAGTGTATCGAGGGCCTGTTGTAAATACTGGTACAATCAAAGTTGGTCACTTGGCGCCGGCATTTCAAGTTGTCGATAACAATGAGGGATGATAGGCCTAAAATGTCGGGCAAATTTCTGACCCATAGAGAGAGCAACGGTGGACTAAAGACCCATCCTGTAGCACGTCACTGCCCTGCTAGAATAGTGCGCCGTTCCCGAGTAGATAACTAAATAACTAAACAAATATATTATGCTCAAATTAGTCGTGGCATGCAAACTCAGGTATGCGCAAAATTTATAAGCCATTATGTGGCGCAACAGATACGTTACCAAGCACGTAATTGGCTGTGGCCAAACGTTGTGCAGTTTGCAGAAGCCGTCGAAGTCTTTATCAGGAGCATACTCATTAGTGGAGTGCCGATAAACTAGTTTCATGTTGGTTTAGATTAAATAAAATAGCACGGCAAGTGGTGTGCACAGTACTTGAACTCTGAGAGTAACTTTGTTGTAGGCGGCAGTAAAATGGTGAAAACTAAGTAGTCAATATTCCAGAGCATAACGATGAGCGTTCACTTTATTCAGTGGCGAGCCACATTTGCCACGGCACAGTGTTGATAGCTTGACGTTCGTAGCATTTTCTAGAGAGAACGCTTGCCAGGCAAAAACCATCAGGTCCTGGAAAACTATGGTCTATTGCTTTGCACTGTCATGTACAGCTTGCATAGCTTCAAATGATGCATTTTTTTAATCAGTTACTCGCAGTCGAATGCATTATTCGTCGGCTAAACAAATGGCACAGTACGAGTCCAAGCTGGACTTTGAGGTCAGTCTAGGAGGAAGTATGATTTTGTAGGTAAGTACCATTTTCCGTGTACAGTGTCGCACCTTTTCTGATTACGAATATTTTTTGGGCTGTGAAGAATTCGTGTCCAGCTACCCGCACAGGACACCCAAGTAGATGGTTGCCTCTGAAGTGAAGCCAAGGTCCAGGTAAGTCATTAAAGGTTAGTTCGTCCCATCTCAGTGGGAGGCAGTTCCTCAGTTTAATTCCGGATCTCTAAGCTGCCAAACACCTCACAGGAAGTGGAAAAAGGGGAACAAGCCAAATCACATTAAAAATAAGCTTGACGGGACTTGACTCAGTAAACGGCTCAAATGCCAGGAGCGCCAGGTCCGCAGGTGAGCCCATCTCGGCATCAATGCAAGTAGAAGGCGTTTAGCTAGACAACGACTGATCAGGTAGCACCGCCTCAAGCAATCCGATTACAACTTACTGGCAGACCGCGCCGCTCAGCTTACACCGAGGGCGTATTGCAGCTGGCTCTTAGGCGTTGCGGGTTCCGTTCTGCTTACGGATTGTGTAACGCGCAGCTTCTAGTCTTGGCCCAAAAACGCTACAACCTCAACCAAGTAAACCTACTTAAAATAGCAATAAGCAATAAGTGGTGATTATTAAATGCAAAAGGAGCAGGTGTGGTGTACGAAGATATTTATGCGTTAATGCGCATCTATAATTACAAGCGTCAGTAAATTGGTTGTTTGCAAAAGGGAGTGATTACGCTTAAACGTGTGCTTTTAGCGTACTTGGCTGCTAAGTAGGGTTCGAGTGACGGCTTGTGCAGTTTGGCGCACCTTGCGCAACCAGATTGCAATTACTTGCGCTACACGCACGGTCCCGTACTGAAGCGATTGAGATGGGTACCTGCAAAAGTTGAGCCTAGTATGCTACATTTCCCATGCAGTAGAGAATAAATAATGGTCCGGTGGAAAGCCGGCATATTACTGCAGCCTTACAAACAATCGGTGAGGCCAAGTAACGTGTGAGCATGCGCTCAGCCTTGCTCCTTGTGCACTTGGACACAGTGTTGCTTGGAAATGTTTGCAGATATTGTACCTGTGCAATATGTTGATGAGGCTTATGCATCAGGTTACAACTTTGTCTTGTAAGGCACCGCCGATGAAGGCAGCGTCAAATGCAGACAGTCCTTTCACTGATGTTAGCGAGAGGCAGACCTGCTGGAACGGCAGCAATCGTTTGCGGCAACGTTGCCGCAGAAGAATTTGTTGTGTCCGAGAAGCAATGCATTTGTTTAGAATCAACCGCTCATTGTCTGTTAGTCTCTCTGAAAGTCGATAAGCACGTATAGCAACGTACTAATAATTGGCTTTTGGTTCTTAAGTATTTCAGGGAGCACACCGCTTAGGTGCGCGTGGCAGTGAGCACAGTTTTGCACGGCACGCGACACATATAGTAAATCGGGTTGGTGTCCTGTGCAATAACTTTGTCTGTAAACGCAGCTTATGAATGTTCTAAATTATCGCTCACCTGGATTACGGTTTTGGGTACCAGGCAGCATGAACACCGGCTGTGTAGAGGCGGCGAACAATTTGTGTGATATGAACAGCGTTGTTACGCATATCTATGCTGGCTTGTGAAGAAAGGATGCATCGCGTCCTAGGTACATGCAATGGCGTAGAGTTTGAAGGTCGTTGAAATATAGTGACAGATGGCGCACCTGCCTTTAGAGCATTGCTGGATGCTCTTTTATTGGTTATAGCAATTCCGCTGTAACAAGAACGTGTCTGCGGCTTGCATGACTGTAAATAATGTGTTGTGAAACATGTAGACTTTCACAACTTATTTTCTTGTTGTTTCTATGCTGTCGATTTTTCCGTGTCATCGATGAAAAGAGCACAAATGGGGTTTTGCTCTGGTTATGAGGCATAAGCACAACTACCTGAGGCAGGATTTTAGGGTTACACAACCTACCGGTCTGGCGCACTAACTGGACATCATAGTTGCGGTCCGGGGATTTCACGGACCGATTATTCCGCACGGCCTCTAAAAAAGGTCAGAAAACAACTCCGGCATGTAAGTTGTATACAGCTAGTGCTTCAAGTACATGCTGCTAATAACTACAAACGCGGGGCTTTCTTGTATAATGTAGGATATTGCCATCTTGATTCTAGTTGACATGTCTGTGAAGCATTAGTTCCATGCGTTGCAGAGAACCAATATAATATAACCGACCTGCTTGAAGTAACCTACCGACTTAACGTGATTATCGTTTGTTGATAAAGCGGCCCATTATCCACGTGCAATGAAGCAACCGCGGCTACACTACCTAGATGGCTAACCACTGTTTCCATGAGCATTAAACACGATGCACTTGTATGCTTTGGCAGCTAGGTTAACCGTTTGTATTTCGTCCTCCACGGAAGTAGCCATGTAAACACCTAGATCGCTTGCTTTCGTACCTTGCTCATATAGAGCAAATAGTCTAGAAAAGATTGGCAGGTGACCGCTACCTGATAAACCGGGCAGTTTTGAATGTTATGATACATGCAAGCTTTCCTGTAAACATCCACGACACTTTCAGGGGACGATGAGGGAAACTGAACTGCATCATACACCGTAGGCGCCACCCCAAGAAGGGAGCTAACCAGGAGAGGATAAGAATTCCCCAGATAATCCATCATTTCAGCGCTTCGTTGCTTGCTACTGATTTTTGCATCGAGATGATACGTTATGGTGTATTCCATTGCCAACACGTGACTAACCACATAGAGAAGATCAGTTAAAGCTGGAGGTACCAATTAACTTTGGCGGTTGACCTACCAATACTAAAACTCGAAACCCAATGAAAGGCCAATAATACAACCAAGGTCTGCTGCAGTTGTACAGTGTTTTGGGGAAGCCGATTATCACGTTAGTTGGTCAAGCTTATTAGCTGTGACGCTTCTTTCGGTTTGGCAAGAATTTTCGTAGAGCAACAAAGTGACTATTTTTGAACCTTATCAAATGAGAGGATTGTAATATCAGGCCCAGAGAGGCGAGAAAATGGTTCTCAAACACACCCTTTGTTAAATGTACCTGACTACGAGGCCGCGGGATTTCAGTACTAGACTACAGAGAGCTCTTTTCCTGGAGAAACGCGATACGCTCACACCAACCATCTAGCTAGAGAGCCAGGAGTTGGCGTTTTTCATGCCCCTAGCCTTTGGTCAATATTGTATAAGTAGATTTAAATGTGCAAAACTAAAAACCATCCTAGCCCAATGGGTTGCTGAGATATGCCAAACGGCGCACGGTTAAATGCTAGTCTCGTCGCGATGAAAAGCTTGCGGCACCGAGAGAGAGCTACGGGGAAGGAACAAGTGCTTTGTGCAAGGATGGCCGCCCACGTCTACGCAAGCATGTCAAATACGCGTGACACAAACAAACGTAAGCGAAATCCAAACCAGCAAACCGCGTAATGTTTTAATTACCTAATAAAACTAATTTTGTAATTATAAGAACAATTTACTTTGTCAAAAGCGGATCACCAGGTCACTACAGATTTGTAAATGCTTTGAACGTTTTCCTTCCCCTCAGCTGATTCATGAACCAGCAGCCAATCATTGCTTTGGGAATAGCAAAACGCGCTACTCTCAGCAGCTTTGTTTAACTGACCTGCGGAAAGCAGGACACGTGCACTGACGGTTAGCGTTACAAGTTGGTTGCCAGCGTTTGGTTTATCACAACCCCTAAGTGCATCGATATGGTAGGCAAGTGCTTTCATAATGAAAACAATGTTGTGGTCAACGTTAGCGACCACTGGGGACTACTTTGACTGCTTGTTTAACCACTTGCCGTCTAGCGTCATGGATTTCGGGGTCTCTACCGACAAAATCCGCACAACCCTGGCGAAGCTCAAAGCTAAAGCAGCTAAACAACAACCCGTCATTGGTAGATAATATTGCACGTTGATTATATATATGTTAATACATTGTTGCAACGGAATAGAAACTAGATCTTTACTCTTAAATAAAGCGCTACTATCAGTGTTTGCTTTGGCCACCTTTGCAGGGCCCGAGACTCACCACAAGCATTGGTTAAAACTAGCTGTTCGCCTTTGGGCCCAAGGCACGCTGAACTGTTATTTCTATGAATTTCTTGGTCAAATTTTGCTGCTCGCTCCGGCTACAGCGTAAAGGTTATTGGTATCTCTGTGCGTTCTTGCTTTATTTTGGTAGAGATTAGCGTTGTGTGCCAGCGTTGTTACCTCGGCGATGGTTGCTCGGCCAGTGCAGTGACTAGACCGTAGCGTGGTGCGAAGGTTTGCGTACCCCGTGAGCTATTGCGTTAAGCTGGGTAGCAATTTCCAAGTGCCTCGGGAGCCGCTCATATCGAACAGGTCAATGGTTGGGGTCAGACTAGATCAGCCTCAAAATACAATGTTATTTGGAGGTCAGAGTGAGGTCATTGGCAATATTCTTTTGAAGCCTACCCCTTGGAGTCAATAAGTCTACGGGTTACAAGCTCACAGTTCGGATGACGTGAAGCACGGGGACTAAGAATTTCTTCCGACTTTCCGGTGCAGAATTGTCTGCTATCGCCTGTTGTACAGTAGCAGCTCCTGGTCAAATCGCTGCCAACCCGCCAACTTCCAAGCGCTGCTGTCCGTGGTCATAAGTGGGTAAGAGAATACGGCGGTAAAACAGGAATTTTTTAACCTTCAACAGCTCTGTTTGAGGGGCCTCGAGCGGACCCAATTAGACTGTGAACTTACAATCTTGAGCTAAGCTTGCTCCCCACTACTCTGTGGGTCCAGCTATTGGATCGAAGGTTCCGGTTGAAGTTCCATAAGTAAATATCCAAATCCCGCACTGCTCTGTACGTTAGACATTTGAGGCAAAGGTTTTCAGACAAACAGAACCCCCTCGGAATAAGCAGCCAAAGCGTATCAGCTACCTTTATGCCCGCATAGTAATACTTCCTCTTATTCACCTTGTGTTTCACTCCTGTCTCTGCGCGCTTCTTTCTCGTCCATGGTGGAAGCATCTGCCACTGATCCCTCTGTCACTGCCATCGGTACCAGTAACTGGTTCATAAAACCACGTGGCTTATTTCACATCGGTTTTTAACTTCCGCACTCTGGATCTGATCGGATAGCAAGAATCCCAGACTTTCACACTGCAATCTCCTCGCATTGGCTTGTGCTGTATCGGAGAAACAAACATACAGGATAAGTTGTGGAAAACCTCCGAGTTTTTGGTTCTGAATCTGCCGACCATGACTACACACTTTGCGTCCCTGGTGATACCGAGTCAGTTGCTCAAAGTATTTACGGTGTTGTTGTTATTGTCAAATGCGGACATGCTGCACGCTACCTGCTAGGCTGGATACCGGTTAAAAGCCGCATGTTGCAGTTCAAGTTTGAAATTCTATTGCGGCTACTAAGCACCGTATGAACACAGGGTGCGCTTTTACCACGTCAGTCCGTGGTCCTACTGACAACAGTTCAGATGGTACCAATGGTTATTTATACTAACAGTTTTTATCTTTTCTCAGCGTGGCGGAAGCTCTTGACCATCTGCTTTGTGTTCGTGACTTAAATGCCAAACTTTCTAGTCTTTCATGTTCTCCACAATACTAATTGTTGGGTCACCGCCTTTTAACAGTGTTTGACTTCCTCATGTCATCCTGCTGCCTTGTCGGTTAGACCGTTGATGAAATACTTGGGATAGGGCACCTAAATACAACCCTCTACTTTGGTATGGGCAGTCCTGTATTATCACGTCTACTAACAATAATTGAACAGAAAATATTACTGCTTCCGCACTTGCTATGACCACACCCTATTGTCCATATTGCTGAAACCTGGAGGTAGGTTTGGCTTGGTAGCAGTCGAAAAGCCAATGGAAACAGACTACCGTCTCGTTGTACTGATCATCGCCTGCTTCATTCGAGCCTCACTTTCCGACGCCTGAAGACGCAGACCGCGACCTGTTGCTCTCCTTCACATAAGCAACAGTGATCCTCCCTTGACTACGTAGCGAAAAGGTAGGCATGGCGAGGAAGCATATCAGACTTCCGTTTGTCCTGGTCGACGGGTCTGGACTCCGAGCGCATTGGTTCGCGCTTAGTTATGCATGCTTTTCGAAGGACTGGCTGGGCGTCCGCACCAGCGAACGAGTGTAAAAGGCTACAAAACCCAACCACGTTAAGTAATTTCCAGGCCTCTTTTTCAACACCGCTAACCCTAGCAGTCAATAATGACTTGATTTTACAGTGAATGCGCAGCAAAAATGCTTTAACTCATTAATAGAATGATTTTGATGATTATTATTGTTCATCGCAATCAGTAGACCATTCAGATAAGTCAACTACCTATTCGGAAAAGCACCAGACGGCGGCTTCGCCCTATCGGGGCTTGTCGGTGATGCGCATCCTTTGGTCCTCTGCTGAGGATCGAACCCATGACTGGTATTGGCTTGTGCCAACTAGCCCGCAGCGTATGCAACTGCGCCAGGAAGGACGGTGGTCGACAACCACGAATTGTTAGCTAACTGCGATATAGCCCGACCCATCCTCCACTGCCTGAATTGTCGGTTGATTGCGACGAACAATAATAATCATCAAAATCCGTCTACGCATGAGTAATACAAATTTGCATTTACGGATTCCATAAAAGCTATGTCGATTCATAGCTGCCGTAACCGAACGTCCTGACGCCGGAAGGCCAACCGCTGTCCTCTGCATGGCAGTGGAGGATGGGTCGGGATATATTGCAGTTAGCTAATAATTCGTGATTGTCTGCTACCGTCCTTAATGATGGGGTTGCATAAGCTGCGGGCTAGTTGGCGCAAGCCACCAGCCGTCTTGCGTTCGATTCTCTGCAGGGAACCGAAGAGTGCGCCACCGACAACCCCCAACGGGGCGAAACGGCCGCACGGGGCCTTTCCGGATGGATGGCTGACGTATCTGAATTGTCGGCTGATTGTAACGAACAATAAAAATGCTTTTGCTCCTGTCTGCATTGTTAGTTGAGGGTCACCAAACAATGCTGGTCGTGTTTCGCGAATGGGTAGTCGCCGCTCTTTCCGGGCCGTTTATAACCGTAGAGGAAAAGTTTATGTATGTATTTATCACTTGCCCAATAAACATTTCGCAGAGTGCCACAACACATGAGTAACCACAACACACTATGAAAGCAAGTAAGAGGACTGGAGGAAATGTTCCATGTGTTATGTGGGCATTGAGCTTCCCGGTTACACAGGCCAAGGAACTGGGTTGACTTACCAGAACCCACCTAGAGCCTTTGGGCTAAAGACCAGACCCGCGAGGCAGCAAAGTGATTTACGGAAACCGGTGACAGTCAAGTGACCCTTTGCCTTCTTTGTACTCGAAAGCGGTCCATGGAGCAGCCGGTGGCCAGCAATGTTTTCGTCCGCCTTCCGTTAGGTGCTCACCCCCCGTTACGGGAGTAAATGGTCAGTGACAATAAAGTGCCTCCTATTAGCTTTGGCACAATGTTGTACGAACAATCGTGGTATATACGAAAGAACCAGATGACCAGTCCAGAACTCCCTAAATTCTTAGACGCTGCAGCTGATTATCCGCGACTGCTTAAGCATCAAAAATACAAGGAACACGAGACTTATTTGACGGCGCCTTCACAAGGAAATCCCTACCGATCTGCAACCAGGGAACGCGCTGTATAGCGTATAGCTGCGCCACGGATAAGAGAAGAACGAGGAACCCCAGGTTGAGTATTGCGCAGGAGTATAACGAAAAGGTAAATTTTGGAGGTAAAAACGTGCTAGAGAGATGGAAATTGCTAGGTTTTCCGCTTTCACAAGAAAACTCTTCCGAATTAGCCGAGCCACCGAAGGTTTTGGATCTGTGGTAAGCGAAACTATCTCCGAGTTGAATGGCCAACTAATCACTACGTTTCAACGACGGTTAGAACGATATGATGGACAATGGTACATAGTTTTGATAGCAACAAGCCATATCGGCTTCCCCGGGAGCGCCCAGTATTGTTGCGCGGCCCGTATATACAGTCCCTCCTTATCAGGAAGAAAGCTGGCAGAATCTCCGCTACAAGCTTTGCTTAAAGCACCAAGTCCTAGTAGCTTATGACTACTTCTATTTAAAAATGGCGGCCATTCGCTGCTTCGAAAATACGCTGCTGTGTTTGCAGAAGCCCGGCTGAAAGAGAAAGATCCATCAGCTTGGGGTTATCGGTAGTCGTTCCCATACTCAGAAGGGGTCTGCGCGCAATTTATTTCAATTGCAGGGGTAACAGCTTGGTTCCCGCCTTTCGTAAGGTCTTGGTGTCAAGGAGCGAAGCGCTACGGCGTGAAGAACAGGTTATGTTTCGCCCTGACCGCTGCTGCATTGACCAAATCTGTACACTCCCCCAGATCCTCGAGCTCCGTCAAGTGCACCAAGCACCAACAAGTGTTGTGTTTAAGCAACTGAAAATTACCATTTAGAGTTAAAAGGGAACACGAGACTGTAGGTGAACAATTGTGCTCGATGATTCTCTTCATCCCATTACAATCATATTTAATTGTAAAATAAGGAAATGAAATCGACTCATTGGCTCAAGTTACATAGTTTATTAACGGTTCAGTGAAGTAGTCTAAATGCTTAGCATTGACCTTACAAGTCGGTTGTATGGTACCGAGCTTGATCTGTGGCAATCCACCACAGCCTCGTTTGTTCTAGCAAGCCAGCGGGACTGTAAGACATGGGAAAACCACTTTTGCGAGCATAAAGCTTGAAACAGCGGGATGCAAATCGACTCAGCGGTAGCGAGCGCACAGAGGCTCAAAACGCTTGAGAGTTGCTGGGGGCCATGTAACTTTTCCTGTTCCTAGATATCCGCAATGACGTTCATTCTGTCGACAGCTCTGTATAGTGGCACGACTTGGTGAGGGTTGGCGTCTCCGGGATCTTCGTTTGCGTGCTGATTGCTACTCACAGTCTGGTGTTAAGGGGCGTTAGGGCTTGTGGCAAGCTGTTGCTCCGCTTTGTGGCCAACAGTATAGTTCGATCGGGATGTCCTATTTTCGTGATCGCTTTTAACTTAGCCTTTTGAAAACGTCCTAAAAGACTCTTGGGATAAGTGGTTGTAGGTTGGTGTTGCGCACCCCGTTATTGACCTGCACTACGTCGAGGATCCCATTTGCTGCTTGACGGTCCTGAGGTCGCCCAGTTTGAACTCAGCCCCTTATTCCCATCCGGTTTCAACGCCATTCGCCAAGACATTCAGACGCCTTTATCTGCACTCACGCTTGATGACGAGACACGGAAGCTCGTGGATAGTTTTGTCAACGTTGGAAGCTGCACCACCTCCAGTGGAGCTGTTAGAGACGAGAAGGCGATGCGTAATTTGGGCGCTCATCCCGATTTAATGGCGTGCCTCCCGTAGCCGCGGTTAAACCTTTATTTGTTTATTTATTTCGCTAAGCTGAGGTGCTTGTGTTACTGCCCTGACATCAGCCTACCCAACAAAGGGCGGGTTTATTGTGCAACTGTCCGCCCCGTACAATTAACTAAATAAATGTTTTATTCTGGGATTAATCTAGGCATCCCAACGCAGGTATGATCAGTATGTACAAGCAATTATGTGGCGCAGTAGATACAGTACAACGCGCGTAATTGGTTGTGTCCAAAGTTGTACAATTTGCAGAAACTTTCGAAGCACTCATAAGGAGCAATTCCAAGCTGGAGTGCCAGTAAAATGGTTTCAAGTGTGCGTAGAGTAAATAAAGGTAGCACAGTAGTTAGAGTGGGGACAGTATGTGAAGACAGAGTACCACTGTTGTACGTGTCAGTAGAATATCGAAAAATGGCTAATTGCTATTTCATTGTGTAACAGTGGTCAATGACTTTATTCAGTGGCTAGTCATATCCGCCACCTCACAGTGTGTATAAACGGACTTTTGTGGTTTTTTTGTAGGGAGGAAGCTTGCGAGGCGAAAACCCACCACGTCGTGGAACACGGTCGTCGATTGCTGTGATCTGTCATTTGCAACTGGCAAAGCTGGCTATAAAGCATTAGTTCCTTCTGTTATTCGCCGTCGTGTAACTCCACTGCTGGCCAGACAAATGGCACAGTCAGGTTCAAACATGGACTTTGGGGGCAGTCGGGGAGAAATTATGATTCTGCAGGTAAGTAGGATTTCCAGAGTATGGGGTCGCACCTTCACTGCTTACGTATATTTGCCGGGGAGCAAAGAATTCATGTCCAGTTACCCTCACTGGACCTCGGTGGCCGAGTTATTGGGTGCAGATGATTAGTATGGAATTGAAGCCATGGTCCAGGTAAGTCCTTATTAGTTATTTCTTTGCATCCCAGACGCAGGCAATTCCTCAGTTCAGTCCCGGATCACTCAGTTGTTCACGACCTCAGAGAAAGCGAAAAGAGAGGAACAAGCCGAGAGAAGACCAAAAAGACAGTCATTGTACCAAGCATTGGGTAACTCCTACATTGAGACATTTACTTGAGAAAACTGGTGTACTATGTGTAACAGATATTACGCTGAAAATGGTTTTTACTTATGCAGAAGGCATGGCCTAATGGGTAATATACTTTCATGTACATAAGGAGGAAGAGCAGGGCTCCGGTAAGAAATTCATGAGGTATTAGCTAAGGGAGTTATAATTCCACCTGGAACCACTAGGTGAGTAATTAGTCATGATTGGTGGTTCTCGGAAACCAAAAGATATAGGGACAATGTGGCTATATTTTATCTAAGACACATAAAAATTATTATGTACATGGGTATATGAAGGTAGGCAACTGAGCACACTAGAAGCAGGCTAGGATTAAATGGATATGAACGGAAGATTAAGTGTTGAAGGTAAGACTATGGAGAGATTGCGCTAATGGATCGGGTTTCAGTGGCAAAAGCGCCTGTTACGTTAATCATTCTAGGTACAAATGAATAAATACAGTTTCAAAGGGAAGGTGAAAACTAGCTGTGGCGTAATCAAAACATACCAAAAGAATAAGCGTTCTAGGGAAGGAGTGACTCCTAGTGAGTTCCGGGTAAGCGCAGAGTTGAGTAGAGCCTAGAGTGACTAGCTTCTACTAAGCAAAGGTATGGGCGCCAGGGAAGGAGGTGTCGGTGTTTGGTGTAGCCATATCATTAGGACGTTTGACCACTACTGGATACTTCCAGTTTCAATGAGTAAATCAACAAGCAAGCGAAGCTCAGAGAGATAGACGTTCGAGGAAAATGAAGGCTGAAGAGCAAAGGAGTGGCTTCTTCCAAGCTATATGGCTCAACAAGGACTAGCTGCTGCCAAGAAGAGCTGATGCAAATAAGACGAACGACGGAGAACGGCGCGCTAGGAGAGAGCTGAGTGGCCAGCAATAGAGTTCGGATGAAGCGTTAAGTTACTAGTGGATCTTACGGTGGCACAGAACAGGTCAACAAACCAGCCGAGCCGTGGTGCAGACATCCAAGAGAATAAATGTTGCAAGGTGGGAGCGACTCCTATCGAGTTCCGGGTATCAGCAGACTTGAATAGGGCCTATGGCGACCAGCTGCAGCTAAGCAGAGATAATGGTTCTAGCACAGGTGGTATCAGTGGCCGGTGTAGCCATATCATAAATAAATTTGGTCACTAGTAGAAACCTACAGTTGCAAAAAATAAAGCAACAAGCGATCGAAGGTTAGTGTGACAGACGTTCGAGGAAAATGAAGGTTGGAGAGTAAAAGAGTGGCTTCTTCCAGGCTACAGATATGCACAGGGATGCACGAAGCCAAGGACGACTAGCTGCTGCCAGGAAGAATTGAGGATATTAGGGGAAGGGCGGATAAACGCGCTAGGAGAGAGGTCAGTGGCCGGCAATGGCATTCAAAATAGGCTTACAGTTGTTATTGTAACCTACGGTGGCACAGAATAGGTCAACAAGCCAGCTGAACTGTGATGCAAACATTCAAAGGGAATAAATGTTGTAGGGAAGGAGCTACTCCCAGCGAGCTCCTGATATCCGGAGAGTTAAATGGAGCCTGTGGCTACTGGCTATTGCTAAGCAAAGATAGTGATTCTAAAAAAGGAGGTATCATTGGCTGGTGTAGCCATATCATTAAGACGTTTGACCACTACCGGATACCTACAGTTTAAGTAAGTAAATCAACAAGCTAGCGAAGGTTGGTGAGACAGACGTTCGAGGAAAATGAAGGCTGGAGAGTAAAGGAGTGGCTCCTTTCAAGCTACATGGAGCCAACAATGACTAGCTTCTGCCAAGCAGAATTGACGCGAGTATGGCGAACGACGGAGAAGGCCGCGTTAGGAGAGAGCTGAGTGGCCAGCAATATAGTTCGGATTAAGGCTTTATTAACTAGTGGATCCTACGGTGGCACAGAATAGGTCAACAAACCGGCTGAGCTGTGATGCAAACATCCAAGAGAATAAATGTTGGAAGGTAGGAGCGAATCCTAGCGAGCTCCGGAAATCCGCGGAGTTGTATAAAGCCTAGGGCAACTAGCTGCTTCTGAACAGAGAAAATGGCACCAGAATAGAGTTTCAGTGTGCGGGTAGAGCTATTCTTTCAGGACTTGGCACTAGTGGATACCTAGTGTGTTACGGTATACCTCGCCATACATGCTGAGATGTTATGCGTACGGTCCAATAGAATTAATTTTGGAAATAAGTAGTGACTCCAAGCAAGCTGCGGGTATGCGCAGAAATGCATTGAGCCTACGACGGCTAGCTGCTGCAGCTATTCAGCTTTGCGCCGCATCAAGCCGGAATAAGTGCTAAAGCACGCTGGGTAGTAGAAAGCTTGTAATATGTTTACAGCCCCACACAAAAAGCGAATGCATGCGTGAAAATGATTGTAAAGTAGAATGCATGCTAACGACGCAAGTTAGCTGCCTCACGCAATGGGATTCAGAAGTCTTGGATGATTAGAAGACAACAAGTATGTCAGTCGGAGTAATGGGAAGCTGTAGGTGGGACTGGATTTCTAATGATTTGGTGGCAACAAACGTTGTGGTTGTTTTGTGGTGTTACGCTTTAGTAGCGGTCAGGTCCGTGCTCCCACGGCTCATCCTCAGAATTGCATATTCCAAGGAATTCAGATATTGAGGTAGTGTTTAGAAATCTTTGTAAAGAGTTTCAAAACTCTAGGGTAGTCTTGGCTGTCCGGATAGTCATCCGCAGCCGATTCCATGCGATGGCGTATTTATGAAGAATGAAGTTTAAACGAATGCTGGATCGAGCCTTAAGCAGAGTTATGAAAACTGGTCTGGCTCGAATAGGGTAAGGGTCATTGTCTACTTGTAGAACAAACCAATCAGTATTGACCTTTGGGCTTTGTATCATCTGAAACAAAAACACAAGGTTGATCTTGAGCCTGCGTAGCCAAAGTGGTTCCAGTTTAAGTTGTTTGCCATCTGTCTCGATAACTAAGCGTGGACAAACCAAGCAGACGTTTGGTAAACTTTCCTTGCACCCTCACAATTTCTATAGGTTCACTCTTGCGCAAACTGGTGAACACAATTGAACAGTACTCAAAAATTGGTCGGGCGCAGGACTTGTGGAGGGCTAGCCGTGATTCCACAAGTAGTATCGATTTGCAACTCACACCGATAGTTGAGCGCGCTTTTGCATAGCTATAGGTCACCTTCTCGGCAAAGTTAAGTAAACTGGAGTAATGTACGCCTAGGTCCCTGACTGTAGTGCATCATGCAAGTGATGGGCCATGTAGTTTCAGTGCTTCGGGAGGCACACTGCAACGATATGATATAACTTTGCAGTTTTCAGGTGAGCAATTCATTTTTTACAGGTTGCAATAATGATCCAGCGCTTTATGTTTGCTCCGTACACTAGAGTTTCCGTTATGTATGTGGGCTGAGTTACATGTGCAGACTATTTTGATGTCACCTGCGCATAGGAACTGTTTACCGTGTCCAAACGAGGCAGGTACATCGTTGCTGTAGAGGATGAACAGAAATGGTCCTAAGATACTGCCCTGAAATACTCCACTGGTTACTGGTCGTGGTTCTGAGTCCGTGTATCCTAGTCGAACCGACTGTGTGCGATTAGCAGGATACGATGTGAACCAAAGTAATAGTTGGTTGGGGATACCAAAGGATCTAAGTTTGGTCAGAAGGTAAGTGTGTGGGACTCGGTCAAAGGCTTTCCTCATGTCGAGAAGGATTATACTCAGCACAGCTCCAGTGTCAATGTTACGTGTCACCATATCCAAGAACTCCAACTGGCAGGTCTGACATGACTTAGCCGGCAAGAACCCATGTTGGGACCTGTTAATAAGTTTTCGTGGTATCAGGAAGTCAAGCATTCTTTCCTTAACCAGCCTCACTTTCACTCTTGGTGCAAACGGCGTACGAATGAAGGGGCGGTAGTTGTTAATGTCTGGCCGGCAGCCACTTTTGTGACCTGGTAGAACGATCACATGCTTCCAGGCTACTGGGAAGGTGCCGTCACTCATAGCTAACTTGAATATGTCAAGGAGTAAAAGTGGAATATCAGAACTAACGTGTTTCAGAAGAGCAGAGGATAGGTCATCGGGACCAGGGTGGTAAATCAACTTGACTGACTTTACTGTCCCAGTAATCCAGCAGGTGTCAACTTCGAAGTTAATTAGTCAAGGTATTACTCTGGGACGTGTCGCATGGACGTCAGTGGAAGAGTCCCAGAAGTGCCTGTTAACGAATTCGCACAAGATAGCTGTAGCAGTCTGCAGATTTCCCGATTTTGCCTGTGTAAAATTATAACTAAAATTATTTCATTGTACACCTACGCAACCAGTGTGCTTTGTTGAACTGATTGCTGAGTTCGAATGCTTGACTTGCTCATCGCCATGTTTGTTTGGCGCACGATTCGGTTGCAACTCATGACTGCCCTGTGTGCTGTGCATGCTCATATCCCTTAGCTAGAGCGTCCACGGTGTCGTTCCTTTATAGCTAGATAACAGAGAATCTTTTACAGTACAACCAAAAGTTTCCCTACAACTCAATCTGTCTTTTCGGAGCGCTTCCGAATCCGGGTACAGCCTACCCACTAAAATGATGACCACGACTCCGGAACAATCTCAGCGCCGGATATTTCGGACTTTCCTCCAGTGAGCTCGTTCCGTTTATTTTTCATATGTTGCGGTTTATTTTTGCATGCGGTAGCCAGCTTTTTGCGTCAGTTTTTAAGCCATGGTAGTTGTTGACCATAAGGTAAGGTCTGCTTAGCTTTGTATCTCTCTCTGCGCCAACTTTTTGGACATGGATCCTCGTTTGTGGTTCGCTCATCTTGAGGCTGAGTTTTATAAACACAGAACCCCTTCCTACTACGCGAAGTATAGCAAGCTCCTGTCCCATCTCTGCAAGGAGATCTCGAAGCACGTTCGTGACGTTATCATTTCTCAGACGGAAAACCGCTAAGAGGCTCCCAAGGAGGCCACGATTAGGCGTGTTATGCCGGCTGAGAAAGTTCGCCTGCAGCAGCTTTTCAAGGATCTGCAGCTGGGCAACAAACTGCCCTCAACGCTGCTACGAGTGATGCAGCAACTCCTTAGTTCTTCAACCATGGACGAGACGCTACTTCGCGAGCTATGGCTACAACGGCTACCGGAAAACACACAAGCGATTCTCGCTACAGTGAACTCCGTTTCGCTCACTCAACTAGCAGATTTAGCGGATCGAGTTATCGAACGATCACAGCCACAAGCCGACGCCAGCAAGATCAATGCCGTCGCGTCCCAGGGCACTTCTATCACTGGCTTACAGTCAACTATAGAAGCCCTGCAAACACAAGTTGCGACATTTAGTCGCCGGGTTCAACAGCTTACTTTGAACCGTCGTCGTCATAGCCGCCCAAAATCGCCTTTCAAACGTTCTAAGTCTAGCAACAGGCAGGCTAGCTGTTGGTACCATCAACGCTTTGGTACCGCAGCTCTTAAATGTGTAACGCCTTGAAACTTTGCCGAGAAGCAGGGAAACTTCTCGGCCGGGTCGTAACGGCTACGGCCGCGACTGGCCAAACCAAAGTCGCCTCATCCGCGTTAGGGATTTAATTTCCGTCACCGAGTTTTTAGTTGACATTGGAGCCGAACTTAGCGTTATACCCCGTAGCCCAGAAGAGGTCGTCTCACCATCGTCGACCAAGCTGCGCGCAGCCATTGAAACACCAATCGCAACTTTCGGCGAAAAGCTGTTAACGCTCAATTTAGGCCTCCGGTGAACCCTTCAGTGACCTTTCATAATCGCTGTCGTGCCTTTCGTTTGCATAGGTATAGATTGTCTTCAACGCTTTGACCTCGTCGTCGACGCTCAAAGGAAGAAGCTTATCGACTCTAGGACACAGCTCAGTGTTATCGGGACCAACGCCAAAGTGGCTGCTGGCACTCCCACCCGTGTCCTACCTCAAGCTCCGCAACCTTTTTAGAACTTTACAACAAGCATCCTAAACGCGTTCGCGTCCTGAACGACTTGCTTCCTGTGACGTCAAACGCCATGCATCACATATACATTATGGGCCCACTTGTTTCGCCCGCCCTCGCAGAATAGCCCAGGAAAAGTTCAAAGCAGCTAAAGTGGAATTCGAGCAAACGCTCAAACTGGGAATAGTCAGTCCGTCCAAAAGTCCATGTGCATTACCATTACACACGGTACCGAAGAAATCCGGTAACTGGCACCCCTGTGGTGACCATGGAGCACTTAACAAAGCTACCGTCCAGGATAAGTACCCCATTCCGCACATGCACGACTGACCTCAGCTCTAACTGGTAGGTTTATCTTTAGAAATTTCGACATAGTTCATGCCTACCATCAGATACCTGTCGCACCAGACGACATTGCTAAAACAGCAGTCGTCACGCCATTCGGCCTGTTCGAGTGCCTCAGAATGCCTTTCGGCCTCAGCAACGCTGCCAAAGCTTTTCAGCGTTTCATTCATGAGGCAACGCGAGGACTCAAAGGGGTTTATCCTTATCTACATGACAATCTCATCGCCAGCTCTTCTGACGAGGAACGTCTTCATCACCTCGACGCTCTCTTCCAACGCTTGACGCAACATGGGGTTACCGTCAACCCCGATAAATTCGAGGTTGGCTAAAGCTCCATGGACTTTCCCGGCCACCGCATATCCGCCTCTGGTGTTGAAGCCCTGACAAACAAAATCCAGGCCCTGAAGGACTATCCTGCTTCCAGTGCTTTCAAACAGTTGAGCCGCTTCCTTGGCCTGATCTACTATTATAGACGCTTTATACCTAACTGCGCGAGCATTGTTCAACCGATGACTGACTTACTCCGCGGTAACCAACGGTCTTTTCATTTTACAGGCGCCGTTAGACTGTCTTTCGAGAAGCTCAAAGACGCTATCTCCAACATAGCGCTTCTCGTCCATCCAGTCACGTCTGCACCACTCTCCTTGACAACTGACGCCTCCAACACTGCCGTCGGTGCAGTTCTTCAACAACTCATCGACTATCGATGGATACCTCTAGGTTTCTTCTCGAAACCTTTACAACCTGCTGAATCGCGTTACAGCACCTTCGGTAGGGAACTGTTTTCTATCTACCTAGTTATTAGACATTTCTGTCACTATTTCGAAGGTCGAAATTTTACAGTCTTCACCGACCACAAGCCATTGATCTATGCAATCAATGGCGCAACTGACAAGGATTCTCCGCGGGAAACTAGATACCTAGACTACGTTTCTCAGTTCACGACAGACGTACGACATGTCTCAGGTGCTCTCAATGCCGTCGCAGATGCGCTTTCACGCATTCAGCAGATCAGTTTATCGCCTGGCACCAACGTGGATCTAGCCGCTATGGCTGCTGCCCAACAACCTGACCCCGACATAGACAAGGTAAAACGCAACACCACGTTGAAACTACGCGAAGTTCCATTAGCTTCATCTGAGGGGACCATACTTTGTGACGTCTCACAAACTGCTCCCCAAGTCGTAATTCCTACTTCCATGCGTCTACTAGTTTTTAACGCTCTATACAACCTGTCTCATCCCGGCATACGCGCTTCGCAGAAGCTCGTAACCGAACGCTTCGTATGGCCCAACGTCAATCGCGATGTCCGCCTTTGGGCACGCGCATGCTTAGAGTGTCAGTACGCCAAGGTATACAAAGCACCGAAAGCTCACTTGGCGTCTTTCCCGCTCCTGACTCTTGTTTTGCACACGTCCATGTCGACCTGGTTGGACCATTGCCTCCACACAAAGGCTACGTGTACCTACTCACTTGTGTCGACCGATTCACCCGTTGGCCAGAGGCGCTTCCAATAGTCAACTGCTCATCTGAGATAGTTGCGCAAGCTTTCCTAGAACGCTGGGTAGCTCAATTCGGTCGCCCAGGCGTAGTCATCACTGACAGAGGAACACGCTTTGATGAATCCTTCAGCAAACTGCTCAACTTTCTTGGTTGCCAACATAACCGAACCAACGCTTACCATCCCGCAGCTAAGGTGATGATAGAAAGGTTCCACTGGCAACGCAAAGCATCACTCTGTTCCCAATCTAGCATAGCCTAGCATGAAGCACTTCCGCTCGTTTTCTTACGCATAATAAACACGATTAAAGCGGAGTTGCACGCCACTCCATTGTTGCTAGTCTTTAGATACACACAACGCTAACCTGATGAACTCGTTTCACCAAAAGCGCCAACAACCTTTGACTATGGCGGCTACGCAGCTCACTTATCTCATCACATGCGACAGCTCCAGCCTGTGCAACCCAGAGCACGGAGCTTGCTTACCAACGTGGACGAACGCTTAACTACTTGCACCCACGTGTTCGTTCGCACTGACAACGTACGTCGGCCACTTCAACATCCGTACGCAGAAGCGACAAAACGTTTACCATTGACTATAATGGTAAGACTGATACGATCAACTTCGATCGACTAAAGCCAGCCTTCCTCGACAAGTCTGACTCTTCGGTGCAACAAGCACCTTCACAGCCTGCGCCATCACAGCTGGCACCGCAACCTCAGACGAGTCAGTTCGCTCCAACTGGACCGACAATCACAACCTACAGCACCCCAACCCGCCCTACTATCAATGGAAGCGGTAGGAAGCACAAACCTCCAGTTCGTTTTTCGGACTTCATTTGCACTTACTGTTTTACATAGAACGTGCCTTTAAAATTTTCTGCTCTTACCTAACGTTTTCGAAAATCCACAAGGAGGTCAAAATGTCTTGAAACTACCAAAAAGGGGTAAACCCTTTTGAAAACCCAAAAATATCTTAGCACGTTTTCTGCTTTGCACACATTTTGTGTATGACTATACACTTACGCTGCTATTTATTTTGCTTTCCATATGCACCTCCGTTTAGGTACACCTCGGTTTCACTTTTCGCTGGATCCCCGCACGTCAACTAGAAGTGAAACGAACTTCCTGCTCAGCCGCATACGTGAACTTTACTAACTGCCCCCCGCAAACAGCATTTACCGTTTCGACACTGTAGGGAGGACACGGGTAGGAGCCCGCTAGGGTCCGATTACATGGTTCTCCCCCAGCAGCTGCATCAGGTTTCACAACCTGGTCCCGCAGAAGGCTGGCCCGCGACGGACAGTCCTCACGTAGCTCGAAGGACTGCTTACACAGTCCATTTTGTGAGAGGGTTATGTAGCAGTCTGGAGGTTCCCCGGTTTGTGTGTGTAAAATTATAACTAAAATTATTTCATTGTATACCTACGCAACCAGTGTGCTTTGTTGAACTGATTGCTGAGTTCGAATGCTTGACTTGCTCATCGCCATGTTTGTTTGGCGCACGATTCGGTTGCAACTCATGACTGCCCTGTGTGCTGTGCATGCTCATATCCCCTAGCTAGAGCGTCCACGGTGTCGTTCCTTTATAGCTAGATAACAGAGAATCTTTTACAGTACAACCAAAAGTTTCCCTACAACTCAATCTGTCTTTATGGATCGCTCTCCAAACTCCCGGTACAGGCTACCCTCTAAATATCTGGGTCAGTAACTGCTATGCCGTCCGACATCATTAAAAATGTTATGAGTTTTGACGTTCTTCTGCTTCTGTTTCACATCAGATGGACAAGAGCTTTAGGGCTGGTTTCGTCAGAGAAAGCGCTGCGTTTTTCAGCTAGCATAATATCCGACTGCTTATTCCTCCATTCTGTTTGGAACTTATTAATACGTATGAGAAGTGAGAAGTCATGCATCTTTCAATATTAGGCTAGCAGTTTCTGGAGTTTGACAGCCGCTGCATGCATGGGAGCAACACCCAGTGATGGTTACGTACATCGTCGAGAAGACTTGGGTGTAAGCACATCTATGCAGTATTCTAGATTGCGGTAGAGCTCGTATACCGCAGCGCCGATATCAGTGTTCAGGAAGAAGCAGTCCATGTTCATCTATATAAGAAGCGTTGAAAAGCTGTTTCAGTCAACGTATTGCATTGGTCTGGACATTTGAGCTTGTTTGGTTGTAGTGTTCTTTAGGTTCTCTAGACTTAACGACAGTTTTAATACTTTGTGGTCGCTACCTGGGATGCTATCCTGTAAACAAGCATACGCATGAGGGAGACTGCGTGTAAAGTAGAGGTCAAAATATTGGACAGTCTAGTAGGTTCCTTCACATGCTGTACCCATTCATTTGCTATGACCGTGTTCAGGAATGACGAGTAATGGGCAGGTGCCGTCTGGCTGTGCCACTGGATGTGTGGCATGTTGAAATCTCCGCCTATTATCATATGTCTGATGGGGAGTTCAGACACATGGGTAAAAAGCTCAACAAGTTCGTCTACTCGTGTCTTAGTTGAATGTGGGGGTTATAGACGCAGCCAATAAACAGATTGAGGCCAAGAGGGCCATCGTATGGCTGGATCCAGGTGAAATATTCAGGATTTTCAATATTAAGGATAGCAAAGACAGAAGGGTCGAAATTTTAATGGATATACTTGAGGCAACCACCACCATGGTTATTAGCACGGCCATTGCTAAAGCTGCTGTAGTTAGGAATGAGTAGAGGTGAATCAGACGCTAGCGGTGAAGGCCACGTTTTCGTAATAAGAACCACCTGTGGAGAGGAGAGAAGTTTGATGGAGCTATATGATGCATTTTATGTCTGCTAGATCGCGCATTTTATGAGGAGAGCGATATAAATTGTTGGGAGGCAATAATCATTGGTTTTTAATGAGCCGACGACTACATGAGGTGTTGGGGAGGTGGGTAGCGATTGCTCCAGGGCATTCGTGGGATGTTTGAGAGCCTGTAAAGATGGTAGAGGGCATCCTCGTCCAACAGTCTCGTGAGTTGTGGTGGGCCGTAGCCAGCCATATTCCATAAAGATGGAGCGGGGATGCGTACCGACGTGTTAGGCAGTTCGGTAATCAATGAGCTTGTTAGGCGCGGGCGATTAATCTTCGCAGGCCAGGGTGGGATGGTGTGTTTCGTTACTTCGCGGAGCGCTCTATTAGAAGCAGGTTTGTAGTGGGGTACCAGCAATTGATTATACTCACTGTTAGCTTGTTAGCACCGCGGAAGTGGCGGCATTAGGGAGTAGGGTGTGGATTCGCCAGCGGACCGTGTTATATCGGACAGTCTCGGGTTGAGAGACTGGTTTGCCTGGGGGCGGGGTAGTAGGGCAGTGGTGTTGCTCGTGTTAGCGCTACCGGTTGCGGAGCGGGCGTCACGCAGGTTTTGGCTGTGGCTGAGGATATTGGTTTTTATATGGCGAGCAGTTGGAGTCGGAAGCAAGTATGGCTTTCTGAGGGAGGCACGTTTTTGTTTGCAATCGTAGTCTTCCAAAGTGGTATGTACTTGTTAGGTATTGCCTTTAAGAGTGCAATCTGTCTATTCTGAGATAAGCACTTGTTAGATAGCACGGAGGGTGGGGGTTGCCTGTTTTCGTTGGGACGTTCACTGGGTTGATGCCTCGGCAGAGAGGAATTGCACAAAGCAGGCTTTTTGACGCCCCTTCGTTCTGGGCGGTTGCATGAGAGTTCCTTATTAATCAACGGGATGCTTGAAATAGGTTTGTTGGATGTGTTGCCAATACCTACTTCCGTCAGATGTTCGTTATCATTGTTACACGTGTCAGCATCGTCTGATTTACCTACATCAGCCTGATCTTGACCGGAAGCTGCTTCAGAGCGCACTACCCAGAAGGCTAAATGCTGCCATGCGTTAGACGAAGTTAGTTCAATGCTGTAGGCCGTTGTCCCATTTGGGTACACATGCTGTTGCGACAGTTCAAGATCTACTGGGAGTGAGGTAGCAAGCCCAGTCGCCATGGGGGAACCTTCCGCCCTCTGCTTAGGCGGAAGTTTATTGTTTGATACAAATGCTCTTTGCAGAGCAGAGGCTTGGTCACGACAGGCCCCAAATTGGCTAACTCTCGCATAACGACTCGTTTTGCTATTAAAGTCTTGGCCAGTACTTGGCTTCTAAAAGCGCTAAACATAGCGCACGATTTCTCTTTGGGTGTTTTTCGTAGACGTTTGATTTCGAAGGAGTCATGAGTCATGTTACAGAGATTTGTGAGCGAGTGATTCACCTTCGCTAATTTGGTTCTGGCAGAGACAATGAATAGCGTTACGTTATTTGTAGGACGAACTCGTTCGGAAACTTCATTAGCAATGTGTCGAAGTAGCTCCCCTGCGAGTTTCAGTTTATTCATATCATTGGCGTATGTGATTCCCGAGAGCTGAACTAGTGGCATCATTTTTGCTACGGTATCGTTCAGTTCAATGTTACCTTTGAGTGCCTTCAATTGGAACTCAAGAAAGTTGATTTTATCATTGCCTCTTGCAGTGGATCCGATAGGGTTACCCTGCAGTCAGAAGTTGAGGCTGCGTCAGTATTAGCAGGATGTGGTTTAGTTGGTTTGGCCAATTTGTTAGCAGGTCTGTGCACAGATTGCCTGGCTCGCATTGTCTCACTTGGATATGAAGTAAGAGTGGTAAGTCAATCTTTGTTCTCAGCGTTTACTTAAACACCGTTGCCCAAGTTAAGTATCCGTAGAAACAAGATCGCTTGACAGGACCGATAGTCGTAGCACTCAAGTAAATAGTAGCAAAAGAAGCAGAAAAACCAACAAAATCTCGAAAACAAACGGATCCAAACCGCGCACTGTACGATTGTGAGACTTCGTTGGTTCGTATTGTTGACCTGCACCTTCGTTCTAACATTGAGCATCGTTGAATGCAATCAATTGCCCCAGCGTAGTGGCTGCACTACATAAGTAATGTAGAAGATAGACCGCGTGCCCTACGTGGGCACAGCCATCCTTATGAGGAGCTCGTCCAACTGCGTTAGCTGCGGTTACTTAGACACGTGTTGCTCATGTCCGCTCATCGTCTTTTGTGGAGTGCATTTAAAGCGATAGCTGTACAAGACCGAAGAAGACGACGCGGTGAACAAGCTAAAGGTGCATAAGCCAGCTGCAAAACTCTCTGAATCGTTTGTCTCGATCGGTTGTTCTCGAATACGTGGTTGGGATTATAGAGGTGCTATGTCGTTGGTTAAATCCATGGAATTCGTGACTTGATGACCAAGTCACTTGCGGATGTGTAAACCTGCGCGTCAAGGTGATTACTCTTCTCTTCCTTAAAGAAACATGCAGTTGAGGTGTGCCCAAGCACTGAGTCGAGACCCATTGAAAAAATGTTGCACGCTAATTTTTCTGCATTCCTGTCTTCTTTTGTTATTCCGTCATTGTACTGTTGACGCAAAGCTGTACCACGTATTGTGTTAAATGTGTATATTTGATCAATACAGCCGCAAATACAATGAACTCCGGCTTGCACGTCGCGGAGCTAACTTCTTCTGCTACTAGTAAGGTTGAGTAGGAAGACAAAGGTGAATAATACTAAGGCAGTTGAGGTGAGACCGACCCCTCTACGGTTGCCGCGTGCGGAACTTTAACCACCTTTGGAACTTGACCCCATTACGGAGCAGCTGCCAGTCTACTAAACCGTTTCTTGCCTCCACAGCTTTACAAGTAAAGTGTGCAAATCGTTAACTGGAGCAGGTTCCCCGAATTCGAAGCGAACTGGAGAAATTCTATTGGCACCCGCGGCCTTATTTACTTTTAAAAGTCAAGTCTTTGACTTCTGTACGCAGTGGATCAAAGGAGATGGCCGAGGAAGAATGACGGCCAAGGGCCGATGGAGAACTAGGAAACTCCGGTTGATTAAGCAGCTTTCAAATGGTTTTGCACAACTCTTCAGGCGTTTTGACAAACAGTGGATTGGCCATCAACGCCTACTGCGTGCCCACGCTAACCTTAGGCTATCTTCTTCCTGTTTTGCGTAGCCGAAGCAATAACATTGATTGTTACCAAAGGCAGCGGCCATGTTCATCTGCGACGCACGATGCGACCACTACGCTTCGCGGTCTTTCCTCGCGATAGCACGCGGTCTCCCCCTTAGGTCGTTGCAAGTCTGGTTGGGTTCACTTTAAGCCGAAATGTCTCGGCGAGCATTCCGATGTTCCAGAGGCATCATGGCAACCTAAAAATTGGGTTGGCAGCTTTCCTTGCAACAGAAAGACTTGCCTGCTACTAATAACGTCCGATGAACATGCGCTCAGCGGCCCTCTGTCGTGAGCACAGAGTGTCCACCCGTTCCGTACGCCATCGAACTCAGGGACGCATTCAGAACTTCTGGCTTCGCCAGCTGGCATGGGTATGCGCTTACGTAACCGCGTGTGCCCACCGAAGCGAACTGTAAGGTCAATGCAGACGAGTGCGTGCTCAGGGTTTACGCTCGTTCTCCAACTTGAACGACCGTTTTCGACAGAGCCTCTCAGGGGTTACTTGTCGCGCTAAAACTGCTTGGTGTCCACAGCAAGTATGCGACCTTTGGGCGCCATGTCACCGTTCTGCAAGAGCCGCGTCTGGTTAACGCACGCAAGAAATAGACAGGCACTTCCACACAGGTATAGCGATTGCTCACCGTCACCCTCACGGAAGCTTGCACTATGTTTGCCGCTGAGATGCGCAACTTCAAGCTGGGTTAAATAAATAAAGGAAGGGTTTATTATTGCATTTATTTTATCCCACAAAGCGGGAATCATCAAACTCGACAGGCAGTTAGGTTTCGCAACCTGCACGTTGCTGTATATGTAAACGGCAGTAGCCCAAAGTTGTACAGGCTGCGGTGATTGAGGAAGTAACTAGGAGAAATAAAGTCCTAAGTGGTACTGTTTTGTGAATTCACTTATGTCGAACGTACCCTAATCTCCGCCTGTCGCACAAATCGTGTTCAATGATTGCTCTACTCCAGTTCCTAGAGATTTGTCGAACAGATGCCATATGTGGTTGCGCAAGTCCATAACCTATCAAAGCTGGTAACAACTACGATAATTTAAAGGAATTCAGAATGTATATGTAAAACCCGTAATCCTCCTAGCTTGTCACTATAAAACAGCCTTAAGAAAGTGATGGGAACGGCGACGGAGCGATGTGTTTGGTCGAAAATATGTAACTAAAGCTGGTGTTAGTTACGACGTTGTACGAAGTAGCTTCCAAACAGTTGACGACCCTGACTAACGTCAAGGCAATAAGGTGCTTCTCTGGCAAGCCACCACGCAGCGTTTCACTCCATTAACGACAGATTTACACCAGTCGCCAGACGTAGCACCTTGTAAGCGTTTATAACCCACCAGCTTACGTGCACGTTGAAAGTAGGCTACGGAAGGTACGTGTTTCAACTTTAACCGGAATACAGGATGACACGGTTGTTGCGTATACCAAACGTGTGCCGGCTATGGGTACCACCGCAGGACTGTAAGGATGCATAGAATGAGAGCGCTGCAGTCAGTCGAAATAGGAAGTAATGAGTGGCTTCATCTAAGATGCAATACTGTTACGGAACTGGCCCGTTTCCTCTTAATATGTACACTGTAAGTAACATTTTCTTAGTCATCGGAACAGTGAGCTTTTTATAAGGAAATGCTTTGTTCGTCTTTGGATGTCCATAACTGCCTGCATGAGCACAGAAGCCGATAAATAAACCCGGAATAGTTTTTAGGTATCCGGTCCTTATAATGTTTAACACTTAATTCTACAGTGGGCACTAATAGTAAAGTCGGTGATGCTTCGTCGATTCCAGATGAGGTGATGACAGTGTGACACCTTTAGAAAGTTGTACAAGAAGGAGGATGTTAACTGAGTTTTATGGAAGGATTTATTGACTGCCGTGATCCGGCTCCTGCTACCACAAGCGCCCCTAGCCACTACGAACCACATAAGCTACCGACTTAATCGTATTTGGAGAAACACCAATTTCTATTAAGGTTCCGTAATTAGTCAAATGAAAGATCCCAAATTTGGATAGGAAGCGAATGTTTTCATTAAACTGTCACTTCAATTATTACGGATGGACAAAATTCACAGTGAACAGGAAGGAAAGGAACAGATATCTTAGCTACACAAAAGTAATACGTGTAGATCCTTGCATTAAGCATCTGGATAAAGGAAACACATCGTTCGTTACGTACAAGAAACCTTACCTAGGACACCGAAAATGCACTTTTATTCCAGTTGTCAGTGTACCACTTCCAAACGCGATTCGGTGAATTGCACCTAAGTGGAACCGTTTAATTTACCATCCTACGAGTCAGGGAAAGTCAGAAGGTAATTCAAGAACCCAGATCTGTCGACTATGTGGCTGTACCATAAGCGTTTAGCCATGCAGAGTGCTAAAAGTGCAATCTATAAAAGGAGCAGCAATTAAAAAAAAATCATAAATATTAGCCTAATACGGTTTGTCAATGCTTAGACTAGTTTGGTTTTGTCTGGCAACAATGGCGCTAGGTAAGGGAAAACACGAATGGTAAGCTACTGTTTGGGATATATTGGATGTGTACTTCGACCTGGTCTACGGAGGCATGAATTCGGATAACACACAATGTAGTGGGTGACTTGTTGTCAAAATACCGTTACTCTCTTCCATTATGACGACCAGCATGACGGGACAAACCTCAACAAAAACCGAATTATTGATATACTGTTGAAGCGCAACAAGCGTTACAATGACCTGGAGCTTTATCTTAACTTAATAGCAAACAGAGCAGGTTCATTCATTGGTGAGCAGTATGTCCATTGTGGAAGAACGCTGGTAATGACAAGTGAATTATCGATTCAGTTTAGACAGAATAAGATGGCAGGAACCATGAGTAGAACGAAAATCTCCAGTCTCTTGTGCACATTTCGTTTAATGTGCGCCCAAGCCAAATAGTAGCTAAGCGTGACACCAAAGCACATTAATGACGTGGTAATCTGCAGCCTCACGTCATCAAAATTGAGTTTTGGGCATAGCTGGAGAACATATTAAGCCGACCTCATTTTGGGCGTTAAGCAAACGACAGCATTGTATGTTGACACTCAGCTGTAGCTCGCGGTCTTTGACCAAAGTGCGGGTAGATTAAGGGTAGTTTATAACTGACTGAAGAGGCAGTAGTCGCTTGCTCGACTAGCGGAACAATGTCATTTGCGCACTACTGCAGGGTCGCTTCTCTAGACCTAGGAGTCTAGCTGACGTAAACTGAAAAAGCAATAGTAGTTGATTGGCTGCGTGTAGTACACCGACGTAAGTGCTTATGGGTGAGAAGGTTTTGCCACCAAATCAGCCAAGCTACGTAAAATCGGCCATACCATCCTCAGCAAAAGTATGAGAAAATAAAGTAGGTTAGCACCGAGCAGCTTTATGACAGGAATTTGCGGTTTACGCAGCTGAATGCATTGTTGTTGTCCAGAAAACTAACCCGGGTGCATTTGTTTCCATTGTCCAGTTTGAAAAGTCTCAGTGCAATAAACGGGCTAGTGCGTGTCTCGCCGAACACGAAATGCGATATGCAAGTGGAAGCGAAGCATTTAACCGACTATATAACAGTATCCTCAAAAATCAGTTTTCAAGGATATTTAATTCTGGTAACGCACAAGCATTTGGTTTATGTGCTTTTGTTTAAGTTGGAATTAAATAAATAAATAAAACACATTTAAGTTTGACTATGCGATACACACATTAACATGCATGTACAGGTCAAGCTAACATAGTGCAGCCAAACGTGTACAAAGTATTTGCTTGGCATCCAGCTGATTGTGTATAAGTGTATATGTACGTTTGTGATTGGGTATAATGGTAGCTACGAATGTAACTTTGCCCCCTGCTAAGGCTGTTGTTACATTCATGATGCTTCTTCACCGCAGTGAAGCTGCACCAACATACCCATAAACTAGGAATTTATAGCTGGCTAAATTGTATCCACTCTATTTAGTTCGTTCTGCTTAAACATATATTCATATTTTAACTGTCATACTTTGCTTACGCTAATTATGGTTATCCGTCAACTTTAGCTTTTTGTAGCATGCTTGAGTAACATGTAGACGGTTTGTACTTTCCAATAATTAAGTGAAGAGTTAGGTCGGCATGGCCATATGCTTTAATAAATACATATATCATTGGCTAATGTGCTTGGCTGTTGTTTGACCTCCCCGTTGTGGCTGCGCTGCAGGTGTACGTAGACAAGGTACTTAACCATCGATTATCCCCCACCTTGTTCATACTGGTTCCAGAAGACCGTTGGTCGCTGCTGGAGAGTACCGCAGGCGCGGTCATTGGTGCCACGCTGGACTCAAAGCGTGGTATATTCACCCAGCAGGACGCAGACTACGGTCCAGTCACCGGCTGGTGTGCGCATGATTCCCAAATACAGCGTGCTTGTTTATGCTTGTGAAGGTGTGTGGGCCGGCGCCGTTGATGAAACGTTGCTCCTGTCAACATGTCTTCTGAGCTTATTCCTTCGGGTGCACATTGGCTATTGGGAGTGTGGTTGGAGCTGTGGCGCGGGAGCGCAAGCCATCAATGGCCCTTCTGTATCCGCAGGTGTACTGTGGCTGGCCACAGTGACAGACACATCCGCAACCGGATACCGCCAACTATGCATCAGCTGCGTAGCTACTGTTTGCGAATGGGCCACTGCATTTTCGAATGTGTATACTTCTCAGCAGTGTGATAGGAAGCGCTGGATAGACATGCTCTAGGTAAGTGCAACTCTTTATCCAGGAAAGCGATAGGCGGCCGTTTCGTCCCATTGGGAATCGTCAGTAGCGCGCACCCGCCGTATTCTGCCGGATTGGAAACCACAACCTTACTCTTGCGAGTCAGCAACTTATGTCCCTGAGCTATGGGCGACGGCAGCGGACCGCCATGGCTGATAGCTAACGGCGATATAGCGCGGCTCATCCTCTACTGTCACGCATTTTCTGAATGTGCGGAGTGCAGTGCTGGCCCCACAGCAAGTACTTCCTTTAAAAGCCGCCACCAATCGAGATGGCATGTAAGCCGCTAAGGCGCCAACTGATTATTTGTAAGTAGTAGGAAGACGTAGTGGGTTTTGTGCAGGTTCGTCGTGGTTAGACACAGGCAGACAGCCACCATATAAGTCGCTGACTCGCAAGAGTAAGGTTGTGGGTTTCAGCCTGGCAGGATTCGGCGGGTGCGCGCTACTGACGATTCCCAATAGGACGAAACGGCCGTCTAGCGCTTTCCTATATGTGTGCTTGCTGCCTGCATATGGCTAACTGCAACGAACCTACACAGAAACCCAATAAATCCCCCTACTACTTGCAAGCAACCCTTTATATCTGTAGATGTGCTCGAGAAGGTCTGCTGACAGATTATTTTAGTATGTTGTTGGACCTCATGCGATCCTTTATCCTTGCAATTTGATGCCAGAAACCCGCTTAGTAACACACTCCGCATAACAAAGTCGACGTGTTAAAGGAACATAAATAAATGGAGTATGCACACGTTCTGGTCGCTTACGCAGTAAGATAAACATTGCGATGCACAGTGCGATACACACCTCTAAAAGCATTAACATTGTAATACACATGTATGATCAGTAACTGCACAAAAATTTACAGCTTAACCAGTAACATGTGTATGTATGCTGTTAGTTGTTTGTGTGTAGGTGTAAGTAGTCAGGTTGACTAACGTGGTTAATGTGAAGCTGAATTTGTAACTTTGCTTGCTGGATTATCCATGGAAGCAAGCATTAATAAGGACCTTGAAGTAGCTGGTGGTTTTATATTTACACCACTTCGGCCATCGACCATTTTATTTTGTCAACTGCGCAACCTAAATACAGTAGCCGGAGCATTGTCCAGGATGTTAGCATACTCACTGAGGGCAACCTTGCTTAGTTTTTCTGGACAACTTGCTTTCCTTACTTGAAGCTGCAACCTTTACGTCGCTTTAGTGCCGCTGTGGATATGGTGTATTGATGCTGACAACAACTTAGGCAGGGAAAGTGAAGGGTTAGAGTTCGGATTGTGGTTGTAGTTGCAGCATCCATGGTTCACTTTCTCCACGTCTACGTTGGGGTTAAGTAGCTTATAGTATACCCCTTAAACTGTTTTAATATCTTCTAGCGGTCACGGCAGCTACCGTTGTCAAGCACCCCGAACGAACACACTAAAAATACGGCTTGACTGCCCATTTATAAGGACAAACCATAACCTTATCGGGCGCCCTTGTTTGAATGCTTGCTTTATAAATTACCATGCGTTAATAAATTTCTGCCTCTATGAAGTGCGCAAAGCTAGGAAAAACCGGATTAACTGTTTTGAAAAGATGTTGAAGTAAAAACTATTTGTAGATATTTTATCAGTTGATCCATCAAGATATATAACTAACCTCGCCTCCATCTCTTGTGTATTGCTGACGTCTTCACCCCACTACCGCAAGAAGATGTCCAAATGCCAGCCAGGAAGAGACTTGTATACATGAAATCACAGTTGCTTATATAGTTTTGAAGGCAAAATGAAGGGAAGCTACTAAAGTACACTTGAGCCAACCAGCCGAAAGGTAAACGTTAAACGCAACGGGCGAATAAGCAACCGTGTATTTAAGAGCGAATCGCATATGTCCTGAAAAATAGCTTCTTCGGACCCCAAGCGTAAAGTGGACATCCATTTACAGTGATGGGCACTGGCCAAGCAGAATAACGAAATGAAGCGTTTAAACAAATGTCACGAAACGAACGAGAATAAGAAATGCATACCCAACAATTAAAAACTAGTGTAATAATCGTGCGCCGACTAAATATTCTTTTAACATAATCAAGTAGAAAAATGATGAGAGGAAGAAAACCAAAGAAATGTGTTTTTGCAAATGGCACTGCTGTTAAGGACATGACGATATGCTTCAATTAACAATGAGGTGGATGTACCAATCGGGCTAACTCAGTACAGCGTTTAAACAACACTCAAAAAGGAGAACATAGGAAGAGTAAAGAATAGCTATTAAGCTCGTTCACTAAAACTGTATATCTAATAGTTGGTCTCTTATAACTATCCAATTAACGCAGCAACGAAACGAGGAAATGTCCTGTGCTCTTAAATGTTGTGTGCTCCCTTCAGAGCCTTAACACTATAGAAACTCAAACGCAGCTTGAAGTGTTCTATTAAAAATTTGGTGGGCTCATGCCAACATCCAAGTATAACGAGCCGTGATTTAATGCAAAATTGTTGATCTGGAATATCATCTCAACGTACGACCTCCCGACAGAGATCCTCTGGAGTCCAAGCATCTAGATGACTTAACGCAGATCCGATCCGAGGGAAACGTAGGTATCTTTTACCTAGACAAGGGATCGGGTACTGTGGTGTTAGATAAATTCGCTTGTGTGGAGAAGGTGATGCGAGTACCTAATGAACACACAAATTTCTGCCCTGACCAAAGCCCTGACAACCCGGCTAAACTAGAGCAAATCCTTAAGACCTAGAGGCACACAGACACCTCAGCTTTGTGGGCTGCCAAAATTGCACAATGTGAATGTGCCACTGAGGCCTGTCTTGACCATCAGGAACGCGCCACAACACAAGCTGTATATATGGCTAGTGACAACACCGGAGGCAGTTAAGAAGTCAGTGGTTAAGCGCAGCCTAAAGGACACGTTTGAACTAGTGGAACTGTTGGAAGGGGTCCAGCTAAGTGGAACATCTGGGCTGGCATCATTATAGTCTCACTATTCATCAACGTACCGCTGAGAGACTATCCAACTCCTATGCAACCATGTGACTGAGAGCAAATTAGACCTAGGTATTCCAGTGTCCGAAGTGGAACGGCACCTGACGCTAAGTACATTGTACGTGTAGTTCTGATTTCAAAAGCAAGTTTCGTCAGGTGGCTGGTGTTGAAATGGGTAGTCCACTCGGACAGCTTTTAGCGGATATTTTCACTGCCCGTTTTGAAAAGCCAAGCAAGGACGAAATCTACCAACCTGTACTATTTTGCGGATACATGGATGAGATATTGCTCATTTGTGAGCAAGGGGAACAACTAACAGAAATGAATACCGGGTTAAATACCTGCAGCAAAACGTATGGGTAACAATTAACCGATAGCAGGATGTTGGGATGCCGAATTTTGTCACAATGATCGAACGCAGAACTGTTGGTTCGCCACATAGCTCGGCATGCCATACGCCGACCTGGAATGATCAGTATCTGGAGTGTTATACGTTTGTATACAACCGCTATAAAACCGGCGTCGGTGCAGACCCTGTTTTGCAGAGCAATAAAAATCTGCAGGCCAGACAGCCTTGATGAAGAGGTGCGATTCCTCACCAACGCAGAAGAAAACCGGTTATCTAAATTTTTCATCTCACACGCCAGTAAGGAGAGGGAGAAAGAGAAGGTGCCTACAGTGCCAAATATTAAAGTTGCACTGAAGCCGCCGTTTAGAGGACAGATTGTGAGACAAATATTTAAACGGTATTTGTACTCCGCGGTTGCACGAGTGTATCATGCGGCGCAACCCGTTCTGGTATACGCAAAGGCGCACTTTCCCACACCGTCGGTTTAACCGCAGCTACTTCTGTCCAGCCATTCACCCATCGTTTATAAATTTACATGTAATTGCAAGGCCGCTTACATAAGCAGGACAGAGCGCCAGTTGCGATGGAGAACGACGGAGCACAGGAAAGCGTGGATCAAGAATCACATTTCGAAACTAGCCCCGTCCACCACCCAACGTGCGCCGCCAAAGGACGCAAGTGGTCCACCTTGTAAGACGCCTGCATTCTCCTTCGCCCGCCACCTCCTGACCGACAAACCCTGTGTGAACCCACGCCTATGTTCATGGGCCCTACGCATCAAGCCCCCCACATGCTTTGCGATAGGCTGCGTCGTTCGGAAGCAAGTAGCGTGACCCTCGTCTGTGTGTGCAGATTTACGCGTTCGTCACATTGGATTTGCTCTGGCAGTATGCCAATTGGCAGCTGATGAATTGACAAAGACGTGTGTGTGCGGGTGTACGTATGTTGGCAACTTTGCTATTAACTTTCTTAACTCTTCATGCTGCTTCTAATTCCGCGGTTTCTGTAGTATGCACTGGAGATTATGAAGAGAAAGGTGTCCGGAATTAACTCGTTTGGTGCTTTGGTGTTAACGTTTTCTCTGGATGATTGAATTTTACCTTCTTGACTTTGGGTTAGTCACACTCGTAAGATTTGTGCTGCGTTATCATAATAAATATACAGTATTTTAGTTCTGTTTGTTAGCACTTCATTAACACAAGCTGCATCGAACATACTCGGCTACTACTTCATATTTGTACTACGGAGCTCCTGCTTGAAATCCATTTTCATCGTTTTGCGATCAAACGCTTTGCGCTTAGCACTTATTGGTGCACTAGTTACTTTTCTTTAGTATCTTAGTGTATTCATTTGTGTCTCGCGTAATTTGCTTGCCTTTTATGGTACGATTTTTGACCTTAGCACCGTACCTTCGTTGTGACGCAATGTGTATAGAAAAGATTCAGAAGCTTGCGTTCGGTAGGATTGCAAGTCAACGAGGAATTTGTACGAAGCTCGTCTAAGTAGCTTGAGATCATTTTCATTGGCACGGCGTTCGTTGCGATGGGATTCAATAGACGTTTAAGATCATTAAGGGACTTATTAATATCAGTCCAACCTATCTGTTTGAGTTAGCTGTTGTCGCCGGTCCGCGGGCTTCACGTTAACGGGTAAGTGGTCGACCGGTTTTGCTTCCTGTTATCATTACGCTCATACTCCTCTCAGGCACCATTCCTTCTATCGTCCGTGCCTCCTTGGCTGCTTCTTTACATCGGTCTCTTACTAGGCGGCTTGAGCGTCCAGCCGGATACGAGGTAGTTATTTCTCATTACCGCTTGTTGCGCTACTTGGACACAGAAGAGCGCAGAATGCCGGACCGAAGGAATATGAAACTATGTCATACTACCTGTACGGGCATGGTCTGAAGTGTAAACAATATAGTGCTCGTTTGTACATCAGAGCGAACCTTCTACGAACCGAGTAGTCAACATCTGTAAGAAACTTCCTTTTGGTTTAGTGGAGTGAGTCTGTAGAAGCATTCAAATGGAGCTTAGATTGGTCTTGGTCTGACCTTTTCCTAGAGGCTCTGTAATTGTATTGGAATATGTAGTATATTTTTAGGTTGACACATAAAAGTGCTCTTGTTCTTGCTTCATCACTTTGCAGAAGCAAGAAAAGTCAATCCAACGTCGAAGTGCTGGAGGCCGCTTCAAGTACAAGAAACAGGACGCTTGTTAGGCGAAATCCTCTATGGGCCTTCGTACCTGACCCGACCTGATATTTTCGATTCACATTCCGCAGCGACATCTGAGTCGTCACAAAGCGTAAAAATGGGTACTTGGCTGCTCCAAGTTTTATGAAACACAGACCTGATATTTGTTTTGCAATATTTTGGATCGAACTGAAAAATAATAATATTGGGACGTGCTGTCCAAGGTAAAATCAGCTCTTCCTACACCTTCGTCATTTGTGACGCTGGTTGAGCACATTCTACTCTGCCCATCGAATGTTGAAAAGTATGAAACGATAAAGCTACATATATAGTTTATTCTTGTCATTGCGAGGCACATCAGCAAGTGCGTGCTTATGTTAATACAGCCATGTAGGAGCGGCAATTGCTCAACTTTTTACATTTTGACAAACAGCGTAGGAATTTATGTGTGTGTTGACATGTAAAAGTATGATTATATCTGTATTTGGAAGTAGCCATGTTGTGTGAGTAGGTAAATGTGACGCTGTGTGTGTTTTTGTTTGTTGGGTTCGCCATCAAAGGAAGAAAACGATGGAACGCTTCGAATCGGATGACGTTCGTGATGTGTGAACGACCTCCGAAAAAGGAAGCGACAGTAACTTTATTCAATGGCGTGTCACATCCGCCACGTCAAAGTATTGTTCAACGGAGATCTGTACTTTTTATGGGGAGAAACTTTGCCAGAAGAAATCCCACTACATCCTGGAACACTGCTTCGATTCTAAAAGTTACAGCTGTACGGATGAACTCGAGTTGAACAGCTATATGGTCTAAGACTGGAAGATGGCAAGCCGTCGATGTTGCTGCACGAACTTCAGCGTAGCATGTATTCTCGTGCCAAGGTAGGATAGAGGAACTGTGGCTTTTACGTCTCCCAGAGCTGTTACCGGTAATGCTGTTCAGGTTTCTGGATACGCCCCTAAAAGAACAACCTACCGAAGCAGACCCTGCTTTCGAACGTCTTCCCCAGCAGACTACCATTAGTTTTGGTGACGTATCCTCACCAATGGAAGACAAGTTTCATATTTGCTCCAAGCCGTCCGGCCGATCTGACACTGAAGGTGACGGAATTGCGCTACATCGCAGCAGGATAGCGTTGAAGGTTTCGAATCAGCGCGTGTCACGGTCAGGTGCTGACGACGTTTCGAATACCGCCCATTGCAGCTCGTTTGTGCCTGCATCAAGTACGCCTCGATCGAGACGAAAGCGCAAGATATTCCCTGCACCTCCGTAGTCATATCCTACCGAAACTCGTCAAAGTATTATGTTGCTGTCACCGCCAATTGAGTGGAAGTGCTAGAAGCTTTCGGGCTCCATGCATGAGGCACGACTCAACCGCTTTAGGGGACGCAAATAGCCCCCATATTAGCATGACCAACGTCTCCCTCAATAAATATACAAATCACCTGTTTTACCTTAAGCATCGACGTTCTATCATTACGTTCCTCATCGTCACGGGAGCTGAAGTCAGCGTCCTCCATGCGAACGCGAAAGGCAAGCACTCAAAGCCTACGTACAACCTGCTTGAGGCCAAGGGTTCCCCGATAGCTTCATTCGGTCAGCGTATGATGAACTTGCACCCCAAGCTTCGTAATTTTAGTGGGTATGCATGCTTGCTACTGTACCCTTCGCAATTATCAGTAGCAACTTCAGACATTTTGGGTTACTTGTTGCCGTTGGTCGCCACAGACTTATAGACCTCCGTACTAAACTAAGGCTTGAAGGCGTTCTTACGGACGCCTGAATATTCAGTCCCGTTTTCCAAATGGCCGATGTACCTTCGGATTATGCGAATCTGCTGTCTGGATACCTGCACTGGTACGACTATCTGCAGAGCCTTCGCCAGTCACGAAAGAGGTAGCTCACCATAGTTTCACGCGAGGTCCTCCAAAGGGTGCCTGACCAAGACAAATCGGGTCCCCCTAAAAATTTCGTGCCGCAAGATCTGAATTCGTTAACATGCTTCAGCTCGTTATCATAAGACCATCCAACAGCCCATAATCGTCCTCTTCACATGGTTCCGAAAAAGGCTTTGGGGACGGGCAACTTGGTTGCAACCAAGTTGCCCAGCTCCGAGAACTCCACAACAACCGAACTAGCGGTGGTTGTCACGTTTCGCAGCGCTTCTAAAGCATGCCGCCCATTTAACACTGTGAGTATCATCGGAACCACAACCCGGCTGCAACTGGTTACGACCATTGATATAGCACTCACATCTAAGAACACTTGGAAGCAAATAAAAAACCGAACTTGGTTGATTTCAACAAAGTCACGCACAACGCATCCGTTGGAGGGTGGAAGCTCGTCGGAGAACTGAATTGCAAGATTGCATTCAACAGAGTGGAACAGGCCGGAACCTGCTACTTGTCCTACCGACCAAACTTGAACCGCCTTGGGCTTGACTGGTTGGAAAGGTTACAGCTGTTTGATGTTGCAACGAGTCGGATTTGCAAAAGAGTCTAAACCGACCCAGTCCGTGTATCATTGTCGATAGCAGACAAGAAAAAAAGGTTAACGCAGAAGTTTGCCGCCTTGTCTGAAGTTGGTCACGGTCACTGCACTAAGTTCTAAGCAAAGTAGTACCTTCGCGAAGGAACCAAGCACATCTGCAGAGCAAAACGACCGGTACCGTATGCAGTCATGGCAGCAGTTGCTCAGGAGCTCGACCGGCTGGAACGAGCCGGTGTCAGCACACCAGTGAACTACTCTTCATGGGTTGCGTCGGTTTTTCCTGTGAGGATGCCGAACGGTAAGTTGCACGTCTGTGCCGATTTTCGACTGGCCTGAATGCTGCACTGTATGACCATCCATACCCTGGCTATACCAGAGGATATCTTTGCCAAGTTAATGGAAAGAAGTGTTTAGCCAAGTTGGACTAGTCCGACGCCTACCTCCGGATCGAGGTCGATGAAAGCTCGAGAGGTTTGCTGACAATCAACGCCCATTGTAGCTTGTACCAGTTCAACCGCCTTTCTTTTGATGTGAAAAAGGCACCAGCCGTCTTCCAGCATTTGCTGAACACCACGATTGCGCGAGTTGCTGAAGCCACGGCGTACTTGGATTATATAAGGTAACGGGTCCTACGGCAGAAGAACTATTTCAGAGGCTTGCTGATGTGATTGTATGCATCCAGCCAAATGGGTTGCTTATTCACGAAGACAAGTGTACCTTTGGTACACCAACCAGCATGCTACTCGGCTTCATTTCTCAAAAGGCGGTTGTCGCCCTGATCCAGAAAATATGCGTGTCATCCAAACGATGCACCCGGCTGCGGACTTGAAATCGCTGCGTTCATTCTGTAACCTACTCAGTCATTACAGCGCTTTTGTGCCCGAACTGCAACGCCTGCGTGCCCTGCTAAACGAGTTGCTGAGTTAGACCAAAATCTGGAATTTGACGCCAGAAGGCCAGACTGCGTTCGAGCGGGTCCAGTCATTGCTGGCTTCAGACCTGCTCCTGACTCAAGTTGATCCCTTCCGAGCAAATAAATAAGTAAACAATCAAACTTTTATTCTCGACAATGCGAGGCACATCTTTACAGGCATGATCATATTTAGCTAATATAGTGTGGTAAAATTGTTCAAAAAGGACATGTTTGGCATAACAGTGTACGTAAGTGTATAGGTGCATATACGTGTGTAAGTGTGTAGGAATGTAGCTTGTGTTTTTGTACTTGCCACAGACACATCGAGTCTAGGGATCTGTTCCGTAGTTTCCCATAATTTCCCAGATGGATCTCAGAAGGCGATCGCGCATGCAGCCAGGGCGCTGACGAAAACCGAAAGAAACTACAGTCAGATCGAGATGGAGGCATTGGCCATAGCGTGTGCTGTGAAGAACTCTCACATGATGCTGTACGGTCGCCGCTTCAAACGCTTGACAAAGCACAAGCCGATGCGGGCCTTTTTCGGCTCTAAGAAAGGAGCTCCTGTCTATACAGCCAACCGACTCCAACGATGGGCATTCCCCTTGCTGGGCTATGATTTTGAAATCCGATATCAGTCAACGGATTCGATGGGCCAGGCAGAAATGTCGGCAAGCCTCATTGATTCCCAGCATAAAGAACACGAGAAAGCCAGCATTATTTCAGTTGAGATCAAACCTGCTGTCAACTTCCTGGTGAGCGAGGCACTACATGGTCTGCCATTAACGGACGATGCTTCGAGACCCAATCCTGAAGCAGGTTACGCATTTCCACAGAACTAGCTGGCCACGTTCGTACGTATCTGCTGAAGTGCAGCAGTTCTATCAGCAAAGACATTCGCTCTTCGTTGTGAGCGATTGCGACCTGATTGCAGAGTGAGTAGTCCTCCCGCAGCAGTCGCAGGAAAGACTGCCGCGGCTGTTCCATGCAGGACATCAGGGCTCAACCGTATGAAAGCGCTTGCCCGAAACTTGTGTATTGGCCGTTAATAGACAGACAGCTGGAGCGGTTAGCTAGGAGTTGCAACGATTGCGCTACCACTTTAAGTGCACCAACGGAGACTGAACTCCACTAGTGGCATAAACCAACTAAACCTTGGTACCGCGTTGCTGTCGACTTTGCAGGTCCAGTCAATGGCTAGAACTTTCTCATAGTGGTCGGCGCTTACAGCAAGTGGCCAGAAGTGTCCCTCATGAGCAGCGCGAACACCAGCGTAACAGTCTCGAGGTTGCGACAAATCTTCAGCAGGTTCGGCTGCCCTGAAACATTGACGACGGAAAATGAAGCACCGTTTACTTCGGCCGCATTCACGCAGTTCTGTCAACACTGCGCCAACAAACATGGGCCTTCTTCACCATTCCACTTACAAGCGAACGGCCAAGCAGAGAGGTTGGTGGATACATTCAAACTTGCACTCCTCAAATCAAGGAAGAGGGAGACATAGAGGAGTTGGTCGACCGCTTCCACTTTCCATACCGATCGATCTACAAAATCCCCAAACGCCGGGTGGAATATCACAAGCAGAGGCCTAGATGGATAGTGAGCTTAGCATTCCATTTGATGCAGTTCGGCGGTCCTGAGAGTCCACAGCCGATGAAAAGAATATCAAGATGGAACGTGACTTTACTCGGCTGTATGGTAATAAGCGACCTTCGCTTAAACCGAGTCAGCCAGTACTTGGACATGACTACCCGGATGGACACGTAAAATGGACGCTGGCACGACTCACGGCAAGCGCGGGTACATCATGTACTACGTGCTGGTTGGAACGTAGATATGGGTACGCCAAGCAAATCAACTGCGATCGACACTGTGTCAGATACAAGCATCAGGATCAGCCAAGCTGCCATTTGACTAATTGGCAGCCAACCTCAACTTGCCTAAACAGCCCGTGGAAGAACCCTGTCATCAGAAGAATGACACCAGACCGCAAAGCAAAGAAGTTGAATCCAGAACATTAAAGCCGCGGCGGTGGACCGATCGGCATAGAACATCTTCCAGTAGGCTTTAGGCTAATCCTGGACTAGCAGCATTCAACACGGCAGCTGGTTCAGGAGGGAGGTATCCGAGGTTAGGTATAACATAAAGGAAAACCATTATTTAGCAAATAATTGCTTACCATCGAGCTTGCATTACTTTCTAAGATTCCGGAACCTTCCAAGCCTTCAGGTGATCGTCAGCATACGGATTTTTGGCGGGGAGACTATTAATTTTACCAGTTAACCCTCTTATTTTCTAGAGGTCGAATGTTCCTTGAGCCCTTTATATATTTGGCGTACATCTGGTGTAGTTGTATAGCGGTTTAGCGGCGCTTTTCGCCAGGTTAGCAGCGTTTTATTTAACACCATTTCGTTGTCAAGTTTGTTGGACTTTTGATTTTTCTTCGGCTGGCATGTGGGGCTGGGCTCTAACAGATGGCGGAAGTTTTGTTACGGGCCAAGGTGAAATGGAACAGCAGGCATCAAGAGGGCAATGGCAAGCATTAAGAACTAATTATTTAGGTCTCAGTAATAAAAAGGAATGTACTGGGTAAATTTATAGAGAGGTAAAGTAATGTAACGTTTGTAGTAAAGTAGTTTACCGTAACCATGATAATATATGCCCCAAATTTCCAACAGAAGTAGTTGCAGCGAATCACTGATCTTTCAAGGATGTCTTGAACGGTGAAATATCTTAGTCGTTTAATCAACGTAAACCTGTTTCCAGTATCCAATGATTTAAAATCTGCAGCATGGTTGTGGAAAATGTATAAATTATGCATACCTAGCACGGGGTGCTGTAATTGATCGTTGGTGCTGAATTCTTATGAAATATCATTTGCTACAACTGAGAAATCAGGGAATCAGCAACGTGAAATAAGTGAAATCATGCAGAAATATTAAACGTTAATGATAGGGTTGTTGAATGCAAACCGGGAAGGAGATCGTGAAAGCATACTAATCTGAAGTATGCAATGAAGTGGAGGAAGTTGTAAATTCCGTATGAGAAGTTAGGCTGACTAAATAATGATCCACATAAATTAGGTGCTAAGAAAGTGAAAAGGGTAATGTTAACTCATAAGCAGTGTACAGTTGTGTCTGTGTTAAAGTATCTGCAAATTATTGACGTGGAATTCACTTGGAACTAATAATGTGCGGGCCATTCAGCAGGGATATTGAGCAAAGGTGGTGCAACCGGAATGATGAATAGAAATAGCATGATATATAATGTATAAGCGGTAGCATTATGTAAAGTATTGTTAAAGTGCAGTTAAAAATGAAATACCAGATATCCCAGGTAGTATGGATGTATGCATGTCGTACGAATTTTGTGCATATTTTTTCATTTATTTATATATTACGTAGTATGCTAAAAGAAGTGAGGAAAAATGGAACAAATAATAGGTACATAACTTGTAGTGCACCGGAAAACAAGCTCTTTCAATATCTTGTAACATTGGATTTTACCGTTGTTTTAACCTTTGAAAACACTTGTTTTACTGACTCCACGTCCGTTGACACAAACCGTTTTGGTGAGTACTTCGCTGCAAGTTTCTCGCTCTGTCTGATTCGCTTCCTATTCTGGTAGCCTGCACAATACACGTTGGGTTCAGTCGCCGCCGAATCTATACTGTCGTATTTGACAATTATTACGTGTCATTGCTTACCGACTAGTATCTCAGGCTCCGCACAACAATTGGTGACCCCCTGTAAGGAACACGCCGACCGCCATTTAGCATTCTCATTCTGGTGAGCTCGTTTTAGTGCTTTAGTGATTTAGTACTTGTGATCATATTTTTTCCTCACCTACTACATTTTTTATCTCCTTTTTGCAATAGATTATCTAGAGGATAAGCCGTCTCCATGCGCGGTTTTTGCTGGTAAGCCTGTCATGGTCAATTTCATTGCCTTAGCTCCTCCTCCCTTTTGAGACGATGATCCTTTATTATGTTTTTGCACCTAGAAGCTGTACTTTGTATTCGTAAGATTTCTTCTGATTTCGCCATGTATAAGCAGCTAATATCTTGCCTTCCTCAGAGTATATCCTCCCAGGTGAGAGACAGCATATTTTGCCCCCTCTAGTAAGGAAATACGAGACCCTTAAACAGGCTATTATTCAACGAATCACGCCTTCTGACAAGGTCCGTCTGCAGCAACTATTTAGTGCTCTGCAGCTAAAATATAGGATGCCTTCAGCCTTGTTGCGCGAAATGCAACAGCTCATCGGCATGTCCAACATGAACTTAGGGATTCTCCGCGAGCAGTGGATGCAACGCCTTCCTGCAAGCACACAGGCCATCCTTGCAGTAGCAAGTGACTTGCCCATCACAGCAATTGCAAATCTAGCAGACCGCCTCATCCAACGGCACCAGCCGGAGACTGAAACCAAAGCACCCAAACAGCTTTGCGCTGGCACGACAGGCGCGAATAGCCCGAAGTCGGCAATAGACGCATTATCATTGCAGATAGCGTCGCGTCAGCGCCAGATTAAGGAACTCACTTTAAAAAGTAAGCACCGCAACCGCTCTGGATCATCGCGCCGTCGCACAAAACCTGATGCCCCAGGTTACTGCTTTTACCACGCGCGTTTCGGTACTAAAGTCCGTAACTGCGTACAGCCGTGTAGCTACTCCGCTATAGATGATCCGCCACGCCGGGCTGTAATGGCCACGAAAGTCGGCAAAGCCCAAATTCGTCTCATCTACCTCAGGGATTATGACTCCGATGCCCAGTTCTTAGTTGATACCGGGGCGGAACTCAGCGTCATTCCCCCTATGCCAGGTGAGCCTACCACTTCTCTGTCGACAAGCCTCAGTGCCGCCAATGGCACGCCAATAGCCACGTACGGTCATCGGTCGCTTACCCTAGCCCTAGGTCTTCGGCGCACTTTCTGCTGGGTATTCACTGTCGCTGCAGTCCCCTTTGCCGTCACCGGCACTGACACTCTCAGGTATTTCGACCTCTTGGTCGATGCGAAACGCCATTTGATAGCCGACGCTACAACAAACCTCAGTGTGCGTGGCATCACCACCGATGTCCCATCTATATCCCCGGTCTATGCATTTCCCCAGACCTCGCCAGACTACGCTAATCTCTTTTCTCAGTATCCCAAGCTCGTCCAGCCAATGAACGCAGCTTTGCCCGTGGCAGCTCAAGTCACGCACCACATACGGACGAATGGCCCACCCTGTGTCATGCCGTCCACGCCGACTATCGCCCGAGAAACTAAAGGTAGCTAGGGCGGAGTTTGAGCACATGCTTGAACTTGGAATAATCCGCCCTTCCGACAGCCCTTGGTCCTCGCCCCTGCAGATGGTCCCCAAGAAATCTGGTGACTGGCGCCCTTGCGGTGATTACCGCGCACTCAATCGCCTAACCGTCCCAGATAGGTATCCCATCCCACACATGCAGGACCTTACCGCATGCCTCACAGGTAAGACGATCTTCAGCAAGATCGATCTGGTTCGCGCCCTATCACCAGATACCTGTGGAAGACAATGACATTCCTAAAACAGCCGTCATCACTCCTTTCGGTTTGTTTGAATTTTTAAGAATGCCATTTGGACTGTGCAACGCCGCACAAACCTTCCAACGCTTCATCCACGATGTCACTCGTGGCCTTGACTTCGCCTATTCCTACCTCGATGATATTTTAGTAGCCAGTTCATCGGAACAAGAGCACCTCGAGCATCTTCGAACTCTCTTCCAGCGCTTGACCCAACACGGTGTCACAGTCAACCCGACTAAGTGCGAACTCGGCAAATCAACGGTAGGATTCCTAGGCCACCTCGTTTCATCGTCTGGTATCGAAGTCCTTCCTGATAAGATCCAGGCAATCAAGGACTTCCCAGCTCCGACTTCCTTCAAGCACCTCCGTCGAATTTGTGGTTTGGTCAACTACTATCGACGCTTCATTCCGCGCTGTGCTCAGCTCATGCAGCCACTGACTGACTTACTCAGAGGAAATGAACGTAAGTTCGCTTTCCCTGACACAGCACAGGCAGCCTTCGCCGAGCTCAAGGATGCTATCTCCAACATAGCCCTCCTCGCTCATTCCGAATCGACTGCACCTCTTTCTATTACGACTGATGCCTCAGACGTCGCGGTAGGAGCCGTCCTCCAACAACACGTTGGTGGGCAATGGCAACCCCTTGGGTTCTTCTCCAAGCGCCTGCAGCCAGCGGAATCCCGCTACAGCACGTTTGGCAGAGAACTGCTCGCCATTTACCTAGCAATTCGTCACTTCCGGCACACACTCGAAGGCCGCGCTTTCACGGTCTACACTGACCACAAGCCCCTTATCTTTGCCTTCAACTCTGCTTGCGACAAATACTCACCACGGGAAACAAGACACCTAGACTTTGTCACGCAGTTCACTGCTGACATACGTCATGTCTCAGGTGTCGACAATCCCGTCGCCGACGCTCTCTCACGCGTCAACCTCACTCTGCAGTCTTTGCCTACCGTCGACCTTGCCGCCATGGCATCTGCTCAGGCTCAAGACGAAGATATACAGCGCACTCTGCAGTCCACTTCGCTGCATGTGCAACCTGTTTCTCTCCAAACCACGGAAGGAACCATTCTCTGTGACACTTCCACAGGTTGTCCTAGACCCCTCGTGCCCGTCTCCTTCAGACGCACAGTCTTTGACACACTGCACTCACTATCACATCCCGGTATCCGTGCATCTTTGAAACTGGTCACCGAACGTTTCGTTTGGCCACGCGTAAACAAAGATGTTCGTACCTGTGCTCGCGCCTGCCTTCAACGCCAGCGCTCTGAAGTACGTCACACCCGCAATCCGCTTGGTTCATTCCCTGCCCCGGACTCTCGGATCTCGCGGGTACACTTAGACCTAGTAAATCGTTTGCCTCCTTCGTGTGGCTTCGTATACATCCTTACATGTGTCGACCGCTTCACCAGATGGCCAGAAGCCATTCCCGTAACAGATTGCACAGCTGAGACTGTTATCCGGGCCTTCTTGGACCGGTGGGTCTCGCACTACGGATGCCCATCCACCATTACAACTGACCGAGGAACGCCTTTCGAATCTTCACAATTCGATACGTTCTGCAACTTTTTAGGCTGTCGCCGCATTCATACCACAGCGTATCACCCAGCAGCCAACGGGTTAGTTGAACGCTTTCATAGACAGCTTAAAGCCTCTCTCTACGCCTACTCGGACCCTAGCTGCAGCGGAAACATTTCGCTCGTACTCTTAGGCATTTGCAGCAGCATCAAAGCTGACTTGCAATGTGCACCAGCAGAACTGGTTTACGGCACTACACTCAAGTTGCTAGGAGAATTCGTTTCACCTCCCGCATCGTCGGGTATGCCTCTGCCTTACTTTGCATCCTCCCTAGCTCAACGCATGCGTTCACCACGCCCGGCCCCGCCCCGTGAACAGACTGGTGATGTGCACATGCACAGCGGACTCTCTACCTGCACCCACGCCTTCCTCCGCAGCGACGCAGTGCGGCGCCCTCTCCAGCCTCCCTACACTGGCCCTTTCAGAGTTCTGCAACGGACTCCGACACATTGTATTTTAGACAAGAATGGTCACCGAACAACACTGTCCATCGACCGCCTCATAGTGACTTTCTTTGACGAGCCACTTTCTACCCATTCTGATGCTCTCGCACAAGCACCCGCACCTGTGGTGACTTCCCGAGCGCTGGATAACCCGGAACCCTCCGTACACCTTGACCCGGAACCTATCCCGTTGCAAGCCCAGGCAACCGACCGACGCGGTAGACAGGTTAAACGTCCGGTCCGCTTTTCAGATTTTGTAAACGTTTGCTATTTCCATTAACACGCCTTTTTCGTCTTTAGTGGTTATCCTGCGTCTCATCCACAAAAGTTTTGCAAAATCGACAAAGAAACCTAAAACAGTTTGAAAACCTAAACAGCGTATTTGTTATTATCATGCATGCCATGTTCCTTCTCCGGCGTCAAGCCACTTCCCCTACCTTTGCCCACCCCTTCTGAGTTCTACCTTCCAGAAACACAACCGCCGAAACTGCCCAGGCAACCCTCGTGTGACTCGCCAATCGGCTCAACGCAACCCTGGGGTGACTCGCCAGCCGTCCCAAAGCCTCCTTCCTCACCCAAGGAACAGACAGTCGCCCTCGACCGCAGACAGCCACGAACGGATTGGTTCCCAAACGCCGCCAAAACGTTGCCGACGAGGACGCTGGTTTTCTTCGTGGGACGAGGATGCCTGGATTTTTCGTGGGACGAGGACCGTGGACTAAAGCGCGGTGGAGGGATTGATATCTCCCAAGCGCACCGTCGGGCCTGCAGCAAAGGGAAGGTCCTGTCGGCCTTTTCTCTGGACTAGCCAGTATATTTTGCAGTCTGACCAGCCCGCCCCGACGGCCCACCTATGGTGCACTCTGGTCCACACGATCGTCATAAATAAAAATGACCAAAGCCTGGACCCAGCGAACTCTGCTACACACCCCACTTTGGAAGCCCTTACTCAAGCCCCTGCAACTATCCGCATTCACCCTCACATTCCATTTTCCCCCACTAACAGCTCTATCGAAGGCTTCCATCCTTCAGCATTCTAGGGGGAGACCCTTGTAGTGCACCGGAAAACAAGCTCTTTCAGTATCTTGTAACATTAGATTTTACGGTTGTTTTAACCTTTGAAACTCCACTTGTTTTACTGACTCCACGTCCGTTGACACAAACCGTTTTGGTTAGTACTTCGCTGCAAGTTTCTCGCTCTGTCTGATTCCCTTCCTATTCTGGTAGCCTGCACAATACACGTTGGGTTCAGTCGCCTCCGACTTCTATACTGTCGTATTTGACAAGTATTACGTGTCATTGCTTACTGACTAGTATCCCAGGCTACGCTTAAAAAACTAAATGTCCCCATACAAAAGTCAAATATATATAAATATATACATATACAAATATATATCGATATACATATGGTTGGCGGCATCCGGTTTCGGATTTGCCTGTCACTGTGGCAAGCCACAGGATGCCTGCGCCTACAGAGGGACCATGCTTGGCTTGCGCTACACTACCCACGGCTCAAAACACACACCATTTCCAGTGTAAACTCGAAAGAATAAGACCGGGAGGCATGTGGATGGGAGCCACGTTTCAACAACGGAGCCGGCCCACACTCCTTCACACGCAAACACAAGCACGATGTATTTGGGAATCAGTCGCACGCAAGGCGGTGGCTGGACCGTAGTCCGCTCCACATTGAGTGCATGGAATCACTCTTTGATCCTAACACGGCCACAAGAACCGTGCACCCCGTCCCCTCCAGCAACGACCAACTGTCTCCTAGAGCCAGTATGGACGAGATAGTGGGTAATAGACAAGTAGGCACCTTGTCAACATGCACATCAAGCGCAGCCACACCGGGGATATCAAACAACAGCCAATCACTTGAGAGAAAGATAACAGAAAATATATCGAGTAATGCATAAGGAAAGGGTGACATATGGCTTAAAGTGATGAGCATCTGAAGTAAATTGTTTACAGAAGAATGCGAGATAAGTTCACGCGGTCAGAAAGTATACTTTACGGAAATGCCACGAACAAAAAAATGTTTTGGGAAAAGACCAGAATTCGCTTAAGTGAAGTGTGCAAGTATATAGAATACAGGTAGATATTTATATGAGAAAGCAAAGCATTGGGACAAAATTGAAAACCCACCACCCGAAATAAACAGACTTAGCGCGCAAGCAAACGGTGACATAAATCTTAAATTAATGAGCATATGAAATAATGTGTTTACAAAAGAACACGTTTATAAAAGAATACGAGGTAAGTTCACGAGGTAACGTGGTTTATTTTACAAAGTGCTACGAACACGAAAATGTTATCGAAATAACTACAAGTGGCTTAAGCGACGTGTGCTAGTGTATAGAAGAGAGTATAACTAGGCATATATAAGGGAAAGAAAAGCATCAGGGCAAACTTGAAAACTCACCACCTGAAATAAATAGACTTAGCATGCAAGCACGCGGCTAGTAAATCGAATGCAGCGTACCTACAAACGCTGCGCCGGTGCTGCCTACGTTCACTGCGGGACCCGCCGTCGCTTCGGCAGTGGTCCCGAGTGACCTCTCTCATGGCTCACTAAGCCTGCCTGACTAAGGCACTCGCGACCGCATGTTCTACAGCACAATGCGCTCGATGTCGATGGAGTACAATTCATTGGTACTTGCCGCTTCCGCAACTGCCGCTTCTTCTCTGCATGCATGAGGGCTTTCTCCCGCACTTCAGCAACTGCCTTCGTGATTAGATCGCGCCCTACGCGCCGATTAGCCGCTTTTGCTTCCCATAACCTGCAATCAAGAGTAGGTCGTGTGAGGCTCACTTTGCTCTTGTCCTGGTAACGTAAAGTCGGTTTCCCCACGTGCCGCTTTCCAATACTCAGCTGACGGTGTAACAGCTGTTTCGGCATCCAAGTCGAATTCATACGGCTCACGTGACCGAGCGATCTCAAGTGTCTCAGCAAAAGTATGCAGTCCACTGCATACACCCCACTTCGGCGCAACAATTCCGTGTCTGCAACTCTGTCGCCCCAACCGATGCGCAAAATTCGTCGCAGACACTGCTGATGGAACCGCTCGAGATATCGCACATCCCGACGGTAAATCGTCCACGTTCCACTGCCGTATGGAAGAACGGACAGTACCATGGATTTGTACACCATCGGCTTTGTGCCAATGCTAAGCTGCTGGTTGTTCCACACTCAGTACCCAAGCTTCCCGAATGCCGCTGCTACCCTCGACACGCGGATACGCAACTCAACGTGTAGCTGCTGATCAATCGACATCATACCCCCAAGGTAGCAAAAGCGGGAGGTGGTTTCCAATACTTCAGCACCAATGCTGACTCGCGGCAATATTGAAGATTGCACCTCCGGTGAAGGCTGAAAGAGACAGACAGTTTTGCTGCTGTCGAAGCCAGAGCACTAGTCATGTGCTGCAACTCATCCGCGCTGTGTGAAAACAACACAGTCGTCAGCAAACAGCAACATACGGAGAGTTGTCTCACAGACTAGAGTTCTCGCACCGAAACGACGGATGTTCAGCAACCCACCATCAATACGGTGTTCCACACGAACACCGTAAGCACAAGCGGCCAAAAAAAGCACAAGACAAGATTGCATGAAGATATATATATTAAACAGGGCAGGAGCTAAGACACAGCCTTGCTTCACACCAGATACAACTGCAAAGTCATCCCAGGTCTCTCCACTCAGCTGCACCCTCGCTCGCATACCACTGTGCACACATTCAATTAAACTTGCAAACATTCGCAGGCAACCAAACTTACCCAATACCAGCCACAATGCCTCGCGGTTCAACGTATCCCATGCCTCGGTAAAATCAACAAAAAGCGAGTACAATGGCTGGTGTCGTTCTCTGCACTTCTCTTGCAACTGACGAGCCCCAAACACCATAAATATAGTGCTACGAACGGAATACGCATTGCTCTTCCACTACGTTAGGATTCGGGCAATCACCTTGTCCACACAACTCAGCAAGTTGATGCCATTAACATTTATTTTTGACATTTGCATGCATGGCTCGATGGATGAGCTGTACAGCAATTTGCCAAGAGAGGACGAATGTCCCGGCAGAATAAGAAACACTGATTAAACTAAACCTTCAAACAGTGTTCGGAACGGCGTCAATTGTCACCGTGTGGGATTGGGTGCATGTAATGTAAGGCGTGATGATGCACCGCGCATGTAGGTGTCGTAGACTTTCAAAGTGAGACGAAGAGTAGAAACACAGAGGTCAGAAATCTCAAGCGATGTCATCCCGAGTGCGGTAAGATGTTTGGCTGAGGTGGAATATATCATCCCGCGATTATTGATAATGACGGGGTGGTGAACGATATTTGTCGTCTCAGAAAAAATTCACGTATGTATCGCGATACGGCTGTCGCATTCTCCCCTGATCCGTATTTATCCACTTTCAGTTTATAAGTACAATCCATTCGGTACGCGTCACAGATGGCCCCGTCCACAAGGTGAACCGTAGAATTTCTAACCGCAAGCAGGTCTGGCTTGAGGAATGAGGTGGCTGTCGGAATCCTCGGCTCCATAACAATGTTAAAGCTTCGGCGCCGCAATTGCCTGGCAATCTGTTGGGCAATTTCATTATGACGTTTACAGCCGACATCATGTGTGATGCAGCACGCCTGAAGAACATGTGAGAGAGTCTCGTGTTGTCCACAGCTCCTGCGGCAGTTGAGAGAAGCCGGGTCATTTGTAGATCTGCCTCTGCTCCGTCGCGTTTTGGTGGAAAGAACACACCCGGTAGTTGGACACCCCGTATGAAAAGACGTGGAAAAATCCTGGTGGGGTCCCTCAGTCAGTGGTGAGCAGAAGGTGACGTGACCACGTTTCGCAAGGGAGAGCCGTCCACTGAAGCCAAAAGAGTATCTCTCCAGGCATCCGCAGCTGAGCTTTTATCCATGACGACGCGATTACCGATGGTAACAGTGGAGCGCGCTAGACGATGGATGGCAGAGGCTGCAGGGTCCCGGATCGCCCAACTGGTCACTGGATGGCAGTTGGCTAGGTGTCGTTCCAGCCTCTTCTTCCGTAGCAGGGGAATACTCGTTGACAAACACGGAATACCCATACCAAAGCTCGCAATGGGAGCGTGAAGATATGCAATGGAGATGTCTGACGGCAAGCGCAACCATTTTCTGACGTGTGACCTGAAAATGCGATCAAACCGCTTCAATGTATTCCGGTGAACCACTGCCAGAGCTAACTGATGCACATGTTTGGGGAGCAGATAGGTCCTCAGAATCTCAAGTTGTTGTTGTGGTTTAAGCGGTGCTTTGGTAACTTCGTTAAGGTGCACAGTAATATCGTCGATTACTGTTAGAGGGAGCTTACCCTTCCAGTTAAAATGCAGGCCCAAACAAATATATGGTTGGCGGCATCCGGTTTCGGATTTGCCTGTCACTGTGGCAAGCCACAGGGCGCCTGTGCCTACAGAGGGACCATGGATGGCCTGCGCTGCACCACCCACACACCCCATATCCAGTGTAAACTAGAAAGAATAAGACCGGGAGGCATGTGGATGGGGGCCACGTTTCATCAACGGAGCCGGCCCACACTCCTTCACAGGCAAACACAAGCGCATTGTATTTGGGGAATCAAGCGCACACAAGGCGGTGGCTGGACCGTAGTCCGCTCCACACTGAGTGAATGGAACCACTCTTCGAGCCTAACACGGCCACAAGGACCGTGCACCCTGTCCCCTCAAGCAACGACCAATTGTCTCCGGGAACCAGTATGGACGAGGTAGTGGGTAATAGACAGGTAGGCACCTTGTCAACATGCACATCAAGCGCATCAACACCGTGGATATCAAACAACGGCCAATCACTTGAGAGAGAGAAAGAAAAAGAAAAAACTCGACTAATGCATAAGGAAACGGTGACATAAACCTTAATTAAATAGCATATGTAGTACGTTGTTTACAACCAAATCCTAGCTAAGTGAACGAGGTCAGGAAGTTTAGTTCACGGAATGCCACGAACACAAAAATGTTGTGGAAATCGCATACAACTGGCTTAGGCGATTTGTGCAAGTTAATGGAATAGAGTACAGGGAGATATTTATATGAGAAAGAAAAGCATTAAGGTAAAAACTGTAAACCCACCACCTGAAATAAAGAGACTTAGCATGCAAGCACGCGGTTAGTAAATCGAATTCAGCGTGCCTACAAACGCTGTGCCAGCTCGTCGTAATTCTCTGCAGGACCCGTCGTCCCTTCTGTAGTGGCCCCAAATGGCACAGCGCATGGCCCACTAGACATTTATATAAAAAAGAAAGGCATTAGGAGAGAACCGAAGACCCACCACCTGAAATAAAGTGACTTAGCATGCAAGCACGCGGTTAGTAAATCGAATTCAGCGTGCCTACAAACGCTGCGCCGGTGCTGCCTGCGTTCACTGCGGGACCTGTCGGCGCTTCGGCAGTGGTCCCGAGTGACCTCTCTCATGGCTCACTAGGCCTGCCTGACTAAGGCACTCGCGACCGCATGTTCTACAGCACCATGCGCTCGATGTCGATGGAGTACAATTCATCGGTGCTTGCCGTTCCCGTAACTGCCGCTGCATCTCTGCATATATATATATATATATATATATATATATATATATATATATATATATATATATATATATATATATATATATATATATGGCTCGGTCATGTGAGCCGTATGGATTCGACGCGAATACCGAAACAACTTTTATACGGTCAGCTGAGTATAGGGAAGCGGCATGCTGGGAAACCCAAGTTACGTTACCAGGACATGATTAAAGTGAGCCTCACACGTTCTAATCTTGATTGCAGATCATGGGAATCGAAGGCGGTTGATCGGCGTGCATGGCGCGATCTAATCAGGAAGGCAGTTGCTGAAGTGCCGGAGAAAGCTCTCATGAATGCAGAGAAGAAGCGGCAAGTGCGGAAGCGGCAAGCACCAAGGAATTGTACTCCGTCGACATCGAGCGCATGGTGCTGTAGAACATGCGGTCGCGAGTGCCTTAGTCAGGCAGGCCTAGTGAGCCATGAGAGAGGTCACTCGGGACCACTGCCGAAGCGCCGACAGGTCCCGCAGTGAACGCAGGCAGCACCGGCGCAGCGTTTGTAGGCACGCTGAATTCGATTTACTAACCGCGTGCTTGCATGCTAAGTCTCTTTATTTCAGGTGATAGGTTTTCTGTTCGGTCCTAATGCGTTTCTTTATCATATAAATGTCTAGTGGGCTTTGAGCTAGGTCCTTTGGGGCCACTACAGAAGCGACGACGGGTCCTGCAGAGAATTACGGCGAGCCGGCACAGCGTATGGAGGCACGCTGAATCCGATTTACTAACCGCGTGCTTGCATGCTAAGTCTCTTTATTTCAGGTGGTGGGTTTACAGTCTGTGCCTTAATGCTTTCCTTTCTCATGTGAATATCTACCAGTACTCTATTCCGTTAACTCGCACACATCGCTTCAGCCAATTGTATTCGATTTCCGTAGCATATATGTGTTCGTAGCATTCCGTGAACTATATTTCCTGACCTCGTGCACTTAGCTAGGATTTGTTTGTAAACAACGTATTACCTATGCTATGTAATTAAGGTTTATATCACAGTTTCCTTATGCATTAGTCGAGTTTTTCTCTTTTTCTTTCTCTCTATCTCAAGTGATTGGCTGTTGTTTGATATCCCCGGTGTGGCTGCGCTTGATGTGCATGTTGACAAGGTGCCTACCTGTCTATTACCCACTACCTCGTCCATACTGGCTCCAGGAGACAGTTGGTCGTTGCTGGAGGGGACAGGGGTGCACGGTCCTTGTGGCCGTGTTAGGATCAAAGAGTGGTTCCATGCAGTCAGTGTGGAGCGGACTACGGTCCAGCCACCGCCTTGTGTGCGCTTGATTCCCCAAATACAGTGTGCTTGTGTTTGCCTGTGAAGGAGTGTGGGCCGGCTCCGTTGATGAAACGTGGCTCCCATCCGCATGCCTCCCGGTCTTATTCCTTCGGGTTTACACTGGATATGGGGTATGTGGTTGGAGCTGTGGGTGGTGCAGCGCAAGCCATCCATGGTCCCTCTGTAGGCGCAGGCGTCCTGTGGCTTGCCACAGTGACAGGCAAATCCGAAACCGGATGCCGCCAACCATATATATATATATATATATATGGCGGGAGAGCCTATGGTGCGCTGAGGCTGGTGGTGGCTAGATCCTGACAGATGGTCTACCCACTGCTGCTACTGTTGCGCCATAGTCTCATGTCCTGGGCGCCTCCACGTGGCGACCGCTGGGTGGGAGTTAGGTTTCGCCCTTCTCCCTGCTAAGATCCAGGACACCAATCCGCATGAGTCAGCTAACTGACCATGTGCTAGACCCGCTGCCTTTCGGGTGTTCATTTAATCGAAGGCTTTGGCTGAGGACCCGAGTCGTTCTCCTGTCAGGATTGGGCGCCCTGGCAGTATCCTAGTCCATCCTCTCCGGAGGTTAGGAAGTGGTCGATGGCCCACTTCCCGTAAAACCTAGCCATGGGAGACAACAGGTTACGGGTGATATTCTCAATGCTCGATTGGCGTAGAGCACGAGTGCCACGCATTGTCTCTGACGGTGGGAGGACACCTCCGGGTGTTCAATGGTTTGCTACTGCCCGCCTCAAGCCAGGCAGCCCCTGGTCAAATTGGTGCAAACCCGCCAAAAACCCACCTGCGTCTGGCCGTGGTCGCAGGTGCGTATCCAATTACGGTCGCAAAACATATGATAACTGTTCCAGAACCTCAAAGGCTGCGTGTGACGGCCGTCAAGCAGATCCCCATCTGTCTCTGCAATCACATTCCCGAGCTGGATCTGCTCTCCACTGCCTTGTGGGTCAGGCTATTGAGCCAAAGGCTCCGGGCGGAGTCCCTCAAGCAAACCTCCAAACCACCCACTGCCTTGTGGGTCAGGCTATTGAGCCAAAGGCTCCGGGTGGAGTCCCTCAAGCAAACCTCCAAACCACCCACTGCCTTGTGGGTCAGGCTATTGAGCCAAAGGCTCCGGGTGGAGTCCCTCAAGCAAACCTCCGAAGGACAACGACCACCTCGCGTGCGATTGCCCACCAATGCAATCGTATGCCTGCGCGCAAAGCACTCAGCATCGGGTGCTGGAACGTGCGCACACTACTGGACCGGAACTCGAGCGAGCGCCCGGAGCGACGCACTGCACTGGTCGCAATGGAGCTGGCGCGCTACCACATCGATATTGCGGCGCTCAGTGAAACTCGGCTCGCTGAGCAAGGTAAGTTACATGAAGCAGGTGCTGGCTACACATTCTACTGGGTGGGGAACGCCGCCTCAGCACCACGTGAACATGGGGTCGGATTTGCAATATCCGATCGCCTGAATGGCCAGCTGGTGGGTGAACCAACGGGCATCAGCGCGCGACTGATGACTGTTCGCCTACGACTCGGAAGAGGTAAGTTTGCTACTTTCATAAGCACGTACGGTCCGACCATGTGTTATCCTGATGACACGCGTGATCAGTTCTACACTGAGCTATCCTCCGTGATACGGTCTGTGCCGAGGAGCGACCGACTATTTCTGCTGGGTGATTTCAACGCGCGCGTTGGGCGTGATGCATCAGCGTGGACAGATGTTATCGGTGCGCATGGCATTGGTTCAGCGAATGCGAACGGTGACAGGCTGCTCTCACTGTGTGCCACTCACGGCCTGACGATCACGAACACTCGGTTTGCACTGAGTGCGAGTGATATAGCAACTTGGACGCACCCACGGAGTGGTCACGCTCACCTGCTCGACTATGTCATCGTACGTCAGCGTGATATGCGTGAAGTGCGCATGACACGTGTACTGCGTGGAGCTGAGTGTGGCACTGATCACAAATTGGTTCGGACCAAACTGTACATATATTTTCGTAAATCGATGTATTGCACTCCCGCCGTGAATCGGCGTAAATTTAACATTCTCTCCCTCGGTACTGTGGCGAAACGTACTGAGCTGGAGAAGGCGATGGCTGCACGCCTGTGTGGTGATGTGGACTGTATAGCCACAGTGGGCGACCTGTGGCACCACATTCGCGACCAGGTGACAGCTGCTGCGGAGGAGACCATCGGGCGCGCAAACTGTAAGCGGCCTGATTGGTTTGATGACAACAATGTGACGATTGACGCATTGGTGTCAGAGAAGAATGCAGCATTTGCTGCACATGTTGCAGACCCCAGTGACTTGGGGAAGAGTAGTCAGTTTCGCAAACTTCGACGGCGACTGACCCGAGAGCTCCGTCGCATTAAAAATGCATGGTGGACGGAGAAGGCGAAGCAGATGGAATGCTACGCCGAACGCCGTCAACACAAGGAATTCTTTGACTCCTTGAAGGCGGTGTATGGACCGAGATTGGAGCCGCTGAGGACACTGATCGATGGTAGTTCAGGCGCTACCTGCACCCAGACTGCAGACATAATGCAGGTCTGGCGGAAACACTTTGACTGTCTCTTGAACAACCGTTCAGAGATCGACTGGCCTACATTGAATGGCCTGAAGCAGCACGATGTGAAGGCGGATCTGGCGGATACGCCGAGACTGGATGAGACGCAGAGAGCACTTGCTCAGCTGCGGAACGGCAAATGTGCCGGAGGTGACGGGATCCCACCTGAAGTATTGAAACACGGTGGACCCGCGTTGTTGACTGCGCTGCACCACTTGGTGCAACGCGTGTGGATTGAGGAGGAGGTGCCTTCTGAGCTGAAGGATGCCCTTGTGCTACCACTGTACAAGGGCAAAGGTAGCAAGCAATGTTGCACGAATTATCGTGGCATCAACTTGCTGAGTTGTGTGGGCAAGGTGATTGCCCGAATCCTGCTCAATCGCCTCGTGAGTCAGATTGTGGAACCAAACGTGGCGGAAGAGCAATGTGGATTCCGTTCGGGTCGCAGCACTATAGATATGGTGTTTGCGGCTCGTCAGTTGCAAGAGAAGTGCAGAGAACGACACCAGCCATTGTACTCGCTTTTTGTTGATTTCACCAAGGCATTTGATACGGTGAACCGCGAGGCACTGTGGCTGGTGTTGGGTAAGTTTGGTTGCCCGCGTAAGTTTGTAAGTTTAATTGAATGTCTGCACAGTGGTATGCGAGCGAGGGTGCAGCTGAGTGGAGAGACCTCTGATGACTTTGCAGTTGTCTCTGGTGTGAAGCAAGGCTGTGTGTTAGCTCCTGCCCTGTTTAATATCTATCTTCATGCAATGTTGTCTTGTGCTTTTGATGCGGCTTGTGCTTACGGTGTTCGTGTGGAGCACCGTATTGATGGTGGGTTGCTGAACATCCGTCGTTTCGGTGCGAGAACTCTAGTCTGTGAGACAACTATCCGTATGTTGCTGTTTGCTGACGACTGTGCGTTGTTTTCACACAGCGCGGATGAGTTGCAGCACATGACTAGTGCTCTGGCTTCGACAGCGGCAAAATTCGGGCTCACCATCAACACAAGCAAAACTGTCTGTCTCTTTCAGCCTTCACCGGAGGTGCAATCTTCAATATTGCCGCGAATCAGCATTGGTGCTGAAGTATTGGAAACCACCTCCCGCTTCTGCTACCTTGGGAGTGTGATGTCGACTGATCAGCAGCTACACGTTGAGTTGCGTATTCGCGTGTCGAAGGCGGCAGCGGCATTCGGGAAGCTTGAGTACCGAGTGTGGAACAACCATCAGCTTAGCATTGGCACGAAGCTGATGGTGTACAAATCCATGGTACTGTCCGTTCTTCTATACGGCAGTGAAACGTGGACGATGTACCGTCGGGATGTGCGATATCTCGAGCGGTTCCATCAGCAGTGTCTGCGACGAATTTTGCGCACCGGCTGGGGTGACAGATTTGTGGACACGGAAGTGTTGCGCCGAAGTGGGATGTATGCAGTGGACGGCATACTTTGACTGCGACACCTGAGATGGCTCGGTCATGTGATCCGTATGTATTCGGCGCGGATACCGAAACAACTTTTATACGGTCAGCTGAGTATTGGGAAGCGGCACGTGGGGAAACCACAGTTACGATACCAGGACATGATTAAATTGAGCGTCACACGTTCTATCATTGATTGCAGATCATGGGAATCGAAGGCGGTTGATCGGCGTGCATAGCGCGATCTGATCACGAAGGCAGTTGCTGAAGTGCGGGAGAAACCCCGCATGCATGCAGAGAAGAAGCGGCAGTTGCGGAAGCGGCAAACAGCGATGAATTGTACTCCGTCGACATCGAGCGCATGGTGTTGTGGAACATGCGGTCGCGAGTGCCTTAGTCAGGCAGGCCTAGTGAGCCATGAGAGTGGTCACTCGGGACCACTGCCGAAGCGACGACGGGTCCCGCAGTGAACGTAGGCAGCACCGGCGCAGCGTTTGTAGGCACGCTGAATTCGATTTACTAACCGCATGCTTGCACGCTGAGTCTCTTTATTTCAGGTGGTGGGTTTTCGGTTTTCTTCTAATGTTTTCGTTCTTATATAAATGTCTAGCGGGCCATGAGCTATGTCATTAGGGGCCACTACAGAAGCGACGACGGGTCCTGCAGAGAATTACGGCGAGCCGGCGCAGCGTTTGTAGGCACGCTGAATTCGATTTACTAACCGCGTGCTTGCATGCTAAGTCTCTTTATTTCAGGTGGTGGGTTTACAGTTTTTACCTTAATGCTTTTCTTTCTCATATAAATATCTCCCTGTACTCTATTTCATTAATTTTCACACCTCGCCTAAGCCAGTTGTATGCGATTTCCATAATATTTTTACTTTTGTGACGTTCCGTGAACTATATTTCCTGACCACGTGCACTTAGCTAGGATTTGGTTGTAAACAACCTATTACGTATGCTATTTAATTAAGGTTTATGTCACCGTTTCCTTATGCATTAGTCGAGTTTTTCTCTTTTTCTTTCTCTCTATCTCAAGTGATTGGCTGTTGTTTGATATCCCCGGTGTGGCTGCGCTTGATGTGCATGTTGACAAGGTGCCTACCTGTCTATTACCCACTACCTCGTCCATACTGGCTCCAGGAGACAGTTGGTCGTTGCTGGAGGGGACAGGGTGCACGGTCCTTGTGGCTGTGTTAGGATCAAAGAGTGGTTCCATGCACTCAGTGTGGAGCGGACTACGGTCCAGCCACCGCCTTGTGTGCGCTTGATTCCCAAATACAGTGTGCTTGTGTTTGCCTGTGAAGGAGTGTGTGCCGGCTCCGTTGATGAAACGTGGTTCCCAACCGCATGCCTCCCGGTCTTATTCCTTCGGGTTTACACTGGATATGGGGTATGTGGTTGGAGCTGTGGGTGGTGCAGCGCAAGCCATCCATGGTCCCTCTGTAGGCGCAGGCGTCCTGTGGCTTGCCACAGTGACAGGCAAATCCGAAACTGGATGCCGCCAACCATAATATGTAACCGTAAATTTGCTCACGTTGACACTTTTGGGGGACGCTGAATAAATAAATGGGTACTAATTTGTAGGCTAATGTACGCTCCTTGCTTAATGGAGCGAATGGACTAATGGCATTGCCAGGACTATTAGTACACGCATGACCGCTGTGTGGTGGACGTTTATGGGGCTAAAATGAAGCGCTTGGAACATCACAGGTAAGTTACCGAAGATACCAGGCGCGTGGATAACAATTTCGCCTTGCTGAATGCAATGGCATAGGAAGCGTTGCGTATGACGAAAAACGTGCAAAGCAAGTGGAGACGAGTGCACTACTGGGACGGTATTTTGGTGGTGAGAACAGACAATGGAACCAAATGGCCCTACTGTCTTCTGAGTTGGGCGCGTTCGAATTCTCATAACTCGCAAAGCAACAGTGCTGAAAAGGAAGGTTGTTTTCCCTTCACGGCGTAGAATGGATATGCTTAAAAATCGGATGTGTACTAGAGCCCCAGAGACTGTGGTGTAGGATTACGGTCCCATCCGTGGAGCTGACGGCCAAGTAACGCGGGCCATGCGTAGTAAACGTATGTATTTCCCACAGATGTGTCATGCCTGTCGGCACTGAAGCGGACTCCCTTTGTTACCTCGCCCGCATGATTATGGCACGGAGAAGTATTATAGATGGCATATTATAGGACGCATGAACGCCAAATAATTGGTAGCCATTTAGGCGTCGCCAGCTTAAGCCTATGTATGTGCAACAGATAAACGGTTATATCGCCGGTAGCTCAACCAGCCTCCACCAACGGTTGTTAATTAGCGCACGTATGTTCCAAGCCACTGGCATCAGTAATACCACTAGGTAAGGTTCAAATATTGGCCCCACATGCCTGGAATACATATTCGTGGTTATCTTATAATTGTCCCATAGTATGTGTTTCGTTATGGGGACAAGCGTAGGGTATATGTTTGGCTGCACAGACGTTGTCGACCGGCGTTTATTAAGCCCTTCCTGACGGCACAGGGGCGTCACCAATGAGGTCGCTAATGAAGCATACTTTGAACGTCACGCGGCTTCAGGATCTTTGTTTACTATGCCCATATAAATGCTTTGGCAGGTGCCCCAACACCGCTTCTATGGAAGCAGCAGCGGTTGCCTTCATATGCCTTGCTGACGGGCCTATATAGGTCCTACACCAGCGTCATAAAATGGCTACTGTCAAAGTATGCACCATAGATATTGCGCGCCTCCGCCAGGAATATCGAGTAAGAGAATATACATACCGCATCGGACGTCGGCCTCCCTCCGATGAAAGTCGCTGACTTGGGATAAAGTGATGCTTCAAGAAGCGTGGACGGAACATGGGTTGTAAGTGATATGGATGCGAGGTATACGCGTGTGACACAGAAGTCCATCTTGTGGATCACGGAATGCGAATTGTTCACATCCAAATGGCTGCATAATCTCTGAAATATGGCATGCAATGCAACACGGACGTCTGTACCGATTCCGAATATTCACGACATTATAAGGAGTGGTTTCTGCGCTCTTGAACCACAACGCGCAAGCACTGAAGAACAGTGTATGGTAAAGGTTGCGACGAACGAACATGGAAGAGAAACGTGTCTGCTTCAATGAAACTTAAATTACGGGTTCAGGTTACACGGATATTGCGCAAAAGTGAGCTGTTAGGCTGCATATGTAGCAAAATAAATGTCCACTGGATGATAATCTAAAAAGCACAGGCGATGGGATTGGTGAGAAGCATATGAGCTGGTAATATAGTTGCGATGCACAAGAGCAAGGAGATGGAAAACTAATGCAACAGGTATGTAATACTGTGACTGCTTTCTGGTGGATGCCAGGAAAGACCCTTGGATCCAAAGGGAAATATTGTTGTGTAATTGTTCATCGTTGCAATCCCCGCTAGCCGACTTACCAACAGCACTGAAACTCGTTAGTACATAGCGGGCGAGAACAGCGAGGTGATATGGTAAGCAAGCTGCAATGTAATACGACAGACATTCTGGGTGACGAATACGGACCCACCCACTGAACCAACGGCGAAGTGGTGCATTGCATGCAAGCCGATGCCTAGTTACTGGGGGCTTGTAATGAGGCAACACTAGGCAATTTGACAGAGGGTGGCCCTGAAAAGGGCCGTGGGGTCGTTCACGAAGGTATGGGAAAGCGGACGTGGGCATCATTGCGGACTCAACGGGAGCAGGAGGACGTGGCTGCGGGCAGCTGTGAAACTTGAATAGCGGTGGTGCTGCATGCGGGTTCGGGTACAAAGCACGGAAGCATGGGCAAGCGTCAGTGGACTGCGAGCGTACCCATGGGAGTAGGGAAGCTTACATGAAAGTACGAAAGTCACAACGAATGAGCAGACTGGGTACGGTTATTGACATGCGGGCGAGATGGCGGGCGTAGTACTCATTTGGACATCGTGAACGCAGTGGACTGGCATCTAGGGTGCGGAGGGGCGGCATATTATTGAATAGTATATGGTAATAACCTAAGCACGTACTGAAGCAGCGTTCAACGTAGACTAATGTGGACATCCACATAGACGGCGGACTCGCGGCCAGTAGGCGGTTGGGAGGATAAGAGCTTAAACGTGTTCCCTAATCACTTAACCACGTACTGACTGCGTTTCCAAATTGGACTTGTGGACATACATGTAAGCGGTGGACTGGCAACTAGGAGGCCGCTGCGAGGCATAGTTCTGCAAAGAGAACGGTACTCAAATAAGCACTTATTGACGGGGTGTTCAAAGTGGACTCATGTGGGCATTGACATAGGCGGCGGACTCGCGGCTAGTAGGCGGTTGGGTGGCAAAGTGCTGAAATGGTAAGCACCTAAGCCCTTTGTGGTCTCTAAATTATAAATTATAACTTAGCAGGACTTTCACTTGTACATCTTCCTTTTAACAGGGCTTGATCCCGAGCCTTTTCGTATTTTCGTCGCTTATTCCCACGTGATGGCACTATTCAGTGGAACGACTATCTGGTTTGTCATACTATTTCGATTCTAATAAGACTATGCGTCCAAAGCCACGTGCGTTCCGAACTGCGAAACAGTTGCGCACACCAACTAATCAACCATGCGATAGTACAATCTTCGCCACAATTCCTAACTGGGGGACTATCGTGATCAAGCCGGAAAAAACACCGCTGCAAATACCGTTCGCATCATCCAATAACCTTGCACCGAGGGAAAGGGTGGAACCTCCCCCCACCGCGACTGGGCTAGGCACCGTATGCCCCGTAGATGTACATCTCTCACGACAGAAAGTGGACGCAACTGCGACGGAAGCTTACAACACTGATGGCACTTCATGAAACACAGTTACGTCCATAGCCCTCTCGGTGGTGTAGTATGAAGCTGCTGTCCATCGTAATGAGGCTGCACCTTACCGTGGTGCCGTGGTTTGTGTGCCTCAGTCATCCCTTGAGCTATCCTGGGTGGCGCAATTTTGAACCTTCTGTGGCACTCACCACATTGGTCAGTGGTTAGAGGGCAGACAAACTCAACCTAATCGTAGTCCAGGTTCGGGGTATGAAATGGCGGTGATGCTTAGTCCCTAAAACGGACTGCTCGTAGCCCACGCCAATAGCGCTGCCTTTCGGTTACTTGTTTGAACCAAAGGATATGGTTAAGCACCCTATCCGTTCTCCTGTGTAGGCCAGGGCAACGTGACCGTATTCTGCCCCCGCAATACATTAAACCTCTCCTCAAACAAATTTCGGTTTCTTTGGTCACCGCAGAGGCTAATGAACGGTGCCCTATCTGCTTCATCCAGTGGGTTTCAGAGGGGTTTGGATGCAACTGCCCAAGCCTTCCCGTCTCCTTATTCCCCCTGGTACGCTTTTTCACCCTTATCCTCTCGTTCCAGCTTCACTTTTATCCTTTTGTTTTTAGACCCAAATTCTCGGTCCTCCTCTAACTCGCTTCTGTGATCGCTTGTCTTTTAGTTTCAACCCACGTATGAACGCGGAGCGTCATCCCTTCCCTGTCTAGGGGCCCATGTCCAAGCATGCCGTCAAGCGCAGTTCATCGGCTTCCAAGTTTAACCCTCGCTCTTACTTCACATTGTAACCAACCTCACGGTAGGCACATTAGTACGGATCCGTCAACTGGCGGCACTAGCTCGAACGTTATTAACCCACTCGATCGATATCTACTGCTTAAATGAGAACCCATCTGCGAGACTAAAGCTCTGTGCTCACTCTGCGATCCCCTTCACGTGACACTAGCATCACTTCCTCATTGCACCTATGCGGTTACGATGTCGCTTCGAGCAGCGGCGGAGCCAGCGTTGGTATTGCCCTCAGACCCCAGGTGGAAGCCGCTCCGGTTGACCAAATTGCAATCAGTGGCCGGATGTCTGCAGTCAAATTGCTTGGCTCCTTCAAACCTTGGAAGTCACTTGTGAGCAACAGGTGTCGATTCGTTAGCGCTGCCTATGCACCGACAAACGCTGGCCATGAGTGGGTAAAAGACGACTTATTTCCTTAACTGAACGAGCTCCTTATCCACAGAAGAAGCTGGGACACTATCGTGCTGGCTGGGGAAGTAAACACTGAAGTTGGAAAATTATCCGCTAATGAGCTGCATCGGGCCGGCCAACATGGTGTAGGCTCACGTACTCACAACGGTGCGCGCTTACTTCATTTGTGTAAGCATGCTCGCTTATGTCTTGCGAGCAATAATTTCCGACACAGCACGCGCCGGGGGGTGACTTGACGCCCACAACCGTGGAACGAAGTATGGACGCAAATTTATCGCATTGTGAAAACGTATGGATTGAGAGATTGCGTCCAGAACTGCCCCACTATTTGGATCACATGAGTACACACCGACCATGCGCGCGTATGTGCTGACATGTTGATGACCTTTGGAGGACGACCAGGACGACACTGTTAGCGCATCGACAACAGGCAACTGGCGAAGGCAGCATCAGCATCATCATCATTATGCACGTTACCTAGAGGTGGGAAACACCTCCGCTACTGCGCCGCAATACATAAAGGAACAGGAATATAAATACAACAGTTGCTTGCTATCTGAGGTATTGGCAAGGGTTAGGCATCGTTCCGGTAAGCTAGAAGCCAGCTACTAAGCAACAAGAAAAATTATCATGCTTTACGCTACGAAATGAGATCGTAGGCGGAGGAGAGGCCAAAATAAAAGATGAGAGACAAAGCAACTCACAGCAGGAACACCACTGAGGTGCGCTCATTACCAGGTCACCAAGGGTACCCCGGTAAAATTGTTCACCGTCGTTTGGAACCCAACCAAGGAGACTAGAGGCTCCAACCGAGGCCAGCTCCTCGGGACCAAGTCGTTGCTTGGCCACCCCTCCTCTGCTCCCATCCACACCCCCGGCGCGCAAACAACGCACACGGAAGCAGTGGAACAGTACTGCGACCATACTCGCCAGACCTTACTAGTGTAACGGCACCGCACTCACTTTAACCGCAGTCTATTCATTCTCACTTTTTCTCGTACTTTCCAGATGTATTGCGTGAGACCTCCAGCTCTAACAAAGCCACGTACGGACAGTCAGGAACCACAAACTGTTTATCGCTTTTATGCCTTCTATTGTATATTCTATATGGAGCCAGTTTTACTGTGTTGTACTTCACTTCGTTTTGCGAATACACGCTGTTTTTCACCCACTGTGTTCTTTCGTCCGGGGCTCCCACCCACCGTATTTACCCGTAGATTGATGGATTAATCGCCTTGTTGTTTTGTCCTTCAGCTCGTGGATATGTCTGGCATTTCCCCGACTATTGCACACTACATTTCTGGCGACGGTTATGGAGCCCAAATTGCACTCTGACGACTTCAAACCGCGTTTTATTAAACCGGAATTACAACCATGTTTCGCTCAGCCAACACCAACTTCACCAGAACGTTTCGCTGTCGGCACAAACCTGACATCGTGGAAGTGGCGCATGAACCTTTACCTCAGCGCGGTTCCTCCAAGCTCACGCGGGCCATACGTTCTGTCTCACCTGCAAACGAATGTGCAGGAAGCCATAATTTCCTCCGGATTTTCCGCCGCCTCCTCCGGGGAGGAGATGTGCTCCGAACTGGGTTCGTTATTTGGCGATGGTTCCTCTCAACCCAGTGAAAGGACTGAGTTTTGGATCAGAGCGCAGGGCGCGCATGAAACGTTTGACGACTACGTCACTGCACTCCGTACTCTGGCATTGCGTACCTTCGGAAATATGACACCCGTCATTTGAGATGCGTTTATCGTGGAACGGTTGATTCAAGGTGTTGACGATGATGAAACTTGCAGAGCTTACGTGTGGGACCCACCGTCGACTGTTGAAGAGGCCATCGTCAGCGGTCGCAAGTAAGAGGCTGCAGCACCAGCCAGAAGACCGTCTCAGTCGTCCGGCTGCCCTGTGCCGCCCTTCCAACGGGCGTCAGCATTGCGACCCACGAGATCATGAAACTCCAGTGACTGTTACTACTGCCGAAAATTTGGCACACGAGCTCAAACATGCGGACATAACCGACCGCTTTTGCCTTCTGGTGGTTTTCGACGCAACCCTGGAGCATCAAGCACGTGGACCTAGGAGGGTAAGTCCCAGTCTGCGCCTTGCATTTCTTCGTTATCAAACCTGGGGCAGCCATTCGTGAGCATACTGCTTTGTGGTAGACCGGCACGCGCCATAGTAGACACAGGAGCCACTTGCTATCTACTTAAACCCTTGTTATGCACCAGGGACATTAAACTTGATAACCGTCGGCACCTCACCCTATTAAATGTAACTGGCTTTGCTATGGTGGATCTGGATATAGGTGACGAAAACGTATCCCATGCTATGTTCGTATCCTCGCAAATACCATGGGACGCAGTCCTGGGCTCGGAGTTGCTACATGTTTTGGGGTGCTGCATCGATATTCGTCAGGGGTGTATGAAGTTTAACAATTCTCAAGTGGCCATTACTATCGATTCAAATCCGCTGCCCAGTGTGTGTTCAGCAAGCCACACGCACGCACCGCTCGAAACACAGATAACCGCTTTCTTATCCCAGCTGAAGGATACTCTTCCGTCAGTGAATCTCGACGCTCTGTACTGTGTGGTGAAGAAAAATGCCGCCGCGTTCGTATGGGAAGGGTCCTCGCTGGGCCGTACTGGTATCGTACGACACAAACTTGGCACAAGGCCTGCGAGGCCTATCACTCAGCGACCCCGTGTATCAATGCAACATCGTGCGGAACTCGAAAATATGATAAAACAAATGCTAGAGGCAAACCTTAGTACTCCATAGAAATCACCCTGAGCCTCGCCAATAGTCCTCGTCAAAATGAAGAATGGTTCCCTGCGCCTCTGTGTAGATTATCGAAAGCTAAATGAAGTAACCCTCAAGCATTCGTTTCCAATGCCCGTATAGATGACACTTTGGAAACCCTTGGGGTTGCAATGGTTCTCTACCCTTGATCTTGCATCTGGATAATGGCAGGTAGAGGTCGATCTAACGGACCGTGAAAAGGCTGCTTTTGTGTTACCATCGGGACTGTACGCGTTTCAAACTATGTCCTCGGGGTTATCAAACGCGCCGGCCACATTTCAATGTCTAATGCACGTCGTTCTTAGAACTTTGCTACCACATCAGTGCCTAGTTTACTTAGACAATGTAATCGTGCATGGGCGCTCCCTGGATGAACATTTGGAAAATCTGGAAGTAGTCCTACATATTCTTGTGGATGCTGGTCTCAAGTTGCAACCACTTAATTGTCAGTTATTAAGGAAGGAAGTGACGTTCTTAGGCCATGTCATCACTTCATCGGGGGTTCAGAGTGACCCAAATAAGATAAAGGCGATTCAAGACTGGCCTATTCCGCTTTCCACGGAAGACGTGTGACAGTTTTTGGGCCTTGCTTCCCACTACCGCAGGTTCGCCCGCAACTTTGCTGACATTGCCGCACCCCTGCACCGTTTGACCGAGAAGGAAAGGCCGTTTCAGTGGACTCCTCAATTTTGACAAAGCATTTGACTCTTTGCGATGAGCGCCGATAAATTCGCCAGTTGTAGCGTTTCCATATTTGTCTTCCAATGCTGGTCAGTTTATTCTTGACACGGATGCAAGCAACACCGGAATTAGAGCTGTCCTGTCACAGGTCGGACCTACTGGGTTGGAACGTGTGATTGCTTACGGAAGTAGATGTCTGAGCAAACAGGAACGTAATTATTGCACAACACGCAAGGAGATGTTGGCTTTGGTGGCATACACAAAGCATTTTTGCCATTTCCTTTTGAGGCGGCGTTTCCTTATCCGCACGGAACACCATTCGCTTAAGTGGCTACAAAACTTTAGGGACCCCGAAGGGCAGGTCGCCCGCTGGCAAGCACAACTTCAAGAATATGATTTTGAATGTGTACGTAGACCCGGCAGACAGCATGCTAATGCGGATGCTCTGTCACGATGCAGCTGCAAACACAACGTCGATTGCTCCTCGTGTTCGGATCAACATGTAGACGTAGTGTTGCTTGACACCACCAATTCCGCTGGGTGGTCGGATCTCCAAAGGAATGATCCGGAGCTCAGGCTTATTTTTGAAAGGTTATCGACCGATGGGATCAAACCTACGAAAGCGGAGATGGCAGGCTTAAGTTGGGAGGCTCATTGCGTGTGGTCGGCATGGCAACGCCTCGCAATCCATGATGAAATCTTATACCATCCATCCGGGCTGAAGTATTCCAAACGAATCGTTGTGCCTCAGCCCAAGGTGGATTTCATGTTGCGCCAACTGCATACTCAAATAGGACATCCTGGACACAGAAAAATAGATGAGGCTGTTGGGCAGCGATTCTCGTGGCTAGACCAGCGCAGAGACGTGTTTAACTTCTGTAACGCTTGGCAGGAATGCCTTCGTGCGAAACCGCCTCGGAGGCCAAACCGCGCACGGCTACAACCCATCATCACCGGATACCCAAATTAAAGAGTTGCAGTAGACAGAATGGGACCTCTACCCCGAATAGACCGTGGTAACTGCTACATTCAAATTCTGGCCGGCCATTTCCCGAAGTGGTGCGAGGCCACTCCTATTCCCTACAACGGCGCAGCTGTAGTGGCACATGCGATCTTCGAGCAATGGGTCCCGCGTTGGGGCGCCCCGGAGCAGTTGCCTTCGGACCGAGCTTCGAATTTCGAGAGCACTATTGTTTCTGAGCTATGCCATCTTCTTTGTATCCGTAAAACGCGCACTATTGTTTACCACCCGCAAGGAAACGGTGGAGTTGAACGGGCAAATCGGTCATTAAGGGCTCTGCTAAAAGCGTTCACGGACGAATTCAGCGCACGAGAGTGGGACTGCGCACTACTACGTTGTTTGTTACCCACCGTCCCACTGTTCATTCTTCGACATCCCACTCCCCACATTATATGAGCACTGGGCGTGAGATGCGTCTGCCGTATGATTTGACTGTACCGCGACTGCCGCCAGATCCACTGCTAGCCACGGAACATGCAAAGAGGGTACGCGGCGACCTAATTCATGCAAACCAACTCGTTAGAAGCCGCTTGTCCAACGTCACCAAAAAGCCTACTACGATAGACGAGTCGAAGGTTTACCGCTACAGCCTGGACAGTTAGTCTACACGCAGGCACCGGTGCCTCCACCGGCACTTCCATCGAAACTTCACAAGGAATGGGCCGGGCCGTTCACTGTTTTAGCAGTGTATAACGATCGTACCTGCCGTAACACGGATAACGCCCAAGATCCGAGACGTTCTTATGTGGCCCGCTTTAAGCGCCTGAAACCAGCGACTCTGAGTACCAGCGATCCACGCGTCTCGCATGAGAACGAACCCCCAGTTCCACAGGTCACCGAGTTCGTGGAGATAAGTGATACGACGGCACCCGAGCAGTCGACAGCAGGTGTTGAGGACATACCCTAAATCTAGGGAGGAAAGTGTAACGGCATCGCACTCACTTTAAACGCAGTCTATTCATTCTCACTTTTCTCGTACTTTCCAGATGCATTGCGTGAGAACGCCAGCTCTAACAAAGCCACGAACGGATAGTCAGGAACCATAAACTGTTTATCGCTTTTATGCCTTCTATTGTATATTCTATATTGAGCCAGTTTTACTGTGTTGTACGACTTTACTTCCGTTCTGCGAATGCACGCTGTTCAGCACCCACTTTGTTCTTTCGTCCGGGGCTCCTGCCCACCGTATTTACCCGTGGATTGCGTGATTAATCGCCTTGTTGTTTTGTCCTTCAGCTCGTGGCTATATCTGGCCTTTCCCCGACTAGTGCACACTACACTAGCAGCAGAAAATTCCTGAAATAGTATTTATAATCCCCAACCTGGACAAGGCGTCTTTTCGCAGGTCCTGGAACTTATCGATGCTCCGTAATTAAGCTACTATTTGCGAAGATTACGCTGATGCCGATACACCGAAGGATTCAGGCAAGTGTGACAGCGATACAGAAGGTTTGACAGAGAAACCTATTGGCAGGACATAGTAAAACCTTATGACAAACACCCCGCTGACTACAATGGAACTCTCGTGCAAGCTTTCAAAACGATCGCACCCAAAAAGCCGGCGTCTTGCCCCTCCCACTTGCCGATACAACTTGCAGTAAGCGTCCCAAGGAAAACAAGCAAGCGACTCCCTCCATGCTACCCAACAAGTGCTCATCTGGGAATAGACAGACTGCAAAGTTGAAGGCAACATGTAACCAGCATGAACCGCAGTGGGTGTCTACGACAACTAACAAACGAGTGCGGCCCCCCGGAAAACGATGCAGCTGCTCACCATTCACAAGGCATCTCCTCAGATACGGACGGAACCTGCGGGCTTCCCGCCCCACACGGAATTCAATGGCCGGCGCTAACATGATGAACAACGCTACTGCCCTCAGACAGACAAGTATCTTAATAACAGTGTGCAATAAAACACGACGTATTAGGCAATCCACACCGCACTCACAAACGCCGCCATTTCCGCGGTGCTACCAACGTGACTTCAACCATAATCAATGACAGGTACCACGTTACAACCCCGCTGTTTACAGATAACCCAGCGAAGTTAGGAGACAGTACACACTTGGCTCGTTTGCAAAACTTTATCCCCAGCGCCTTACAAAGCTTCCACGAATGACTGAAGTGCCTAAGCCGTCGCTAACCATTCCCCTTGCTTTGTCACTGAACTTGGCGGGCTAGGGCTGGCCACCACTCACGAGACTACAGGACGAGGCGGTTCTCTATCAACTTCATTGGCTTTACAGGTTCCTATTGCCTGGCGTACCTCTCCTGTTTCGTGACCGCCTTGTGACTATACAGGACCAGAGGTTGGAAGTATTGCACACCCACCACGTCTCTTGCACACACTTACACGACGCAGGCTTAAAAGAATGCTTTACAGCATGGGTATATTTTGCTCCTTAACCTGGCTTGCTGTCCTTTTTACCCCTCAAACGCCTACCAACCTGTAAGCTTGCTCGCCTGAGGGCGCATTCCTTTCTTGATCACACCTAACCGGACAACTGAATCTCTGCTTACCCTATTGGTCTGGCGCTGTATAGGCTTTCTCTCTACTACTACTATCTGGTAGCTTTCAGACTCCTTAGGTAAAGTCGGGTCGGTTTCCGTAGGTACCATGCACCTTACATCAACCATATATCCACCCCAAGTCCCTGCTTGCTTCCTCTAAAGTCACTCGCAAACCTGCTGGCCGGAGTAGCCGCTTCTTTCTCCCTAATGCAGCCTCGTCTGAGCTCTCTCTCGTCTGCTTTTTGACAGCTGCTAGGCGACTTAAGTATACTGACTTAGGTTTAGCACTTGCACTGATCCTTCCTTTACCTTTTCTTCGATGGTTGATCTTCTACATGTTTACCTCTAAAACCATTACAATCTGATGGTACGCTTATTTGTCTGAGCCCCTTAGCCCACCGTCCCCTTATCTGCGCCGCTTGTTGCCCGCTTCGTGCGTTAGTCTTAAATTGACGCACCATTTTTGATGTTTACATACCTCGCTTATACCGTTACTTATCTTATTACTTATCTTACACAACACATTCCGACTAAGGAACATGGTAATCTTGCGTAAATGTGGCAATAGATGCAATACACAAAACCGAGTAAACCTGCCTACGTATTCATAGCATGCCACCGCATCAGCTTACAAAAAATTGGCGATAGGTGCTTCTAAACTTACTGCGCAACACGGCGATCATAGCTGACTCCGAACGGGCCATATATACTTACGTGTGCAACGGTATACCAGAAATGCCCTGAAGTGAAAGAGTGCTAATCGCCCATACCGCTGTTACCTCTGTAGAGCGTAAAGGTACAGTTACAAAGGTTAACTGAGCAACCTACCGATCGTAATCGCACGTATAGGAGTCAACGTTCATCCTGCAACGGATGTGTCCAGGAGGTAACCATGACACATGATAACAACATGATGGGTAATTGAGCATCGCATGAGTGACGATGATGTGCAAATAAGCCTTCCTCGGGAACCCATCCAAAAATGACATGTGATCGTACACGGTGGGTACGGAAAGTGCAGTTGAGTGGGTATTAATCCGCTGACTACGCGTTACCGCGTAACTGAAGCACTGGAACGGGGGTGTAGTTGGAAATTTCCGTTATCGTACACCTTACCAATTGGCCACAATTCACAAGGCTCTTCACTCGCAGCGTTAGCCTTCCATTCAGCGAGCACAGTACACGCAGGTATACTCCCCTTCGCAGTTGTATGCCGCGCAACGTTGATGGAAGCAACTTTGGCGTACGTCACACATAACCCACTGCACTTCATTAGCCACGGTTCGTCATCCTCTTCCTTCAGACATAATGCGCACAGGTTAAACACAGACGGTTCCGGGATCCTCCGCCTCCTTTTGTCCGCTTTAAATAAATAAGTAAATAAATAGTTTATTCTCGACTATGCGAGGCACGCCCATGGAGGCATGATCAGATATGTACAACTGTACAAACTTTTTATGGCAACTGTAACAGTGACAGTAGAAAATTGTTCATATGTCCATGATTGGAACAGTACAATGGTGAAGATGCGAAACAATAATTTGGCTGTCATGAGATACGGGACCTCAGCTAATAATAGATTGAGAATCCTGCATGATCCATTGGAAGGTAATGGAAGAGCACGCTATAGATATATGCCGATAGAGTGAGTTGGTGCACAAGTAACGCAAAGGTCAACGTATCGTAGAAGGTAAAATGACAACAGTATATGCAGATGTAGAAGCTCCAGTGTAACGAACCTATCTAAATAAATAAATAGTATATTCTCGAATTTCCGAGACACACCAGACCAGGTATGATCAACGTTTACAAGCAATTATGTTTCGCAACAAACACGTTGCTATGTATGTCCTGCTGTACTTCGAATGTGGCTTTTCGAGCTTGTCGAGCAGTTTGCGAAAGGGAGCTGCGTCCTGCGGTGACTGTATTGCTTTTTGTTTCGTTATAGGTGCAAGTATATCCAGGCAGTAAGTAAGATTTCTATATAGTACTGAAGAGGCAGTGCCCGCAGCTGCAGCAAGATAGAATGCATCCCAGCTGATGGATCTCAGAAGTAGTAGAAGAAGAAGTAGAAGAAGAAGAAGTTGATCCAATTGATGCGTTTGAAGGGCCGAACAGAACACGCTGTTCTAGCCACTTGGGGATGATTGATGGGTAGTTGGAAAGAGAGTTTTACTATTTTGTGATCACATCCAGGGAGACTATCAAGCACGCTAGCAGATGCATGTGCGACTCCGCTTGTAAAAAGTAAATCTAAGGTGTTATAATGCCTAGTGGGTGCGCGCACGTGTTGAGTCCACCCGAATGCATACGTGCTGTCCACAAAGGCACGGTATTTGGGTGGCGCAGATTGTGTTTGCCAGGCCACTTGTGGCATGTTGAAGTCACCATCGATTATCTTATAGTGGCTAGGCAATAGGGACACTTCTGTGAAGAGTTCCACTAGGCTGCGTATACTGATTGTGTTAGTGTGGGGAGGATTATACAGACAGCCAATTAAGAGATCGTGCTGTCCTCTACTGGTCTGAATCCAGACCGAGTCTTCCAGATTGCCGATTGAGAGTTCTTGGAATGAGAGCGCAGCAAAATCGTCACGCACGTAAATGAGGCATCCGCCACCACGGTGGTTGGTACGTCCATTACTGAAGGAGGTGTAGCCCGGGATTCGCAGCTGTGTATCAGGAGTGTTAGCATCGTGCCACGTTTCTGTGATGAGCACTACCTGGGGGCCGGATAGGATAATGACGGAATTGATAAGGTGCATCTTGTGCTTAATGGACCTTGCGTTAATGAGAAGTAGAGTGAGTGCCTCGTTGCAGGATTGAGCATCTGCTGCATTATCAGAGACAGTAGTAATCTGAGTAGTTTGCGTGGGTGTAGTTGCTATTGTTCCAGAGGGGTTATAAGAGTTATAAGATTACAGATGTCAGACAAAATCTTACTGTCCGCGTTATCATAGAGCAGGTCGGGTTGTATCAGGGGGACTGCTTGGTTACCATGCTGAAACGAAGCAGCGGAGATACGTTTGGGAGTGTGGGGAAGGTTAATGGCGATGGCTAATGGGGGAAAGACCGGATCATCAATGTACTTTGTGTGCGAAAGCGGATCGCTATGTGAGAGCGTTGACTGCGGGCTAATGTGGGCCATTTTCACTTTCGTGGGAGAGCAGGGAGCAGCGAGGAGTTGGGGAAAATAGAATTGCGGTTATGAGGTGTACGCTGCGCATGTGTGTGATCATGGGATGGCAAAGTTTGGTACCGCAGAATATTGGCCATCGACATGCCAAGAGGAAGCTTGGGGATCGCTTTATCTACCCGAATGGTTGAAACCTGCGGTTTGGAGGGGGATGTAATGAACATAAAAGATTTCGGAGATAAAGCGGCGCAGGTACTAGCTCTTGATGATTTGGGTGCGGTGGACCATCCCTGTATTGTCCCATAAAAAGGGACGGTGGTAAAGGGGGCCGTGTTGTTTGCGGTTACGTCATGTAGATTCACGAACTGCGGCTGCCCAGATTTTGGGTAGTGGTGGTTTATAGTGGCGCCTGCAGCTTTGGTACTCCTTGTACGATGGGGAGTACCGTAAGAATTGTGTCCAGGAATAGATGGTATCGAGCCTTGTGCTTTGGGCGGTTGTTGGTAAGTCGGTGAGCGTGCTGCTAACTTGGGAGCTTCAAGTAGGTAACAGTTAACTCGTGGCTGTCGTAGCCTAGCCATGTTCGCAGACCCCATCGACGACTGATATCTTGGGGAAGAGGGTTTTTCGGTTACCGTCTGCCTCGCCTGAGTCCAAGCGTTGGCGTGTACCATCAGGTGCTCATGTTCTTTCTTGCTGACGTTTTTGTAAAACTATGTTATGTGGGTCCTGCGGATCTTTGCTTGGTTCGTTGTAGGTGTGGGCAGCAGGCACCTTTGGCGTGCATTGCAGGGTATATGCGGAATTCCGCAAGATGCTTCTGCACTGCTGCGTTCACTCCTGATGATAGGAGTAGTGGGCGAAGCGATAGACAGGATTGCTGGTTCCGTATCAGAATCGCACATATCAGAGTCACCGTTCGATAACGCTCTGAACGTTTCGTTTTCTGCACTTGTTGCAGTATCTCGTTCTGAGCCGGACTTGGAAGTAGTCACTTTAGGGGAGACATCCTGTTGTTGTGGTTGGGATGCATCTAGATCAACAGTACACAGTGGTGTAAAGCATGTGACATGCGATGCATCTTTAGTTTCGGATCGGGTTTTTATGTTGGATGATGATATATAGGTACGCGCCATCGATTTTGTAGGGGTGTCATATCTTCTCTAATCTGTAGAGCCCCGAAGTTAGCCTGTTGTTTGATGAGAAAGCTGGAGGCCAAGAAGCGTGTTGCAAACTCAGAACCTACAAATCTTAGTATGATAGGACAAGTACGGCCGGGAACCTTTCTTAATCTTTTAGCTGTGCAGCAATCTAGCGGCAGTTTGCAGACGTTTAGAAGCTTACGTAGCAAATTTTCAAGTGGGGACCGGTCCGGGACATTGAATAGTATGGCATTATTGGCGCGGCGCAAACGCACCTTGGCCTCTTGGGCTATTACATTAAGGAGCATATCAGCTTGTTTTAAGTCTGATGAGTTTTCAGGTTTTTGTATGCCCTATAGGTGTATTAGGGGCATCACCTTCTTCAGGGTCTCATTGATGTTCAGTGTGTCGCTTTTAGCGAATTCACTTGAGTTTCAAGTGCGTTAATTTTTAGCAACGCTTCAGTAAGAGGGTCATTGAGCATGACCTTGCATTCCTGAGAAGGAATGATAGCAACTATGTCAGGTATTGATGTATTATTTTTGACGTCTATATTATCAATCCCTGAGCTGTAACTATTGGCCAAAACGATGGTGTCAATTTGGTCCATAGGTTGGACATCCCTCACGTCAGCTAAAGCCGAGTTGACTTTAACAGTGGGAAAGGTAGTCGATTTCACTCTTCGTTTGTTACGCCTCATAGCTGCGAGACGTTTAGGTACCATGGTACAGAAAAGTAGAGCACGATACCACAACGCTACAAAGGATGACTTGAACAGAAAATCCAAAGGAAACCCGATGTACGGTTATAAGATGGCGGTGTGATATAATTAAATATCACAAACGGTATGAAAGGGTTAATGAGAGCGATTTAGCAACACTGAATGGGCAAGCAAAAATATTCGACTTATTCGAATTTACCGCGTAACCTTGTTTAGAACCAACGAAGGTGGTGATTCCGAGACGCCGAAATTTGGAGAGACGTGCCGGGGTGTATTGCGCAGGAACCTCTGTCACTCACAGTTGAATGGGAGACTTCCGGTTCATAGAGCCAACCGATGCAGGTTTCCCATTCTCCCTGCTGTGGTACTCTGACGAAATATCCCCTGCACGTCACCTACAGCATCGTTATGTTGCACGTAGCTTGTGCTCGGCACGATGTCGGCATAATTTGGCAATCCACTTCTCGCCTTTCTGTGCCACGAGTGTTCCATTAATCGATCGTGCCAGTCATCCACGTCAAGCGGAATAGGACCCCTGCAGTGCCGCGTAGTGCAGTACAGGGATACACACTATCCTCGGACATCAAACCCACCAGCCGCCTAATAATCCTGAGTACTGTGTCGTACCGCGCCGATCCAGGGCTCCAAACCAGCGTTTACCATTCCGCCATCATCTCCTCCTTTTTTCGAAGTTAAGTCGCCCTGACCACCGCGCGTAGCTCAAAGACATCTACAGCATCAAAGAACGTCACATCTCCAACTCCCGCCGCGTCCGGGGAGTAGTCTACCGGCCGACTGCATGGAGCATTCAATCTGCAATCTCCGAAAATACTGGCCCTAGGCATCTCCTTCCTGGCGGTGACGTGGCAAGGTGCGCACATGATATTAGCCGTTGCAGTTTAAATTTACATTTCTAAGAATTATCCATCACTTTATACCGCCGCTTTTTGCACCACGGGTTCATTCTAAAACCCAATGCCTGCCCGCATCAGGCAATGAGGTTATCCCTGCGTTTCTCCAGTGCCTTAATATCTGCTTACGAGCATACGGAAGAAACCGAGGCCATATAGGGGCTGCAAGCGACAGCTCCACAGGTGAAACGTATGGCGTCGTACTGTATCTCCCGATCGCCATTTGCCGGTCTTGCATCCACGAGGCAACTCTCTCAATAATCACAGTGAATAACGAGTTCAGAGGGGATTGCTCTGTCAACGGTTTCTTCAGATGTTTGTTTTCATTCTTCACACTGTTCATCGTTGCGCAACCGAACAAACATACCGCACGCTGACGATGAGCTGCCCATGAGGATGCCCATGGAAGCCATACACGCCGAACGTACTGGTACAATTCCGCACTCCCGCTAAAACGTCCCCTGTCACCTATTTAGAACATTAGCTAACAACATCCATGGACATTTAAAGACATTTATCCATTTCCTTTTGCTTCTCCGCGGGTGGCCAAAAGCACGCTTCAGTGGGAGGGCACGCTCTACATATGTTTGGATAAAATGATAATTCATAGGTACCATAATGCTGCATAAGATTCCTATGGTTTTACAAAATGTTCGCTGTTGAAGAAGCCACTTAATTATGTCTGCTGTGATGTATCCACTGCTATGAAACGCACAAACCCCAAGTGTTACTTATTTCACATTAAAATTCCGAGGCTAAAAATATCGGCACAATAGGAGATTAATTATATAGTCCAGGACGAAAATAAAAGTAGACGGCAGGAATTTTTAATAAATGGGCTCAGAAACGGTATGCCTATCTTTTATAACTTGTAGTGAATAATTTCTACTTTAGTTACCAATATTGCATTAGTGTTACTCATTTTAAGGCAAATATAGCTGCATGCATTACACACTACGATGTTGCCTCATCGATACGTAGACGCATAGTAACGCCAGTTGGATATTAGCAATTCTGCAACACAGTGTGCTCAGCTGATTGAGTGGACAACAGTTTGCATACATTTCAAAAATGTTTTGCTACACATCTCCTCTGTGTTCTGTTTTGCGTCTAACAACATCTAGACAGGACGCCGAGAATACGCATAAAAGATGCCCCACAGACTATTAACGGACGCTCGTGTCAACAAGCTTGTCACAAAAGAAAGCTTTTACGGTATACGATGCGGAAATCTAAAGATTTTAACGGACTTTTTTTAAGACTGCGAATTAGTTAAATACAGCATCCAGGAAAACAAGCAACCTAAATTTGACTTTTAGCATTACAATGCGCTCACTGTGCAATATTGGACATAAGGGTGTGGAAATGTCTTTGTCTAATGAACTTACCAAATTTACAGCATTTGGTTAACCGTATTGCTAAGCATTCGAATCGGCGGCAAACCGTTGATAGCTTTTTAGCACACTAAAACACAATTTTAAGGTTACACCAGATTAGCATGCCAGAGTCTAGGGTTCAACTGTTTTACTCCCATCCGACCAATCAACAAACCTCACTATCTTTAAAGTACCTTGTTAGGTCTGCGTATCTGGCCGCGCCCTTCACTGGGTATCTGCGTTTTTGCAGGGAAGAGAGCAGTGTGTACGTGTGGGTCGCAGCTTATCCTTTAAGCAAGCGGTCCTTAGCGGTGTCCCACAGGGCTCGGTCCTTGGACCGATGCTGTTCTCCATCTATGTAAACGATCTCCCTGGAGAGCTTGGGGTATCATCCTTATTGTTTGCTGATGACCTTAAGCTATGGAATGTTGTAAATGTTCCTGGGGGTTCTGAGGCCATACAGCGTGCACTGGACAGACTCTGGGACTGGTCTACTTTGTGGCTACTGCCCATAAATCAGGGTAAGTGTTCCGTCCTTCGTATAAGAGCAACTTTCCCGCCTTCGAGCTACGTACTCGGTGAGGTCGAACTCCCCCTTGTCTCCAACCAGATAGATCTGGGTATCGTTCATTCCTCGTCTTTGCATTCTGGTGACAACTGGAAGAAGGCCGCTAGTAGGGGTTTCAGAATGTTATGGTTAATACGCCGTTCTTTCGGGGTCTTAACTGCCGACATATTTGTGAAGCTACTCTCAGCTTTCGTTCGGTCCCATCTGGAATACTGCGTCCAGGCTTGCGCGCCCTGCCTTGTTCGGGACAAAATGGAGCTTGAGAGGGTTTTGAGAGTAGGTACCAAATTGGTCGAGGGGTTACGGGAGCAATCGTACCCCGAGCGTCTACTTAGCTTGGGTATGTAGTCAATGCACTACCGACGGCTTCGAGGAGACCTAATCCTTACTCACCGCATTTTAACAGGGAAGGTTGGGCAGGACTTGCGCTGGCTACTTAGCCCGGCTAGGTTGCCTTGTCTTCGCGGTCATCCCATGAAGCTACACAAGCCGCGTTCTGACGGGTTCAGTTCGGAAACTCGGTTATCGCGTAGAGCTCTCGAGCGCTGGAATTCGCTTTCAGAAAATGTAGTCAGTGAACCTACGGTTAAGGGTTTCGAGTGTCAGTTAGACGCTCTTGGGTGGCAACACGAAACATTTCCCTTCTCCTGACCATATCCATCTTCAAACTTTTAGTTCATATTCTGCCATTCTCTTCACTCTTTGGTGTTATCCTTCATTTTAATGACTTTCATTCCCCTTTATCTTCCATTTACTTTCTACTTCTTTCTTACTTCACGTAACCTACACAGCGCTGACTGCTAGTGCAGGGAACGTGGGCAGTAGTTGGTTGATCAGGGTGTGTTTCGGGTGTTTCGTTTTAGATCCATCAAGAACCAACACCTTATCATTTCCTGGCTCAGCGATTTGCTCAAGAAAAAACACTCAAGGGATTTTCCTATCGTTCCAGTCCATCTGAATCTGAATATAACACCATCACAAAATTATGCACATAACAGATTGGTTAGAATCCCAGTTCGACTCTGATGGGAATTTTGCTGAGATGCTTTTAGGTGTTTAATTCTTTAATAGCATGAAAATTTAAAATTTAACACTATTGGCAGTTTATTTATGTGCGGTAACTCTGACGCTATGGAATTCCGCGGCTTTTTCCGCCTTCACCGACCACAATCCCGTGACTTTCGGGAAACGTGCTGCACAACGGTCGATGCAAGGGGTAATAAATAACAGTACCGGAGGTACATCCGACACTTAGAAATTAGGCGAGTGGTATGAACATGCGTCCACGTGTGAACATTGAAAGATAATTACGAATGGAGGATCATTAATGCGATAATGTGATGTTAAACGTAAAAGGATGTATGTCTTGAAATGGACGACCGATGGGCGAAGGAGGTAGTCAGGAAATACGAATTCCTGGTTGCCATGACAGCCACCGTCACTGCGTGGTGAAAGGGTGATGTAATCTGTAAGGGAAGATATCGTGAGAGATGACACTGACATGTGGTAGCAGTGGTACCTGCGCTATGTTTTAAAAGAATTAAATCTTTCTATAGGGTTCGAAGGCAAGTGATATATGGTGATGTGAGCATATATAAATACGGCCACATCGTCACTGTCCTTGGGTTTCCGATAACAACCAATCGTGACTACACACCCACTTTTTAGTATCAGGTAGAATTCGAACATTGTCAGCTTACACATCATGAATATCTTACCGGAATCCTGCTCTTCATCCCTATGCACATGAAAGTATTCTACCCATCAGGCCATGCCTTCCGCATAAGTAAAAACATCTTTAGCGTAATATCTGTTACACCTTGTACACTAGTTGTCTCAAATAAATGTCTTAATGTAGGATTTTGATCAAACGCTACGTACATAGACTGTTCCTTTTCGGTCTTCTCTCGGCTTGTTACTCTCTCCCTTTTCTCTGAGGTCGTGAACATCGGAGAGCTTCGGGATTGAACTGAGGAACTGCCTCCGTCTGGGATGGGACGAAATAACCAACAAGTACTTACCTGGACCATGGCCTCACTTCCACTCTAACTATTTGCACCCAACCACCGATGTCCAGTGAGGGTAGCTGGACACGAATTCTTCGCTCCCCGGCAAATATGCATAATCAGAGATGACTTCATGTGGTTCTGCGAAGGATCAACACATTATATTCAATAAGAATGTTTAGTACCGGACCCACCAACGGACAGGACCCAGGAACGCAATAGGCAACCAGTTATTGCATCAACCAGCGGAAAAAATGGGACGCAACCTGACTGCGAATAACCGAGCAAACAGACTTTTAACAAGAAACATAGCCAGTTACAATTTGCCATTCAATGGATTGGTGGCAGTGTTCCAGGACGTGGTGGGTTTTCGCCTGGCAAGCGTTCTCCCTACAAAAAGCCACAAATGTCCGTTTAACAACACTGCAACGTGGCGTATGTAACTCGCCACCGAATGAAGTCACAGCCCATAACTTTACACTGGCAGGTCAACTAGCGTCACAATTCTATATAGGATCGTTACACTGGGACTTCTACATCTGTATATACTGTTGTCGTTTTACATCCTACCATACGTTGCCCTTTTCCTTCCTTGTGTGCGGGCTCTTCCATTACCTTTCAGTGGATCATTCAGGTTTCTCAATCTCTTATTAGCTGAGGTCCCGTATCTCAAGACAGCCAACTTATTGTTTCGCATTTTCAACATTGTACAGTTCCAATCATGGATATATGAACAATTTTCTGCGTTACTGTTACAATTGCATTATAATGTTTTACCGTTGTACATATCTGATCATGCCTCCATGAGCGGGCCTCGCATAGTCGAGAATAAAATATTTATTTATTTATTTATTTATTACGGCGCAGAAGATGTACGTATCAAATGAAAGATAGCATTTTACTTGAAACGCTTTGTGCGGGTTATGTAAAATGCAGTTGAATAAATGAGTAATATATAATGCCGTGTTTGGTGTGAAATATATAGGTGTGTTAAAAGTTTCACACGGCTACAGCTAGGGAAGTGCTGATTGAAACGCCATATTTCACGCATTTGTTTACAGCATGGGTGAAAGTGAATGTTGTTTGCAACGGTACGAAGGTATATTTCACTGCTTATGAACAAATTCTTTCTTTCGTAATTTGTAATGTATGGGATAATTAATTTGGGAAGAATTGTATAGTGGATGGAAACGCAATACGTGAAAATACGGAAAGTTCTGTAATATATTGTTGAGGGAAATGGGAAAGTCCTAGCGATATAAGTCATCCACGCAATCGCTGAACGCTATTTCTATGTAGTAGATTTCTTTGTACTTGGTTTTTTAATATTATATATATTTGCTACTGTATATTGAATACATGTATATATATATATGATGCTGATATATATCGATTGCTTTCATATATGTGGATAATATAGGTACGTTATTTAGTTTATCAGTCAAATTTAGGTATGTTGTAAACATTTTTATATTTTTCGATGCCTGGTAATATGTCATTTGGCATATTTTTCGGATGAAAATGTTTAATGAAAAATAATTGCAATGTATTTATTAAAATCCTGATTCCGTAATGCTTTTAATGCCCCACAACTGGTATTAGTCCGTGTGCTTAGTTCGTCAGCGGGCTTAGTATATCACGTGAGAGAGTCGCTGCAGGAGGTAAACGGGTTAACTGTGGTGTGTTATTTCACTTGTTTGTAACGGTTTACTTCTCTCCATATTTGCTTGCGTAGTGTTTTATGTAGGTGAGATCATTCTCAGGCGAGGCTTGTGTTAAACTGTTTTACTTCATGTATAGACGGTTATAATACATTGAGCACTGGAATACTGTGGCTAATCCGGGTGCTGATGACGTTAATTTATGCTATGTTCTTAATGTTTCTGGAGTTTCCGAGGCATACAATATGCGCTGGACAGACTCTGGGACTTGTGTACTTTGTGGCTTAAGCCCATAAATCAGGCGGATATTTCGTTTTCTCGTATGGCAGCAAATTTTGCACGTTTCAAGTGCATACTGTGGTTGGTTAAGCTCCCCCTTGTCTCCAACCACGTAGACCTACGCGTCGTGCATTCATCGTCTTTGCATTATGGTGACAGCTGGAAGAAGACAGCAAGTGGATCAAGCGATCAAGCGGAAGCAATGCATAGCACGGTTATGAATGAAAGAAAAAGGTAGCGATATGAAAACGAAGGACTTACATACAACGATGGCAAGTGAAGTGTTCCTGTCCAGCGTACGAGACGCATACCTGATGATACCAAAGGCGGCAATCGCAGCACATGACCCAGTCAACCACCTGTCCACTCTGTGCCTCGCAGTCACTTTGTAGGCACGAAGCGCACTTGTCATTGTCGTAGTTGGCTGGGATTGGTGCATGGCTGCGACGCTTCCTTGGAGGCCTATACACCTTAGACGTTTTCGTGTGCAAGTCGCGAAAACGAAGTGCCTTCCTTTCATGCTCCTGACTACCTGACGACTCTGGAATTGGAACTAAACGTTGCTTACGCCTTGTGCCTTCACTGGTACCCTCACTCGTCCCTTCCGCACCTGATTCAATTACGTTTGAGGTGGATGAAACCGCAACCTCCTCGTGAGAGCTGCTAAGGTTCCGTAGGAATTCCCGCAACTGATCCATAACCTCTCTATACATTGTATCGCCGAGGCTGCACACTTGCACCTGAATATCACCCAAAACCTGACTGCATTCGCGAAGCTTCTGTTCCCTGCTTACCGGTTCAACTGTAGAAGTAGACGGTAGGGGGACGATGGCGGAAGACGTGGATGCCGTTACACGCGGATGTCGCGCGTGGGATACAACCCACCGGTTGTTACGCAATGTGTCCTCAACCGGTCTGCCTGCTGCGTGCAACGCATGCACAATGTGTGCGCACGGAAGCAGCCACTGCCGACTGAAGGTGCATTGGCAGGTTACCTCATCACGCATTAAGACGGTGTACCGTCTACGGGAACCTTGCATCTGACATCTATCATCTGACAACTCCGTCACTGTCACCTTTTCCCTAGTGTAATGACATCGCAGGCGCGTCCTTGCGTAACCTGAAAACTGCAACGCCGCCTGCCCAATGCTTTGGAAGCAAGAGTCCACCACGTGCTCCGACAAGTCCGTTTTCCCCATCAGATCTTCCCACTGAGCGTGAGCATCAAGGACGCGGTTGACTACCGCGGTAAACAGGCCCAATAAGGACGTCCGCTCTGAGAGACCGCTCTTTAAATGCCTATTTTCGTTTTCCACTCGGTTTGTTGTAAAACACCCGAACAAACAGGTCGACGTCAACCGGTGCGCTGCCCATGATTTCACAAACGGCAACCACGTCCGTACCAAGTACCTGTGTGCGTCCGCGTTCCTTTCTTTAATGGCTGTCAAATACCTGACGAACAACCGGGAGCTTCTTGCGTACACTAAGTTCCTTACCCACTGCTTAATAAGCAACCTGTCTGTTGCACTTTTCCCAGATAACCCGTTGCATATACGGGTGACATCCTTCAGTAAGTGGAAACGGCACAATACAAGCCGCGTGCTGGGGTACACTGTTTTGAATGCATGGACCTGGGCCATGCACTTATCAATAACTACCGTCCTTGCTGTCTCAGTCGCTGGTAACATCAGACGCATGTTGCGCACCGCGTTCAGGTAGGATGCCGTCGTCTCATTAGGAAGCAGCGCGTAGAAAACTGAACGTCCAATACCATGCACATCGACCAACATGCAGTGCCACAGTATGTAGCCACCGCAGTTCATTTGGTGTGTGACGTCGGCCAGCAATACCTCACTATAAAGCTCCACCAGGTCACGTACGTACCTGGGAACGAAAAATATGTACCGCACCTCCGACTCCTCATACTCCACATTACATTGGCCGACGCTCTCAAGCAAATGTATCACACCTTCCATCGAGTTCCCCTCAACCTTCCACTTCATCTTATCTCTTATGGTCCGAAGGTCATAACGGTTCAACCTTTTACCGTAGTGCTTCAACGCATACCTCCGTAGTTCGCGTGTGTCCTTGATGTCCGGGAGAAAGTAAGAATTGCCTTGGAAATTCCCTTTTTTAGCGATTAATCGATTATTAACGATTATCGCATCGATTTCGAACGTTCCTGAATGTTCTGCTTCTACACGTGATCAAAATCCACCTGACCTCTCGGGAAAAGATATGGGGAACCACTAACCTTGGCAGCTGACCTTCCAATTCTAGAAGTCGAAGGTCAGCAGAGACCTATAAATACAGCCAGGGTCCTCAGTCGTTGTACAGTGTTCGTTGGCTGCGATTAATACGTTATTTGTCAGGGTCATTGGCGTTCTGCTTTTTTCTTTCGGTTGGGCTAGAAGTTTTGCGGAGCCGTGAATTGTTCTTTTTGGTGTTGCGCCTAGTGAGAAGATTATAACAAATGGCGACGGAGAAAAGTGGAAATGTGATGAATTTTTCTGCCGAACAATTTCAAAAGCTGCTTTTTCAACAGCAAGCTCAAATGGAGGCTCAAATGAAAATGATTGAAAATCTGACAAAATGCTTGAGTTTGCAGACAACTGGAGCAGCGACGCGGGACACGCAGGCAAGTTCTGTTGATCTTCTCACGAACGCCATCACTGAATTTCATTATGATGCGGATTCTGGAAGCACTTTCGAAGCGTGGTTCAAACGCTGGGAAGACATGTTCCAGACGGACTTCAGTCGTCAGGACGACTCCTGGAAAGTGCGATTGCTACTCCGCAAGCTCGGAATAAGTGAACATTCAAGGTTCATAGACCACATTTTGCCCAAACAGCCGAAGGATCTGACATTTGACGAAGCAGTGTCGCAGTTGAAAGAAATATTTGGTGAGTCGGTGTCCTTGTTTAGTATTCGTTATCAATGCCTAAAAATTGTCAAACAGGAAGCGGACGATTTTGGGGCCTTAGCTGACATGATTAACCGTGATTGTGAACGTTTCAAATTACGTTCTTTAACGGACGATCAGTTTAAGTGTCTCATTTTCGTCAGTGCTCTACAATCGCCCAGTGACGCTGAGATCCGAACGCGGCTTTTAGCTAAGCTGGAGCAGGACCCGGATCTGACACTGAAGGCCCTCGTTAGCGAATGCAAACGACTACTCACTCTAAAGCACGACACTGCCATGGTCGAACGCAATGGTCTAGCATCACCAGATACCGTGCAACTTGTGAAAAAGGCCAGGACCGCTAACACAAGCAAATCCTTCAAGAGGCCTACGAAGAAACCGCCCACAGCATGCTGGTCGTGCGGCGAATGGCATTTCGCTCGCTTTTGTCCCTTCAAACAACATATTTGTCAAACGTGCCATAAGCGTGGGCATAAGGAAGAATGCTGCAGTCAAGTCCGGTCGAAGAAAGTGCAGCAGTCTCACCGAAGGGTTAATTCTAGAAGGGGCGGCGCTGAATCTCTCTCCATAGTCGCCGCATTCCAAAGCGAGTGTAAACCGAGACGACGATTCATCACTGTATTAATCAATGGTATCCCAACGAAACTGCAATTTGACACGGCCTCAGACATCACCATCATTTCCAGGCGCACATGGAATCACCTAAAGAGGCCGAAGATGGTCGACTCCCAGAAAGTTGCACATAATGCATCCGGCGGTGTGTTAAACTTAGTCGGCGAACTCAATTGCAAGATTGCTTTCCAAGGTGTGGAGAAGTCGGGAACATGCTACATTTCGGACCGGCCGAACTTGAATCTTCTTGGCCTCGACTGGATTGAAAAGTTGAACCTCCTCGATGTTCCCTTGAATCAGATCTGCAACCGAGTTCGAGCAAGTCCAGACCCATCTGCAAAGTCCATTGAAGACATGACACGTACCCTGAAGAGAAAATTTGCTTCTGTCTTTCAGGATGGCTTGGGTCACTGTACGAAATTCAAGGCAACACTGAACTTGCGACCAGGTGCTAAACCAGTGTTCAAGGCCAAAAGACCGGTACCATATGCAGCCATGTCAACCGTTGAGCAAGAGCTCGATCGACTGGAACGTGCCGGAGTCATCACAGCCGTCAACTACTCATCATGGGCCGCACCTATTGTCGCAGTGAAGAAAGCAAATGGCAAGGTACGCGTCTGTGCTGATTTTTCAACTGGCCTCAACGCCGCGCTGGATGACCACCAGTACCCCTTACCTGTACCGGAGGATATCTTTGCAAAGCTGAATGGTGGTAAGTACTTTGCAAAGCTTGATCTATCCGATGCTTACCTGCAAGTGGATGTTGACGAAGTCTCGAGGGAGTTGTTAACGATCAACACTCATCGTGGGCTATTCCAATACAACCGCTTGCCATTTGGTGTGAAAACGGCGCCAGCCATCTTTCAACAGTTGATGGATACCATGCTAGCGGGAGTTTCTGGAACCGCTGCATATCTGGACGACATCATAGTGATGGGTCGAACGCCGGAAGAACTCTTCAACCGCTTGGATGAAGTGCTATGTTGCATACAGTCATACGGCTTCCGGATACGTGAGGATAAATGCACATTTTTCACGCCGCTCATCAAATACCTCGGGTTTATCCTCGAAAAGGATGGACGTCGACCAGATCCGGAAAACATCGAAGCCATTAGAAAAATGCCTCCACCCACAGATCTACAGTCTCTGCGTTCCTTTTGTGGGCTCATCAGCCACTACAGCGCATTTTTACCTGAGATGCACCGCTTGCGTGCCCCGTTAAACAAGCTACTATCCAAAGGACAACCTTGGAACTGGACAGCAGAATGTCAGAATGCCTTCGAACGCGTCAAGTCACTGTTGTCTTCAAACTTGCTTTTGACACATTTCGATCCTTCCAAAGAGATCGTCCTAACCACAGATGCATCAAGCCATGGGATTGGTGCAGTAATTGCACACACATACACGGATGGATCTCAAAAAGCAATCGCCCATGCCGCCAGAACCCTTACGAAAGCCGAGAAGAACTACAGTCAGATTGAGAAAGAAGCATTGGCCATAGTGTACGCGGTTAAGAAATTCCACAAAATGCTATACGGCCGCCGCTTCAAGCTTCTGACAGATCACAAACCCTTGCTCGCTATCTTTGGTTCGAAAAAGGGCATCCCGGCCTACACAGCCAACAGGCTACAACGTTGGGCTCTTACCTTAATGGGGTATGATTTCGAGATCCAATATCAGTCGACAGTTTCCATTGGCCAAGCAGATGCACTCTCACGCCTAATTGATACCCGTCAGCAAGAACATGAAGACACAATCATTGCCTCGGTGGAGATTGAACCAGACGTCAACTTTCTGGTAACTGATGCACTGCACTGTCTACCAGTTACCGCAGAAGCTGTACGGACCGAAACACTTCGGGACCCAATACTCAAGAAGGTTACTCAGTTTCACAAAACAAGTTGGCCACCTTCATGTCCATCCGCCGAGTTGCAACAGTATTTTCAGAGGAGACACTCACTGTCTATTGTAAACGATTGCATACTATTTTCGGAAAGAGTGGTCATCCCCAAGACACTTCAGGAGCGCCTTATTCGACAGTTCCACGCCGGGCATCCTGGAATCAACCGGATGAAGGCGCTTGCCCGCAGTTATGTATACTGGCCCTTAATGGACAAACAGTTGGAAGAAATAGCCAGACGCTGCCAAAAGTGTGCCGATGTCTTGAAAGCACCACCGAAAGCAGAACTCCGTTCATGGCCAATAGCTACTAAGCCGTGGTGCCGCATTCATGTCGACTTTGCAGGGCCGATCAACGGGAGAAGTTTCCTCATTATAGTCGACTCATACAGCAAGTGGCCAGAAGTATTTCTCATGGATAACACCACCACCAATGCCACCATATCGAAACTGCGCCAAGTCTTTAGCAGATTCGGCTGTCCTGAAACAATGGTCACTGACAATGGCTCACAGTTTACTTCAGCAGCGTTTAAGGACTTTTGCAAGCAATGCGCCGTCCAGCACGTTCGCTCGCCGCCGTTTCACCCACAGTCGAATGGCCAGGTAGAAAGATTTGTCGACACCTTCAAGCGAGCCCTCCAAAAATCAAAAGGGGAGGGACGAATAGAGGAGGTGATTGACCGGTTCCTTTTCCTCTACCGATCAACACCGAATCCACAAGCACCAGACGGAGCCTCTCCAGCACAGGTTATGATGAACCGGAAGCTCCGCATGCCTTTCGACGCCATCCGACCGGGCTCGGAGTCCGCTGTTGGTGAAAGAAACCGCAGAATGGAACAGGAGTTTAACCGGCGGCATGGAGCAAAGAAGCGATCATTCACGCTTGGACAGAAGGTGCTAGTACGTGACTACCGGGATGGGCATGCGAAGTGGACGCCAGGGACGGTCAAAAGCAAGCGCGGAAACGTCATGTATGACGTGAAGGTGGGCGCACAGGTCTGGCCACGGCATGCAAACCAGTTACGTCCCACATTGTGTCAGCCAGAACAAGAAAGGCCTACTGACCTCCCGTTCGATTTACTGGTGGAAACTTTCAACCTGCCGAAGGTAACAGTGGACGACTGCCCAAGGTCGAGCAACGAATACAGAACAAGAACATCGGAACAAAGTTCTCGGGCGCTTCTGCCAAGGAGGTGGACCGACAGGCAGAGAACACCGTCCCGAAGACTGCAAGTTGATCCCAGGCTTTCCTCTTACACCTCGGAACATATCTCAGGAGGGGAGGTGTCCGGGAGAAAGTAAGAATTGCCTTGGAAATTCCCTTTTTTAGCGATTAATCGATTATTAACGATTATCGCATCGATTTCGAACGTTCCTGAATGTTCTGCTTCTACACGTGATCAAAATCCACCTGACCTCTCGGGAAAAGATATGGGGAACCACTAACCTTGGCAGCTGACCTTCCAATTCTAGAAGTCGAAGGTCAGCAGAGACCTATAAATACAGCCAGGGTCCTCAGTCGTTGTACAGTGTTCGTTGGCTGCGATTAATACGTTATTTGTCAGGGTCATTGGCGTTCTGCTTTTTTCTTTCGGTTGGGCTAGAAGTTTTGCGGAGCCGTGAATTGTTCTTTTTGGTGTTGCGCCTAGTGAGAAGATTATAACACTTGAACGACTGCATCATACGGTAGATGTCCTCTTCGGCGTGCTGCGGAAGCCGTCTGTTGTTGACGTACAGGAACGGCTTTCCCACATGAAAGTTATGGCTGTGTTCAACGCTGTAGGATACTATGTCGTAGCACCACCCGTTATGCCGTACGGTTATATGCGCCTTGCAGTCGTAACTCTTGTACCTAAAGTTAATCAGCGTCTCACAAACAATACATGTGAACTTACCGCTTGCACGTGTATCCCCTTCGGCAACAATACACGCACCTATATTGCACGGATTTGTACCGTACACCCTCAGGCAACTCTTTCCCGGTTTTCCTCCTATACGCCACCGATGTCAGGACATCTGATTTGAAAAAAACATGATGCAGTACGCAGTTAAAAGCGCTTTAAGTCACTTTCAAACTGCTCAAAAGTGCGGTACACACGATTATGGAAGACAGCACGGAAAGCAGCCGTATCGTCGACAGCCATGACAGCGACCAAATCCGCCAACCCACTTTACGGTGCATTCAAACCACCATCATACCCACATCAGCCCATCTCCGCATTGGAGCACATGACATTTATCTACATAACAACAGATGTTATATTACAGTGTCATCTTCTCCTTTCCTTCACCAAGGCAAATTTGAGTGCTGTTCGCTACTGCAACCTCCCAGTCGCCTGCTGATCACCGACCGTTGTGGAGCACGGTCTCGTGACTTTCGTGCTTAGCTAGACTCCCGACCGATACTCTCCTAGATAGCCGCGCCACCTAGACTATATCGCTCACTTTACGACGCTATACGACATGTCTCAGGTGTGCACATCGCTGTCTTCACCGTGTTCACGCTGCTTGTGACAATTCGCTCCATGCAGCTGACATCGAATTCTGTCGCTCGCATCCACAGACGGTCCTTCGGTACATTTGCCCGGTTTGCATTCCCAGAATTGCGAACTACGTGCGGGATATTTCTTGCGACCTTTCCTCCACGACTTGCCCTATGGTTGGTTCTGTAATCTCGTCTCCCACTAACCCGCCCTCCACACCGCGTAACAAGCAGTCGCAGACGCAGTCGCCCCGGTCACCACGATTCGTTGAGCCGCCTTGCAACAATGCTCGCTCAGAAGTGCGCTTGCTTAATCTGGAAGAACAGCTCCAGAATCTACTGCGGAAAGTCGACGGTCTAACCAAACGACGACAACAATCTCCCAACCGTGCTGAATCACGCACCGTCTTACCGTTACCAACTGCTGGTCTACCCAACACTTGCCGACGACCAACGCTTCCGACGGAGGCCCTCCCACCAAGTAAGCTTGCTACCGCTCCACATCCGCGTTCGTCTAAGCAAATAACGAGTAGCCCTGCTCCTAATTCTGTCATTTGTACAAACGTGCCCGAGTCCAACAACCCGCAACTTCAGAATCGACATTCTCATGATTCCACTATGTGGAGCTCAATCTGTACCGCGTTAAACCTCCCTGAAACAAAACCCATTAGTCTCACAAGACTGACTCGCCACACTTCATCCCCGATCGCCGGTAAGCCAAGACTTCTGCGTGTTGACTTGCAGCCAGGCCCGGCTATGGAGGATGTCCTGTTGTCAGCACACCTACTCCGAAACAATGCGTCTCTCGGCATTTACCAAATTCGACCGATAACTCTCCTATCTACGATCTCCAAAGTGATGGAATCGATCGTCGCAGACGCTTTAATGGACCACATGGAGGCCCAGAAACTGCTCTCTGATTGCCCGCACGGTTTCCGGCGTCAACGGTCTTGCCTGAGTAACCTGCTTCTTACCAGGGACAGCTGGACGACTGCAGCCGACTCTGGCCAAGGAACGCATGTTATCTTCCTGGATTTCGCCAAAGCCTTCGACAAGGTCGACCACAAGATTCTGCTGTGGAAACTGTCATCTTACGGCGTTTCAGGGGGCTTGATGGACTGGATCCGGAACTACCTCCAAAACCGTACCTTCCAAGTACGCGTCGACGGAGCGTTGTCTCCCCGCATCCTTGCCACAAGCGGAGTTTCACAGGGGCTGTTCTCGGACCGCACCTTTTCCTAGCCTTTATTGACGACGTCACACCGCAAGTGGAGTCTTCGCTGCTACTATACGCGGATGACGCGAAGCTGTGGCGCACAATTAACCTTCCGGACGATGCCCACGCACTTCAGACGGACCTCGACCGTCTAAATCAGTGGTCCATAGAAAATAACCTTCCACTTAACGCTTCGAAATGTCGCGTCCTTTCTACCCGCCCTTCCGCTTTTTCTCCTGTATATTACCTGCGAGCGTCTATCCTCCAGATCTCTTCAGCCGAAAGAGACTTGGGTATCATTACCCAGACGAGTCTTTCCGTATCCGCTTCCTGCCGGAAAGCAGCTGCTGCTGCTAACCGCATGGTGGGATTACTGAAACGAGCCTTCGGTCAAATTGACCCCAGCAATTTCCGCCTCCTCCTTAACGCTTTTCTTCGACCCCACTTGGAGTTCGCTATTCAGGCTTGGAGCCCTTGGTTGTTGAAGGACCAACGCATACTCGAATCCCCACAACGTCGAGCAACCAAACTGGTCCGAGGTCTCAAGCACCCAGATTATCCACAACGACTTCAATGCCTGGGCCTCTACTCGCTTAAGTACCGACGTCTACGGGGTGACCTGCTCCTCGTATTCATGATATTATCCAACCCTGGACATCCCTGTCGCCACCTACTCACACTGCACCAATCGGGCTCCCACCTACGTGGCCACCCACTGAGGCTCACACATCAGCACAGTCGGCTGAACTGCAGACGAGGCTACTTCGCTTTGCGAATCTGCGGACCGTGGAATGCTCGTCCTGCCGATTTAGTCTTGGCACCCACTGTGGTGGACTTTAAGACCCGCTTGGACTGTCATCTGGCCGAGCTACACCGCGATATTCCCTACTTTAACTGCATTCTACTGGATGGAATTTCTTTCTTTTTTTCTTCCACCTACTTTCTTTCCAAAGCCGTTTCGGAGGGCGTGGTGGGATGTCTCGCTTTGAGCCGGCGTGCATTCTGTTTAAATGCCACATAAGCCCGATGAAGATACGGCTAACACGCGAGTCCAACCCGCTATAAGGTTGCTTGGCCTTTCATTAGACCCGACCCGAACTCTTTACCCTATGGGTCATGTAAAGCTCGAGCTTTTATTCCCATTAAATACAATGTTCCAATGTTCCAATGTCGAAGCGCCTACCCGAATTGGTCTATCAAGTGGGATTTGCCGGTCAACAAAGATAAATGCTCAGTCCTTTCTATAGGTGCTGCTGAACCACTGGGCATCTATCACATTGGCGGGCACCTACTCAAGATTGCAACACAGGAAAAGGACCTGGGGACAATAATCTCCTCTGATCTCAAAACGACCCTTGACACGTTAAAGAAAACTGCTTCGGCGAACAGGATGTGGGGCGTCATAAGGAGATCATTCTCTAAAATGACGCCGCAGATATTTAGACTTCTCTTCACCTCCCATATCCGTCCCATTCTTGAATTCGGACATCCCGCCATAGCCCCTTTATGTAAACATGTAAGTGACAAGATAGAAAAAATTCAGCGATGAGCCTCGAAATTTGTCCTTGGGCTACGCAACCTCCCGTACCCCACCCGACTACAGAGGATGAACCTTTTTCCCTTAGACTATCGCCTACGTCGCGGAGACCTCATCTATACCAGGCGCATCCTACGAGGAGAAATGGAAAACGAGCTAAGGCAGTTCTTTCAGCTAAGACTTGGCAGCTCGACTCGAGGTCACAGCTGGAAGCTTTTGAAAACTAGGAGGCTCAAAGTCCGCTCAGATGTTGCTCTCTCTACTCGAGTAATTAATGATTGGAACCGACTGCCGGACCCCATTGTCAATGCGCAATCAGAAGCGAGTTTCAAACGTTTGCTAGACATCTTCCTACTGAGTACTCCAGGATCCTGCAGGGCTGATATTACCTCCTGAGCCATGACAGCCAACTCGCCTGCAATCCTTGGAAGGTCGGGAAGCGAAGGAGCTGACACGGGACCCCCCTTCTGCTCTCTACCACTCAATGAACTCAATGAATTCAAGCGATCTCTGTGGACGCTGGCACCGCTATCGACTTGACAGCCATGGCCGCAGTTCAACTCAATGATTCTGAGGTTGATCTCCTACGCAGGTCTCCCTTACTGGACATGTGGTTTGTTCCGTTGACATCAACAGACGAAAATATACTTTGGGATTTGTAGTGCACCGGAAAACAAGCTCTTTCAGTATCTTGTAACAATAGATCTTATGGTTGTTTTAAACTTCGAAACTTCCACTTATTTTACTGACTGCACGTCCGTTGTCACAAACCGTTTTGGTGAGTACCTCGCTGCACGTTTCTCGCCCTGTCTGATTCGCTTCCTATTCTTGTATCCTGCACAATACACGTTGGGTTCAGTCGCCTCCGACTTCTATACTGTCGTATTTGACACGTATTACGTGTCATTAATTACCGACTTGTATTCCAGGCTCCGCCCAACAATTGGTAACCCTCGAGTGACTCGCCAACCGGCTCAACGCAACACTGGAGTGACTCGCCCATCGCAATGAGGCTGGACCTTACCGTGGTGCGATGGTTTGCGTGCCTCAGAGATCCATTGAGCTATGCTGGGTGGTGCTTTTTTTGCACCTTTAGAGCCACTCATACCAGATTGGTCAATGGTTAGAGGCCAGACAAACTCAGCCACCTGGTCCTCCAGGTTGGGGGTTGGAATGGGGGTGGCTCCTCATTTCATAAAACGGGCTCTGTAGTCCAGTGCCAAAACCCGCTGCCTTGCGGTAAGGTTTTTGGACCAAAGGCTTTGGTTGAGAACCCTAATCGTTCTCCTGTCTAGGCCTGGGCAACCTGACAGTATTCTGCCCACGCAATACAATGAACCTTTCCTACAACAGTTTCTTGATGCTCTGGCCGTCGCAGAGGATAATAGACGGCGCCGTATCTGCTGCATCGAGCAGGGTGGATAGGGGTTTGGATGCTACTGCTCAGGCCTTCCCGTCTTCTTATACCCCTTCTTGCGCTTCTGCATCCCTATCGTCCCGCTCCAACTTTACTTATATCCCCCCCATTTTCAATCCCCCAATTCTCGGCCCTCCCCCAGCTTACTTCAATAGTCGCTTGTCTTCTAATCTCAAATCACACACAATTGCAGGGCCTCGCTCCAATCCAGTCGACAAGTCCATGTTCAACCAAGCGGACAACGTCAATTCATCCGTTTCCCTTTGGAGTCCTCGTGTCTCGCTAAGATTGGCATGCCTCAACGTGCGCACTTTGCTGCAGATTGGCCAACAGGCAGCACTTGCCCGCACACTAGAGACCCTATCGATCGATATTTGCTGTTTATCAGAAACCCGCCTGCAAGGTTCGAGCTCCGTGCTTACCCTGAGATCCCACATGTGACACTGGCGGCACATTCTCATTGCGCCTATCTGGCGATGATGCAACTTCAAATGCCGGTCAAGCTGGCTTCGGCATTGTTTTGAGTCCCCGGGCTGAAGCTGTGCTGATCGATTGGATCCCAGTAAACAGTAGGATGTGCGCCGTTAGATTAGCTGATTCGTTCCGTGCTTCGAAGTCTCGCGGGGACAAACGGTGCCTGTTTGTCATTGCGGCCTGTGCCCCCACAAACTGTAGCACTGATTCGGTAAAAGATGATTTCTATCAGCAACTTCACGAGCTCCTTCGTTACAGAAGAAGCACGGATACTGTGGTGCTGGCTGGCGATCTAAACGCCCAAGTCGGAAAATTGTCCTCTGATGAGCTTCATCTGGGCTGCCAACATGGTGTAGGCTCCCGTAATGATAATGGTGAGCGATTGCTACAGCTGTGTGAAGATGCTCGCGTGTTTCTCGCGAGCACTAACTTTCGACACAGCACCCGCAGAAGTGTGACTTGGCGGCCACCAGCCTCGGGCCAGTCATGGACGCAAATCGATCATATCGCGATCAGTTACCGCTGGAGAGGCTGTGTCCAAAACTGTCGCTCGATTTGGAGCACGAGCGTGGACTGTGACCACGCACTTGTCTGTGCCGACCTCCTGGTGCGTTTCGGTGGACGTCCGCGACGTCGATGTGAACGGATTGACACCAGCCAGCTGGCGAAGCCAGATGTTCTGAATGTGTACCAAAGCGCGCTGACATCTGGGCTGAGTAAGCGCCCACTAAACACCGTTGAAGATCACTGGTCGCATATTCGTCAAGCGTTGCTATTAGCAGGCATGTCTTCATGTGGCAAAACAAATTGCAAAACCGGACATTGGGTCTCTACACAGTCTCTGGAACTTATGGATGCTCGCCGACGTATTCCGGCTGGAAGCGAATACAATGAAGCTCGCAAAAATCTCAGGGCAAAACTACGTGCTAGCCTAAAGAAGGACCGCGAAACCTGGTGGTCTCATCGTGCCTCTGAGATGAAAACAGCCGCTGCCATTGCTAGTCATCGTAAGTTATACTGTCTGATACGGGCAACAGACAGCAGGAGACCTGGTGTTAGCGAGACCATACGCGAGGAGAGTGGGCAGATGATCCACAGCCTGTCAAAACGCTTGGAGCGTTGGGCTGAACACTTTGCTATGCAATTTAACCAATCTGAGTTATCGCTTTCTTCGGGCATTGAGCGCCCTTCTCCTTGGGCCGTCTCCTTGGATCCGCCCTCACGCGCAGAAGTCGAACGTGAGATCAGGCTGTTGCAATTGCATAAGGCCGCAGGGGCAGATAGAATTCCTCCAGCCCTCTTCAAATTCGGTGGACCTGCTCTAGTGGATGATCTACACGAGTTGCTAGTAAAACTTTGGGAGCAGGAGACAGTCCCGACAGACTGGAACCGCTCCGTCATTGTCCCAATTTTCAAGAGAGGCTCCCGTTTAGAATGTGGCAATCATAGAGAGATCAGTCTGATTTCGATTGCCTCTAAATTGCTTGCCTCTCTCATTCTCCACAGACTGACTGGCACTCGTGAAAGCCAGATTCGTGAAGAGCAAGCCGGATTTCGTCTAGGTTGGAGCTGCATCGACCACATCTTCACATTGCGTCAAGTGTTGGAGCACCGCCATGTTTATTGGCGACCCACCGTTGTCGTGTTTCTTGACATAAAAGGTGCCTTCGACTCAGTCGATCGGTGTGACCTTTGGGACTGTCTGTTGAGGAAAGGTGTGCCTGATAAATATGTAAACATTATCAAAGCGCTGTACGCACATAGTTCGGGCAGGGTGAGGGTTTATGGCAAACTCTCGCCACCCTTCATTATCACCAGCGGTGTGAGACAAGGATGCCCGCTGTCACCTTTCCTCTTCAACTTCGCTATTGATGAAGTCATGGAAACAGCGTTCGCTGGACACGACCTAGAAGGTGTGGAGCTACTCCCTGGTGAGCGACTTCTTGACTTGGAGTATGCAGACGATATTGCCCTAATCTGTGACAGCTCCCAAACATGCCAAACAGCACTGAACCGATTAGCACTGGCTGTCAATCGTTTTGGGCTATGCTTTGCTCCATCGAAATGCAAAGTACTTCTCCAAGATTGGCAGGGACCCAACCCTGCGCTAACGCTTGGTGGTGATCTGCTAGAAGTCGTTCAGGAATTTAAGTACTTGGGCAGCTATATTAGCACCCGTGGGATTGAAGATGAGGTTACGAACCGTATAGCAAAAGCTCGAGGTGGTTTTGCCAATCTCCGCCACCTGTGGCGCAGACGCGACATTACTCGCCCTCAAGGGCAGAGTTTACAACGCAGCCGTCCGTTCAACTCTCCTATATGGCTGTGAAACCTGGCCCATCAGGTCGACAGACATGAAGAGATTCGTCACATTCGATCATCGCTGCCTTCACAGCTTAGCTCATGTCTGGTGGGACACTACGTGAGCAATGAGCGTGTTCGGCGTCGCGTATTTGGTGCAGGAAGAGCGAGTGAACCGCTCAGCACCATTATATCACGCACCAGGCTCCGATGGTTGGGCCACGTGTTGCGCATGCCAGCACACCGACTCCCGCGACGTGCATTGTTTGCGCGTTGTGGGTGCGGTTGGAAGAGGAAGAGGGGAGGCCAAGTGCTGACTTGGTCGAGAGAAATGAAAACCCTCACTTCGAAGTTGGCGTCGGTTGGTGCATCCCGACTGCCTGGCTGGGGTCCTAAGGACGGTGAACGCGTTTGGTTGGACACACTTGCTGATATGGCTAGGAGCCGGCCCCAATGGCGTTTGTGTTGTGAGTTCCTTTGTCCATCCCCCTCCTGTTTAGCATCCCCCTCCAATCACGATCTCAATCGTTAGGCATAATATGACTTTCTTTTACGGCAGCCAGCTGTTAGCTCTCCGGAACGATGTCCATCCGTTACTGGGGACTCAGCGGGCGTGCCACTGTTTGTTTTTTCTTTTCTTGCCTTTTGTATTGCGGCACAATAGCTGAGGTGTTTTCCACCTCCAGCTAACGTGTAATGATGATGATGATGATGAGTGACTCGCCAGCCGTCCCAAAGCCTCCTTCCTCACCCAAGGAACAGACAGTCGCCCTCGATCGCAGACACCCACGAACGGATTGGTCCCCAAACGCCGCCTAGGCATTGCCGACGAGGACGCCGGATTTCTTCGTGGGACGAGGACGCCCGAATTTCTTTGTGGGACGAGGACCGTGGACTAAAGCGCGGTGGAGGGATTGATATCTCCCAAGCGCACCGTCGGGCCTGCAGCAAAGGGAAGGTCCTGTCGGCCTTTTTTCTGGACTAGCCAGTTTTTTTTGCAGTCTGACCAGCCCGCCCCGACGGCCCACCTATGATGCACTCTGGTCCACACGATCGTCATAAATAAAACTAACCAAAGCCTGGACCCAGCGAAATCTGCTACACACCCCACTTTGGAAGCCCTTACTCAAGCCCCTGCAAATATTCGCATCCACCCTCACCTTCCATTTTCCCCCACTAACAGCTCTATCGAAGGCTTCCATCCTTCAGCATTCTAGGGGTGGCCCTTGTAGTGCTCTTTCAGTATCTTGTAACACTGGATTTTATGGTTGTTTTAACCTTCGAAACGTCCACTTGTTTTACTGGCTGCACGTCGCAACGAGACTGGACCTTAATGTGGTGCGACGGTTTGCGTACCTCATTGACCCATTGAGCTATACTGGGTGATGCCTCCGAGCATCCTGAGAGCTACTCCTACCAGGTTGGTCAATGGTGAGGAGTCAGACAAACTCAGTCTCCTGGTCCTCCAGGTTGGGGGTTTGAAATGGGATGGCGTCCATTTCTGTAAGACTAAATCACTGCCACCCCGCTGCCTTGCGAACAGGCTTTTGAGCCAAAGGCTTTGGATGAGGACCCTAATCGTTCTCCTGTCTAGGTCTGGGCGCCCTGGCAGTATCCCAGCCCACATACAACCATGACATTTTCTTCAAACATAAACTTCATCCTGCATCGGCCGTCGCGCAGATTATCAAGGGTCGCCTTATCTGCTGCATACAGCAGGGCGGATAAGCGAAAGCATGCTACTGCTGGCGCCTCCCTTCTTTCTTTTCCACCTTTTTCTCCTACTCCCATCCCGGCCCCCATTACTAACCTTCCTTCTATAATTCCCAGCTTAATTGACAGCAGCCGAAGTGCTACTGGAGTAGAACCATCTGCAGCCACCATCCCACAGCACCTATCGGACGCCTATCGGCAAAATTCCTTATAAGGCCACGCTGTCCCGTTTCCATGGCGACATTCAACGTCCGCTCTCTAAGACAAACAGGTCAGCAGGCTGCACTCGCACGCACGTTGGACACACTGGGTGTTGATGTGTGTTGTGTGTCCGAAGCTAGGATTAATGACCCTAACGGGGTTATTGAATTGACTGCACCCGGCTTATCCTCTCGTTATTTGTTGCACGCATCCGGAGACGCCGATGCGGCACTCACAGGTCAAGCTGATGTAGGTATCATTCTCAGCTCCAAGGCTGAGTCATCGTTGGTTGATTGGATTCCGGTGAACAGCCGTTTATGTGCAGCCCGTTTGACGACATCAGCTAAGGTGAATTCGCGAAGTAAAACAAAACGCTGTTTGTTTGTGATTTCTGCTTATGCTTCCACGGACTGCAGTTCTAATGCAGTCAAGGACACTTTCTATCACGAACTGAACACGCTGCTACGCAGTGCTACTAGTTCAGATATTATAGTACTTGCAGGGGATATGAACGCACAAGTAGGGCGTCTGAGCTCTTCAGAAGCTCAGCTGGGTGGTAAGTATGGACTTAACGCCGAACGGACTGACAACGGCGAGCGTCTGCTTCAACTGTGTGCGGAGCACCAGTTGTTTCTTACTAGCACTGCTTTTAGACACAGTGGGCACCGAAGTGCCACTTGGCGTCCATCTGTAGCTGGTCAGCGATGGACCCAAATTGACCACATAGCCATAAGTTACAGGTGGCGCGGTTCCATTCTGGATTGCCGCTCGTACTGGAGTACCTGTGTCGACTCTGACCATGCCTTGGTGCGCTGTCGTTTCTCCATGAACTTTAGCGGAAGGCGCACAAAGCGTCTCCCCCGATTGGCAACGGAGAAATTGTCCTAGCCCTCAGTCAGGCAAGCCTGTCAAGAAGCACTGCATAACGAACTCTCGCTGTCTTGTGCTAATGATACTGAACTTCAGTTGAATAGGATCTCGGCCACTATGCACGACGCAGGAGCATCTGCTTGTGGCACTATCAGTCGTCATCGCACCAGTCACTGGATATCCGAGAGGTCCGTGAACCTTTTGGAAGCTAGAAAGCACCTCCCGACTGGTTCTGAACACAATGTGACCAGACGGGCTATTAGGCGTGAACTAAAGCAGAGCCTACGTGCTGACAAGGAAGCCTGGTAAACCAATTGGGTTCAAGAAATGGAGGAGGCAGGAGCAGTAGGCAATTACCGGAAGCTCTTCCAACTAATACGCACCACTGGTCCGAGAAAACCAGGCGTCAGTGAGACAATCAGGGACAGCGCGGGTGCACTGATACACATAAGGAGCGCCGTATGGCTCGTTGGGCTGAGCACTTTGAACATCAGTTCAGCTGGCCCCCTGTTCCCGGACCTCTTCCTACTCAGGTGATGCAGGACGGGCCATGGACGGTTAGTTTAGAGCCTCCGTCGGAGGCCGAGGTCCGAAACGCGATCACAGCCCTCAATCGTTTTCGTGCCGCTGGCCCGGATTCCCTACCACCTGCACTATTTAACGATGGAGGTGAGGTCCTCTGCAAAGCACTGACCTCCCTATTCGAACGTATCTGGAACGAAGAGTGTGCCGGCTAATTGGAGCGAATCGATTATAGTGGCAATATGCAAGAAGGGCAGTCGCACAGACTGTGCGAACCACAGGGGTATTAGCCTAACGCCAGTTGTGACAAAATTACTGGCCTCTATTATCGTTCGTCGCCTCACTGCAGAACGGGAATCTCGGATTAGCGAAGAGCAGGCCGGTTTTCGCCCAGGACGTCACTGTATAGACCATATACTTACTTCGCGGCAGGTGCTAGAGCAGCGCCACGCATACCGCAGACCGACAATACCTGTGTTCCGCGATTTCAATAGTGCGTTCGATTCAGTCGATCGATCGATTCTGTTCGAAATACTTGCGCGGAAAGGTGTTCCCACGAAATATGTGAACATCCTTCGTGGTCTATACTCGAACACTGGAGGCCGCGTCAGGGTCTATGGTGCCCTATCGGATAGCTTTTCGACTACAAGTGGCGTTTGACAGGGTTGCCCGATTTCCCCGTTTTTGTTCAATTTCGTCGTGGATTCTATCATGGAGTGTTCCCTTGCGGAATCTCACGATGTAGGTGTTGAAGTGCTGCCTGGTGAACGGTTAGTTGATCTAGATTATGCGGACGATATCGTCTTGCTTTTCGACAATGTTGAGGCGGCACAATCAACCCTGAATAGCCTATCCAGAGTGGTCCCATTATTTGGTATGCACTTCGCACCTTCAAATTGCAAAGTGTTGCTGCAGGACCACCAGCCACTCGATGACCCCTTGACGCTTGCTAACGAGGAACTCGAGGTGGTTGATCAATTCACTTATCTTGGCAGCTGCATCAGCAATGATGGGCGCATAGAAACTGACGTGAGCTCACGCATTGCAAAGGCCAGAGCTGCCTTCTTGAACCTGCGTCATCTTTGGCGACAGAAGGGAGTTTCCGTCCGTCTGAAAGACCGTGTATACAAGGCCACAGTGAAGGCCGTTCTGCTGTATGGTAGTGAAACTTGGCCCCTTCGGTCTGAAGATCTGAGGCGCTTTCAAGTCTTTGATCATCGTTGTTTGCGAAGCATTGCTGTAGTCGGATGGTACCAGCGTGTCCGCAACGATGATGTGCGTAGGCGAGTACTAGGTGGTGATGATCATGCTAGCTCCCTAGAACAACGGATATTACTGAATAAGTTACCTTGGCTCGGGCACGTGCTACGCATGCCTGGTCACCGCTTACCTAGGAGGGCCTTGTTCAGTCTACCAAGTGTCGGATGGCGCAAGGCTCGAGGTGGACAGAAGTTGACTTGGCAGCGGGAAATGAAGTCACTGACGACCAAACTGGGTGCCGTTGGTCCGTCTCGCCTTCCGGGTTGGAGTCCACGTGACTCACCTTGTGCTTGGCTCGAGACTTTACAGGACATGACTCGCAACCGACACCAGTGGCGCGTCTGCTGCCGTCTCCTAATCGCATTACCTGTTTAAAGTGTGTTTGGTGCTGAGTTATCTGCGGGGTAATGGCTGATTATGACGTGGGGCAGTGAAAGCCGCAAGGAAGCTGTCTCGCCGATGCCGCCTTATCTTTGCACGATAGCCAGCTGTTTGTGACGGTATGTTGTCTACACAAGGTGTAGGCGCCTTGACCCTGAATGTTTGCTTAGAGCATTGAGGTTTTCAGGTAAGTCCCACTTCTCTCCCTCTTCTTGTTCTTTATTTCATAGGTCCTCATGGTTGTATGGCAGCGAAGCATCAGTTCAAATGGCTGATGTACTGCTGTTGATGATGATGATGACTGGCTGCACGTCCCTTGTCACAAACCGTTTTGGTGAGTACCTCGCTGCACGTTTCTCGCTCTGTCTGATTCGCTTCCTATTCTGGTAGCCTGCACAATACACGTTGGGTTCAGTCGCCTCCGACTTCTATACTGTCGTATTTGACATGTCTTACGTGTCATTGCTTACCGACTAGTATCCCAGGCTCCGCCCAACAGATTTAGCTCTGGGCACGCCGCGCCCAGACCTCCCACGCGACTTTCGGCAGACCGTGTTTGACACGTAGCACAGCTTGTGTCATCCAGGCGTTCGTGCATCGGTTCAATTTGTAACCACACGATTCATCTGGTGCGATGCCAATCGGGAAATTCGTACTTGGGTTTCTGCTTGCCTTCCGTGTCAACGCGCGAACGTGTATAAGCACACGAAAAAACCAGCGGGAACATTTCCCGCGCCAGATGCATGTTTTCACCACGTGCACGTCAACCTCCTAAGTCCTCTTCCGCCTTCGATAGGCTCTGCATATCTACTGACCTGTGTCGATAGATGCACTAGGTGGCGGGAAGCTCTTCCCATACCTAACTGCTCTTTGGAAACTGTATCGAAAGCTTCTGGAGCGCTGGGTAGCTCAACAGGACTGTCCCGCCATCGTGACCAACGATCGAGGGTCACATTTCTCCTCGATTTTGCTACGTTGCTTAAGGATTTAGGCTGTCGCCACGTTCAGAAGACGGCGTATCATCCGGCCGCTAACGGCATGTTGGGGCGTTTTCACCGCCAGTTGAAGGCAGTGCTACTTGCGCACGCAGATCATGGTCTGAAATACTTTCTCTCGTCCTCCTAGGTTTAAGAAACACTGTTAAAGCGGATTTTGACGCAACAAGAGCGGAGCTAGTCCACGACTGCACGCTGCGGTTGCCCGAACAGCTGGTAGCACCAGCCCCGTTTACTCCCTCTTTTGACTACGGAATTTACACCGATCGATTGGCTCACCAGACGCGTGAGCTACGTCCACCCGCTCCTCAATCGCAGAAGGCAGCAGTATACGTGCCCGAGAAGCTGTCTACGTGTTCACACATCCGTTGCGCAGACGGTGTTCGACGGTCTCTTCATATGTCGTACGTAGGACCTTTCAATGTGCTACACCGTGCGAGTAAGACGTACACTATCGACCGCGGTGATTGAGGCGAAGTCGTCACCATCGACCGTCTGAAGCGAGACTTTACGGAAGAACCCACCTCGCCTACTTCGTCTGTTAGTGCTTTGTGCGACGTCTTAACTCACCGCACCAACTTTCAGCATCCTAGTTTAGTTCAATCAGACCACCAGCCCAGTCTACAAGCATCAGCCGTCCTGGCATTTCGCAAATCTAGCCCGACGCCTCACACGACCAATCGCTGTGCTCGGAAGGTGCGTAATCCAGTTCATTTTCCGGACTATGTACTATGTAAATACGTTTAAGTTTTAAGATATTGTACATAGTTACCCCGTTGTTGGTCGATTAACGTTTTGAAAACAAAATCAAAATATTCCGAAAATCCTTTTCAAATATCAAAACAAAACGTTCTTTTTTGGCGTTTTCTGCGCGTTTTTCTATTTTCTCGTCTCTACATGCCCCAACCGTCCCCTTCGATCGACTGGCCCACACGAGAAATGTTTTCGAGTATCGGCGCAGTCAACGAGGATTCTGACGCAAACGCTGGTCGTTTCTTCGTGGGTCGGGGGTCGCTACTTCGTTGGACAATGGTAGTTTCTTCGTGAGACTATTGTTCCTCCGTGGGATGAGGGTCATTTTGGCGCGGGGCGGGGTGCGGCAAGGGAGAGACCACTCCCAAGCGCACCGTTTGGCAACAGCGAGGTTGAGGTCATGTCTGCCTTTTTCTGGCCTATCCAGTATTTTGTAGCTTGACAAGCCTGCTCCCACGGCTCGCCGAAACGCACCCTGCCCTGCATTCAATAAATAATAAATCACAAACGGCGCAGCGGACTCCGGCTTCCCATGAACCTTTATTTGACCCCAACGCCCACTCACTCGGCACGATTTTGCCCAACCAACCTCGATTCACCCCTAATTTTCGACATCGAAGGTTTCTCTTCAGCTTTCTAGGGTGGAGCTCTGTGGCATCCCAAAAGATAACTATTATATTTTGTGTACAATTTCGCTGATGACCAATTGTACACTATTCTTTCCTGTTTTAATCTCCCTTATATTACGTCCATGTTGACCTACATTCTGCTCGACATTTGACCGTCTTGTAAATTTCCGCGCTAACTTGTTCCTCCCGTCTTGCTTCATTCGTCCGCGTCTTCTAGTAGTCCATCGAATATAGCCCGTTGTGTCCGACTCCAGCTGCCTTCTGATATCCGCGCTTAATTCCGCGAACTGTCTCGGACTAGTATTTACTAGTCCTACAAACGTGCTCCTTCGTTACAGATAAAGCTGGGGATACTGAGATGCTTGCTGGGGGTCTAAATGTTTAAGTTGAAAAACTGACAGCTTATAGGCTTCATCTGGGCGGTCAGTAGGGTGTAGGCTCCCGTAATGCTAACGGTGAGCGCTTGCAACACATGTGTGTAGATGCTCGTCTCTATCTTGCGAGCACTAACTTCCGACACAGCACCCTGCCGGAGGCTGACATGGCTCCCATAGCGTCGGACCAGCCATGGATGTAAATCGATCACACTGCGATCATTTACCGCTGGATAGGACGCGTTCAAATCTGTCGCTAAGTTTGGAGCACGAGTGTGGACTCTGACCACGCACTTGGTTGCGCCGACCTCCGGGTGCGTTTCGAGGGAGGTCCGCAACGGCGCTCTGAACGCATGGATATTTGCCAGGTGGCGAAGCCAGGTGTTCTGATTGCGTATCAATGTACGCTGGCATCTGAGCTGTGTTAACGCTCATTGAACCCAGCTGTAGATCACCGGTCGCGTATCCACCAGACATTATTAGCAGCAGACATATCTTCAAGTGGTAAAACAACTTTCCAACCTGGACATTGGGCTTCCACATAGTCTCTTTAACTTATGGATGCTCGCCGACGTATTCCGGTTGGAAGCGAATACAATGAGACTCGCAATGCTCTCACGGCGAAACTACGTGCTAGTCTGGAGATAGATCGAAAAGTCTGGTGGTCTCATCGTGCATCAGAGATAGAAACAGTCGCTGCTAACCATCGGAACTTATTCCGTCTGATACGAGAAACGGGCAGCAGGAGACTTGGTGTCAACGACTAGACTGAACAGCCGATACATAGCTTGTCCAAGCGCTTGGGGCGTTGGTCCGAACACTTTGAGCATCAGTTTAATCAGTCGGAGTTGTCCGCTTCCCCATCGGCCAATAATCGTCATACTCTCTGGACCGTCCTGCATTCGCCCTTAGGCGCAGAAATTTAACTTGCGATCAACTGGCTAAAATTAAACCGTGCCTCCAGAGCAGATAGACTACATCCGGCCCTCTGCAAATTCAGGGGACCTGCTCTCTTTGGCGATTTACATAAGTTATTAATGAATCTATGGTAGCGGGAGACTGTCCCAACAGACTGCAGCCGCTCCGTCATAGTCCCAATTTTCGGAATACGGCAGTCACAGAGGAATCAGTCTGATCTCCATTGCCTCTCAGTTGTTTGCGTCTGTCTTCCTCCATACACTGACTGGCACTCGTGAAAGCCAGATAGGCGAGGAGCAAGCGGGCTTCGCCGAAATCGAGACTACATTGCCATCGCAATGAGGCTGGACCTTACCGTGGTGCGATGGTTTGCGTGCCTCAGAGATCCATTGAGCTATGCTGGGTGGTGCTTTTTTTGCACCTTTAGAGCCACTCATACCAGATTGGTCAATGGTTAGAGGCCAGACAAACTCAGCCTCCTGGTCCTCCAGGTTGGGGGTTGGAATGGGGGTAGCTCCTCATTTCATAAAACGGGCTCTGTAGTCCAGTGCCAAAACCCGCTGCCTTGCGGTAAGGTTTTTGAACCAAAGGCTTTGGTTGAGGACCCTAATCGTTCTCCTGTCTAGGCCTGGGCAACCTGACAGTATTCTGCCCACGCAATACAGTGAACCTTTCCTATAATAATTTTTTGATGCTCTGGCCGTCGCAGAGGATAATAGACGGCGCCGTATCTGCTGCATCGAGCAGGGTGGATAGGGGTTTGGATGCTACTGCTCAGGCCTTCCCGTCTTCTTATACCCCTTCTTGCGCTTCTGCATCCTTATTGTCCCGCTCCAACTTTACTTATATCCCCCCATTTTCAATCCCCCAATTCTTGGCCCTCCCCCAGCTTACTTCAATAGTCGCTTGTCTTCTATTTTCAAATCACACACAATTGCAGGGCCTCGCTCCAATCCAGTCGACAAGTCCATGTTCAACCAAGCGGACAACGTCAGTTCATCCCTTTCCCTTTGGAATCCTCGTGTCTCGCTAAGATTGGCATGCCTCAACGTGCGCACTTTGCTGCAGGTTGGCCAACAGGCAGCACTTGCCCGCACACTAGAGACCCTATCGATCGATATTTGCTGTTTATCAGAAACTCGCCTGCAAGGTTCGAGCTCCGTGCTTACCCTGAGATCCCACATGTGACACTGGCTGCACATTCTCATTGCGCCTATCTGGCGATGATGCAGCTTCAAATGCCGGTCAAGCTGGCTTCGGCATTGTTTTGAGTCCCCGGGCTGAAGCTGTGCTGATCGATTGGATCCCAGTAAACAGTAGGATGTGCGCCGTTAGATTAGCTGATTCGTTCCGTGCTTCGAAGTCTCGCGGGGACAAACGGTGCCTGTTTGTCATTGCGGCCTGTGCCCCCACAAACTGTAGCACTGATTCGGTAAAAGATGATTTCTATCAGCAACTTCACGAGCTCCTTCGTTACAGAAGAAGCACGGATACTGTGGTGCTGGCTGGCGATCTAAACGCCCAAGTCGGAAAATTGTCCTCTGATGAGCTTCATCTGGGCTGCCAACATGGTGTAGGCTCCCGTAATGATAATGGTGAGCGATTGCTACAGCTGTGTGAAGATGCTCGCGTGTTTCTCGCGAGCACTAACTTTCGACACAGCACCCGCAGAAGTGTGACTTGGCGGCCACCAGCCTCGGGCCAGTCATGGACGCAAATCGATCATATCGCGATCAGTTACCGCTGGAGAGGCTGTGTCCAAAACTGTCGCTCGATTTGGAGCACGAGCGTGGACTGTGACCACGCACTTGTATGTGCCGACCTCCTGGTGCGTTTCGGTGGACGTCCGCGACGTCGATGTGAACGGATTGACACCAGCCAGCTGGCGAAGCCAAATGTTCTGAATGTGTACAATGATGTGCTGACATCTGGGCTGAGTAAGCGCCCACTAAACACCGTTGAAGATCACTGGTCGCATATTCGTCAAGCGTTGCTATTAGCAGGCATGTCTTCATGTGGCAAAACAAATTGCAAAACCGGACATTGGGTCTCTACACAGTCTCTGGAACTTATGGATGCTCGCCGACGTATTCCGGCTGGAAGCGAATACAATGAAGCTCGCAATGCTCTCACGGCGAATACTACGTGCTAGCCTAAAGAAGGACCGCGAAACCTGGTGGTCTCATCGTGCCTCTGAGATGAAAACAGCCGCTGCCATTGCTAGTCATCGTAAGTTATACCGTCTGATACGGGCAACAGACAGCAGGAGACCTTGTGTTAGCGAGACCATACGCGAGGAGAGTGGGCAGGTGATCCACAGCCTGTCAAAACGCTTGGACCGTTGGGCTGAACACTTTGTTATGCAATTTAACCAATCTGAGTTATCGTTTTCTTCGGGCATTGAGCGCCCTTCTCCTTGGGCCGTCTCCTTGGATCCGCCCTCACGCGCAGAAGTCGAACGTGAGATCAGGCTGTTGCAATTGCGTAAGGCCGCAGGGGCAGATAGAATTCCTCCAGCCCTCTTCAAATTCGGGGGACCTGCTCTAGTGGATGATCTACACGAGTTGCTAGTAAAACTTTGGGAGCAGGAGACAGTCCCGACAGATTGGAACCGCTCCGTCATTGTCCCAATTTTCAAAGGAGGCTCCCGTTTAGAATGTGGCAATCATAGAGGGATCAGTCTGATTTCGATTGCCTCTAAATTGCTTGCCTCTCTCATTCTCCACAGACTGACTGGCACTTGTGAAAGCCAGATTCGTGAAGAGCAAGCCGGATTTCGTCTAGGTTGGGGCTGCATCGACCACATCTTCACATTGCGTCAAGTGTTGGAGCACCGCCATGTTTATTGGCGACCCACCGTTGTCGTGTTTCTTGACATAAAAGGTGCCTTCGACTCAGTCGATCGATGTGCCCTTTGGGACTGTCTGTTGAGGAAAGGTGTGCCTGATAAATATGTAAACATTATCAAAGCGCTGTACGCACATAGTTCGGGCAGGGTGAGGGTTTATGGCAAACTCTCGCCACCCTTCATTATCACCAGCGGTGTGAGACAAGGATGCCCGCTGTCACCTTTCCTCTTCAACTTCGCTATTGATGAAGTCATGGAAACAGCGTTCGCTGGACACGACCTAGAAGGTGTGGAGTTACTCCCTGGTGAGCGACTTCTTGACTTGGAGTATGCAGATGATATTGCCCTAATCTGTGACAGCTCCCAAACATGCCAAACAGCACTGAACCGATTAGCACTGGCTGTCAATCGTTTTGGGCTATGCTTTGCTCCATCGAAATGCAAAGTACTTCTCCAAGATTGGCAGGGACCCAACCCTGCGCTAACGCTTGGTGGTGATCTGCTAGAAGTCGTTCAGGAATTTAAGTACCTGGGCAGCTATATTAGCACCCGTGGGATTGAAGATGAGGTTACGAACCGTATAGCAAAAGCTCGAGGTGGTTTTGCCAATCTCCGCCACCTGTGGCGCAGACGCGACATTACTCTCGCCCTCAAGAGCAGAGTTTACAACGCAGCCGTCCGTTCAACTCTCCTATATGGCTGTGAAACCTGGCCCATCAGGTCGACAGACATGAAGAGATTCGTCACATTCGATCATCGCTGCCTTCGCAGCTTAGCTCATGTCTGGTGGGACACTACGTGAGCAATGAGCGTGTTCGGCGTCGCGTATTTGGTACAGGAAGAGCGAGTGAACCGCTCAGCACGATTATATCACGCACCAGACTCCGATGGTTGGGCCACGTGTTGCGCATGCCAGCACACCGACTCCCGCGACGTGCATTGTTTGCGCGTTGTGGGTGCGGTTGGAAGAGGAGGAGGGGAGGCCAAGGGCTGACTTGGTCGAGAGAAATGAAAACCCTCACTTCGAAGTTGGCGTCGGTTGGTGCATCCCGACTGCCTGGCTGGGGTCCTAAGGACGGTGAACGCGTTTGGTTGGACACACTTGCTGATATGGCTAGGAGCCGGCCCCAATGGCGTTTGTGTTGTGAGTTCCTTTGTCCATCCCCCTCCTGTTTAGCATCCCCCTCCAATCACGATCTCAATCGTTAAGCATAATATGACTTTCTTTTACGGCAGCCAGCTGTTAGCTCTCCGGAACGATGTCCATCCGTTACTGGGGACTCAGCGGGCGTGCCACTGTTTGTTGTTGTTGTTTTGTTTTTTCTTCTTTTCTTGCCTTTTGTATTGCGGCACAATAGCTGAGGTGTTTTCCACTTCCAGCTAACGTGTAATGGTGATGGTGGTGGAGACTACATTGACCGCATCTTCACATTACCTCAGTTGTTGGAGCACTGCCATGTTTATTGGCGACCCATCGTAGTCGTGTTCCTAGACATCATAATGGCCTTTGATTCTGTTGATCTCTGTTCCTTTTGGGACTGTCTCCTGAGGAATGGTGTGCCTGAGAAATATGTAAACATTATCTGGGCGCTATATGCATTTATCTCTTGCAGAGTGAGGGTTTACGGCAAGCCTTCGACGTCTTCAGCCCTGCTAGATAAGGATACTCGCTATCACCTTTCCTCTTTAATTTCGCCATTGACGATGGCATGGGAATGGCGTTTGCCGGGCACGACTTAGTTGTGGAGCTGCTCTCAAGTGAACCACTTCTCGACTTGGAGTATGCCGACGACATCGCCCTCATCTGTGACAGCCCCCGAACGGGCTAAGCGGCACTGGATAAATTAGCTTTGGAGGTCGGCCGCTTCGGGCCATGCTTTACACCATCGAAATGCAAAGTTCTCCAAGATTGGCAGGGACCCGCTCCCTTTATGACCCTTAGCGGTGATAATTTAAGTCATCGAAAAATTCAATTATCTGAGCAGCTAGACCAGCACCAGTGGAACGGAAGGTGAGATCACGAACCGTACAGAAAAAGCTCGATGTGCGTTTGCTAACCCCCACCACCTGTGACGTCGGCGTGACATTACTCTCCCTGTGAAGGGCAGAGTTTACAATGCAGCCGTCCGTACAACCCTGTACTGTTGTGAAACTTGGCCCATCAAGCCTACAGACATAAAGAGACTAGCCAAGTTCGGCCATCGCTGCCCTCGCAGCTTAGCTCATGTCTGATGGAAGCACCGCGTAAACAATGAGCGTGTTCGGCGTCGCGTATTTGGTGCAGGAAGAGCGAGTGAACTGCTCAGCACCATTTTATCACGCATCAGGCTGTGATGGCTGGGCCGAGTGTTGCGCATGCTTGCCCGGCTACTTCTGTGACGTGCGTTGTTTGCGTGTCGGGGCTTTGAATGGAAGAAGAGGATGGGAAGCCAAGCGCTGTTGGCGTCTGTTGGTATCTTACGACTGCCTGGTTGGGGACCGGAGTATGAGGAACGCTTTGGCTGGATACGCTCGCTGATGTGGCTAAGAGTCGACCTCCAACAAGCACCAAAATGCGATGTTGGCATTATGTCAACTTTTATAGCTTTTGATTCTACGTTGCTTAATATCTAACATTTTTGTATTGCGGCACATTAGCTGAGGTGTTTCTCACCCTCGGCTAACAGGTATTGATGGCGATGCTAATGTCTCATTTTTGACTTTAGCTAGTTTAGCGACTTATGAACAAACTTTTTTAGTTTATTTTCGTGTATTATCGCACTCGCTTTCGGTTGGCCATTAAGGTGCGTATGTGATATATAGCGCACGACCGACGCACTATAAGCGCTGTGCAAAACTCGCGACTACACTTGTCGGAAAGCCCATGAAAAACGCCATGATCATCCGGCAACTCGATTCGTGGTTGTGATACCACAGCTCTCTTATGCACTCATTGTTGTCAGTTAGTGTCGCCCGTGTTGGCTGGCACCGCTTGTTGGTTTCGGGTAACGTACTGGATTCTCAACCACACAACGCTGAGACGGTAGCTGTTGGCCTGTTGATCAGTAGAGGAGGAGCACCAAAGCTGTCCGCAAACCAGCTGTCGGACTAGCAAGTGCAGCAAATGCTAAGGGGCTACTATTAGCAGAGAAAATCTACGCTGCAGTGGCTTCAGCGGCCCAGGAGAAAAAGCAGGTGGTCACCACCAGCGACGAAGCCAACTGGTGTTAGTATGGGATCAAAAACCCGTGGTGGCGATTTTTACATGGATAGCAGTCATCTTCCGTAACTCGGTGGAATCCGCAGCTGCCCTTCCTACTGAGCGCCTGTTGGCTAATGGTTTAAGATTTGTGTGACGAATCTTTTTCCACCGTTGTTACTGTTAGGAAGCTGATGGGGCTGTGTACCGTCCCAGTTGGCGTTCCAAATCCTCGACCCCGCCTACTGCTTGTAGTTCTCTCTACCCAGGAGGAACTCAAAACGCTATTGCGATTTGCTTTTAAACTCAAAGGTAGTAATATCCGTGTACAGTCTTATCTTCCGCTTGCTGGTCGATTGAGATTAAATGAAGCCATAACGGACCTCAGGAACAATCGATCGGCGGTCCATTTCCGCTTTACCTGTGCCCGTTCTGGTAGCCTACGATTCAGCATTGGCCATACCGAATTTCTTCAGGTAATGCTTGGTACTATGCGTAGCTTAAGGAATACAATGTATGAATTAGGTCTGCTCGTAGACGCATTTACTGAAACATGTTTGTTTCAGGATTTCACGAACAGTGAAGTAAACTTACCTGGCTACGCCCCTTTTAGAGCTGATCGCTCCATTGGTTAACATGGCAGGGCGTCTTCTACATGAGCTGTACATTTCATTTTTTGAGGACCTACTCATTTTAGTCAGTGCATAAAACTGTTGATGATCTACCGGCTGTTATTAGCACCTACTCCATCGCAATGAGGCTGGACCTTACCGTGGTGCGATGGTTTGCGTGCCTCAGAGATCCATTGAGCTATGCTGGGTGGTGCTTTTTTTGCACCTTTAGAGCCACTCATACCAGATTGGTCAATGGTTAGAGGCCAGACAAACTCAGCCTCCTGGTCCTCCAGGTTGGGGGTTGGAATGGGGGTGGCTCCTCATCTCATAAAACGGGCTCTGTAGTCCAGTGCCAAAACCCGCTGCCTTGCGGTAAGGTTTTTGAACCAAAGGCTTTGGTTGAGAACCCTAATCGTTCTCCTGTCTAGGCCTGGGCAACCTGACAGTATTCTGCCCACGCAATACAATGAACCTTTCCTATAATAATTTTTTGATGCTCTGGCCGTCGCAGAGGATAATAAACGGCGCCCTATCTGCTGCATCGAGCAGGGTGGATAGGGGTTTGGATGCTACTGCTCAGGCCTTCCCGTCTTCTTATACCCCTTCTTGTGCTTCTGCATCCTTATTGTCCCGCTCCAACTTTACTTATATCCCCCCAATTTTCAATCCCTCAATTCTTGGCCCACCCCAGCTTACTTCAATAGTCGCTTGTCTTCTAATTTCAAATCACACACAATCGCAGGGCCTCGCTCCAATCCAGTCGACAAGTCCATGTTCAACCAAGCGGACAACGTCAGTTCATCCGTTTCCCTTTGGAGTCCTCGTGTCTCGCTAAGATTGGCATGCCTCAACGTGCGCACTTTGCTGCAGGTTGGCCAACAGGCAGCACTTGCCCGCACATTAGAGACCCTATCGATCGATATTTGCTGTTTATCAGAAACCCGCCTGCAAGGTTCGAGCTCCGTGCTTACCATGAGATCCCCCACATGTGACACTGGCGGCACATTCTCATTGCGCCTATCTGGCGATGATGCAACTTCAAATGCCGGTCAAGCTTTCGTCGGCATTGTTTTGAGTCCCCGGGCTGAAGCTGCCTTGCTTGATTGGATCCCAGTAAACAGTAGAATGTGCGCCGTTAGATTAGCTGGTTCGTTCCGTGCTTCGAAGTCGCGCGGGGACAAACGGTGCCTGTTTGTCATTGCGGCCTACGCCCCTACAAACTGTAGCACTGATTCGGTAAAAGATGATTTCTATCAGCAACTTCACGAGCTCCTTCGTTACAGAAGGAGTACGGATACTGTGGTGCTGGCTGGCGATCTAAACGCCCAAGTCGGAAAGTTGTCCTCTGATGAGCTTCATCTGGGCTGCCAACATGGTGTAGGCTCCCGTAATGATAATGGTGAGCGATTGCTCCAGCTGTGTGAAGATGCTCGCCTGTTTCTCGCGAGCACTAACTTTCGACACAGCACCCGCAGAAGTGTGACTTGGCGGCCACCAGCCTCGGGCCAGTCATGGACGCAAATCGATCATATCGCGATCAGTTACCGCTGGAGAGGCTGTGTCCAAAACTGTCGCTCGATTTGGAGCACGAGCGTGGACTCTGACCACGCACTTGTATGTGCCGAACTCCTGATGCGTTTCGGTGGACGTCCGCAACGTCGATGTGAACGGATTGACACTAGCCAGCTTGCGAAGTCAGATGTTCTGAATGTGTACCAAGATGCGCTGACATCTGGGCTGAGTAAGCGCCCACTAAACACCGTTGAAGATCACTGGTCGCATACTCGTCAAGCGTTGCTGTTAGCAGGCATGTCTTCATGTGGCAAAACAAATTGCAAAACCGGACATTGGGTCTCTACACAGTCTCTCGAACTTATGGATGCTCGCCGACGTATTCCGGCTGGAAGCGTATACAATGAAGCACGCAAAAATCTCAGGGCGAAACTACGTGCTAGCCTAAAGAAGGACCGCGAAACCTGGTGGTCTCATCGTGCCTTTGAGATGGAAACTGCCGCTGCTATTGGTAATCATCGTGAGTTATACCGTCTGATACGGGCAACAGGCAGCAGGAGACCTGGTGTTAGCGAGACCATACGCGACGAGAGTGGGCAGATGATCCACAGCCTGTCAAAACGCTTGGACCGTTGGGCTGAACACTTTGCTATGCAATTTAACCAACCTGAGTTATCGTTTTCTTCTTCGGGCATTGAGCGCCCTTCTCCTTGGGCCGTCTCCTTGGATCCGCCCTCACGCGCAGAAGTCGAATGTGAGATCAAGCTGTTGAAATGGCATAAGGCCGCAGGAGCAGATACGATTCCTCCAGCCCTCTTCAAATTCGGTGGACCTGCTCTAGTAGATGATCTACACGAGTTGCTAGTAAAACTTTGGGAGCAGGAGACAGTCCCGACAGACTGGAACCGCTCCGTCATTGTCCCAATTTTCAAGGGAGGCTCCCGTTTAGAATGTGGCAATCATAGAGGGATCAGTCTGATTTCGATTGCCTCTAAATTGCTTGCCTCTCTCATTCTCCACAGACTGAGTGGCACTCGTGAAAGCCAGATTCGTGAAGAGCAAGCCGGATTTCGTCGAGGTCGGGGCTGCATCGACCACATCTTCACATTGCGTCAAGTGTTGGAGCACCGCCATGTTTATTGGCGACCCACCGTTGTCGTGTTTCTTGACATAAAAGGTGCCTTCGACTCAGTCGATCGGTGTGCCCTTTGGGACTGTCTGTTGAGGAAAGGTGTGCCTGATAAATATGTAAATATTATCAAAGCGCTGTACGCACATAGTTCGGGCAGGGTGAGGGTTTATGGCAAACTCTCGCCACCCTTCAGTATCACCAGCGGTGTGAGACAAGGATGCCCGCTGTCACCTTTCCTCTTCAACTTCGCTATTGATGAAGTCATGGAAACAGCGTTCGCTGGACACGACCTAGAAGGTGTGGAGTTACTCCCTGGTGAGCGACTTCTTGACTTGGAGTATGCAGACGATATTGCCCTAATCTGTGACAGCTCCCAAACATGCCAAACAGCACTGAACCGATTAGCACTGGCTGTCAATCGTTTTGGGCTATGCTTTGCTCCATCGAAATACAAAGTACTTCTCCAAGATTGGCAGGGACCCAACCCTGCGCTAACGCTTGGTGGTGATCTGCTAGAAGTCGTTCAGGAATTTAAGTACCTGGGCAGCTATATTAGCACCCATGGGATTGAAGATGAGGTTACGAACCGTATAGCAAAAGCTCGAGGTGGTTTTGCCAATCTCCGCCACCTGTGGCGCAGACGCGACATTACTCTCGCCCTCAAGGGCAGAGTTTACAACGCAGCCGTCCGTTCAACTCTCCTATATGGCTGTGAAACCTGGCCCATCAGGTCGACAGACATGAAGAGACTCGTCACATTCGATCATCGCTGCCTTCGCAGCTTAGCTCATGTCTGGTGGGAACACCGCGTGAGCAATGAGCGTGTTCGGCGTCGCGTATTTGGTACAGGAAGAGCGAGTGAACCGCTCAGCACGATTATATCACGCACCAGACTCCGATGGCTGGGCCACGTGTTGCGCATGCCAGCACACCGACTTCCGCGACGTGCATTGTTTGCGCGTTGTGGGTGCGGTTGGAAGAGGAGGAGGGGAGGCCAAGGGCTGACTTGGTCGAGAGAAATGAAAACCCTCACTTCGAAGTTGGCGTCGGTTGGTGCATCCCGACTGCCTGGTTGGGGTCCTAAGGACGGTGAACACGTTTGGTTGGACACACTTGCTGATATGGCTAGGAGCCGGCCCCAATGGCGTTTGTGTTGTGAGTTCCTTTGTCCATCCCCCTCCTGTTTAGCATCCCCCTCCAATCACGATCTCAATCGTTAGGCATAATATGACTTTCTTTTACGGCAGCCAGCTGTTAGCTCTCCGGAACGATGTCCATCCGTTACTGGGGACTCAGCGGGCGTGCCACTGTTTGTTGTTGTTGTTTTGTTTTTTCTTCTTTTCTTGCCTTTTGTATTGCGGCACAATAGCTGAGGTGTTTTCCACCTCCAGCTAACGTGTAATGATGATGATGATGATGATTAGCACCTACTCGGCTCAATTTCCAGTTGTATTTGTCTTTAGAAGCATGGTAGTACTTCCAAGGTGCTCAATTTTATCCGATCTCAGACTGCGAAAGACGTCAGGTGCTAGACGACTTCAACCTCCCGGACGTTTTCTGGGCTGGTCTGTCTGGCGGCTCAGCGTTAGGTACTTTCGGTGCAGATCTTCTTGGGCTTCAATACAAGTTCCACTTCACCAATTTGTGGACTTCCCAACTAGGTACATGGGCACCCAAGTGCTCTCTATTTGTGGCCTTGGTTTTGCCAAGTCACTCGACTTCGTAGGGGATATTGCTTCGGCTCTCCTTTAGGTGCCAGTGCTCATGTTTGTCTATCCATCAGCTACGCTCTGTCCAGACGTCACCAAAGTCTCGTTGGGCCCTATCCAGACGTATGGCGTGCGAACTATCAGGGAATGTGAAACAAGGCTTCAGGTATACTTTGCGAAATCTCGATGGCTGATACGGTTCAGATAGCCTCTGATAAATCTAAATCTTATCTCACGGAAGTGTCTGCTCCTTACATCCCGCTCGCAAGCAGGAAAAGTGCACGAGCACAGCCCCCGTGGACACATACCACTGGCAGGTACCTGCTCACGAAGCGGTCTAGGTGCTGGAGGACTTACCGAGCCGCTCCATCAAGTAGCATCTATGATGGGTACGGCGATGCTAGAAATATATGTAAACGACACTTGAGGAAAGGTAGGCCGTTGTACGAAAAGGGATTAGATGATGCAGCTTCAAAAAAGATCCGAATTTACTACGAATTTTTATATTTAGGGAGACTAAGAAAGAAGGAAAAGAAAGTCGTCAGCGGTACGTCGGCACACTGTACCGATGCTTCGCTGTCACGTGACCACCGCCGGTCACGAGTGGGCTGAATATACCTCGAGGACGCCCGTTCCTACGTGGATTCGAACCGGTGACCTAACGGTTGCAAGCCAGGTGTGCAATCCATTCTGCCACTGCCGATCAACTATAGCACAATCGATGGACGGGTGCTATATTTGCACAATAAACCACCCATATTGGGAAAGTAAAAATTCAAATAAAAATAGGCGTGATATGTGTTTCGGTGTGGCTCTCTTTCATCCCTGCGCTCCACAACTGTGGGTTCCGTCATGATTTTGACTCGTCAGGTAGAGATAGCCGAGCTTGAAGTGGAATTCTGCGAGTAGTGCTTGGCAGCTATCGCCATGATCACTAGGCCATTGAGATCCGCGGGCAGCGCTTGACACAGCGGTTAGAAGTTGATTTTCGGGTTTTGGAGCACGCGCCGTGTGTCTTGGATTGCGGCACTCAATCTCCATTGTGATATACGTTTATTGTCGAAGCGTATAAACTCGCTATGCTGTAGGGCACCCAAAAAGAGCTAGCTATGGAGGGGAAAGGAAGTAGGTTTCGGGAGCGTCCAAGGCAGCGTTCGGGTCGCGTCCCGGATGTATGTGCATATAAACAGAGATAACAACATGCGACAAACTGCCTAATTTTCCTGGGTACAAAATGAAACTACAGTTTGGCAGTATTTTAAGCATCCTACGGGGAAATCTCCAGGTCGTCACACCCAAACGTGCGCCTGTCAAAACACGCCTGACATAGCGGAGCTGTCTTTCTGGCCACTAGCAACAAAATCGTGGAAACGAGTACATGCGGCTTTCTTTGGTTCTGTAAATGATTGACTGTCTTATTTCTGTTGTTTCCTTCAACAAGAGGCCTGAAGTGTTCTGCGTGTAACGTACGACCCGTGGCGGAACATTTAGCATACCGAGATGACTTTTCGCCTAACATCGAATACCAGAGGCCCTAGTCACTGACCATGGCCTTTAATCCACCTTTTCGCAATTTGTCGCATGCTGTACGCAGTACGGTATCATACACACGCTCTCCGCCGTTCCACCCTCAGTCCAACGGGCAAACGGAGCGCTATGTTGACAAATTCAAACGGACGCTTATGAAGACGCGGGAGTAAGGAACCATACAAGAGATATTCGATGTTTTTCTTATGCTGTACGGATCAACTCCGAACCCTCGGGTGCCAAATCAGCTGTCCTCAGCAGAAACGCAGATGGAAAGAACACTCCGTACTCTGAATTTATTGCTGCTTCCGAAGCGTATCACCCCGCAAGAGAGGAACGCGCGAATGGAGAAGTAATACAGTCAGCGACACAAAAAGCAAGCGCAATTGTTTTAGTCGGACTATCGTCTTAGAAGACCACAGTGGACAACAGGCTCTATCGAGTTCGAACTTGGATGACTGCTGCATGACATACAAATAGGTGCCATGATTTGGGCCAGACACGCAAACCAGCTGGTGCCAACCAGAATTCAGATGCGTACCACTGAACGGGACTGGACCTTAACGTGATGCGACGGGTTGCATCGCTCATTGAGCTATACTGGGTGGTGCCTCCGGGCACCTTGAGAGCTACTCATACCAGGCTGGTCAATAGCAAGATGTCAGACAAACTCAGTCTCCTGGTCCACCAAGTTGGGGTTTGAAATGGGATGGCGTCCATTTCTGTAAAACTAAATCATTGTCACCCCTCTGCTTTGCAGACAGGCTTTTGAGCCAAAGGCTTTAGATGAGGACCCTAATCATCCTTCTGTCTAGGTCTGCGTGCCCTGGCAAGATCTCAGCCCACATACAACCATGACAGTTTCCCCAAACTCTAACTATAATTTGCATCGGCCGTCGCGCAGATTATCAACTGTCGTCTTATTTGCTGCATACAGCAGGGCGGATAAGCGAAAACATGCTGCTGCTGGCACCTCCCTTCTTTCTTTTCCACCTTTTTCTCTTACTCCCATCCCGACCTCCATTACTAACCTTCCTTCTATACTTCCCCGCCTATTTGACAGCAACCCAAGTGCTCATGAAGTAGAACCATCTTCAGCCACCTTCTCGCGACACCCACCGGACGCCTATCGGTTACAGCCATTTATTCTTTTACCAGGTCTAGCTGTCCCGTTTCCATGGCAACGTTCAACGTTCCTACTCTAAGACAAACAGCTCAACAGGCTGCACTCGCACGCACCTTGGACACACTGGGTATTGATGTGTTGTGTGTCCGAAACTAGGATCAATGACCCTAACCTAGTTATTGAATTAACTGCACCCGGCTTATCCTCTCGTTATTGGTTGCACGCATCCGGAGACCCCGATGCAGCACTCACGGGTCAAGCTGAACCATCGTTGGTTGATTGGATTCCGGTGAACAGCAGTTTAAGTGCAGCCCGTTTGACGACATCAGCTAAGTCGGATTCACGAAGTAATACGAAACGCTATTTGTTTGTGATTTCCGTTTATGCTCCCATCGACTGCAGTTCTAATACTGGCAAGGACATATTCTATCACGAACTAAACGCACTACTACATAGTGCTACTAGTTCAGATATTCTAGTACTCACAGGGGGTGTGAACGCACAAATAGGGCGTCTGAGCTCTTCAGAAGCTCAGCTGGGTGGTAAGTATGGGCTTAACTCCGAACGGACTGACAACGGCGAGCGTCTGCTGCAACTGTGTGCGGAGCACCAGCTGTTTCTTAGTAACCCTGCTTTTAGACACAGTGGGCACCGTAGTGCCACTTGGCGTCCATCTGTAGCTGGTCAGCGATGGACCCAAATTGACCACATTGCTTAATTCCAGGTGGCGTTGTTCCATCCTGGATTGCCACTCGTACTGCAGTACCTGCGTCGACTCTGATCATGCCTTGGTACGTTGTCCTTTCTCCATGAACTTTATCGGGAGGCGCACCAAGCGTCTCCCCCGATTGGCAACGGAGAAGTTGTCTCAGCCCTCAGTCAGACAGGCCTATCAAGACGCACTGCGTGCAGAACTTTCGCTGTTTTGTCCTATCGACACTGAGCTTCAGTTTAATAGTATCTCGGTCGACATACAAGACCCAAGAGCATCTGCTTGTAGCACTATCAATCGTCACAGCCCCAGTCACTAGATATCAGAGAAGTCGGTGAACCTGTTGGAATCTAGAAGACACCTCTCGACTGGCTCTGAGCACAATGTGACCAGACGGGCTATTAAGCGCGAACTAATGCGGAGCGTACGTGCTGACAAGGAAGCCTGGTGAATAAGTCGGGCTCAAGAAATGGAGAAGGCAGGAGCAGTAGGCAATTACTGCTAACTCATCCAGCTGATCCGCACCACTGGTCCCAGAAAACCAGGCATCACTGAGACAATCAGAGACAGCGCGGGTGCACTGATACACAATAAGGAGCGCCGTATGGCTCGTTGGGCGGAACACTTTGAAGATCAGTTCAGCTGGCCCCCTGTTCCCGGACCTCTTCCTACTCAGGTGATGCAGGACGAGCCATGGATGCTTAATTTGGAGCCTCCGTCGGAGTTTGAGGTCCGAAACGTGATCACGGCCCTCAATCGTTTTCGTGCCGCTGGCCCGGATTCCCTCCCATCTGCACTATTTAAGGATGGAGGTGAGGTCCTCTGCAAGACACTGACCTCCATTTTCGACCGTATCTGAAAGGAATTTTCCCGGCTAACTAGAGCGAATCGATTGTAGTGGCAATATACAAGAAGGACGGTCGCACAGACTGTTCTAACTACAGGGTATTAGCCTAACGCCAGTTGTGACAAAATTACTGACCTCGATTCTCGTTAGTCGCCTCATTGCGGAACGGAAATCTCGGATTAGGGAAAAGCAAGCTGGTTTCCGCACAGGACGTGGCTGTATAGCCATATATTCACTTTGCGGCAGGTGCTGGAGCAGCGCCACGTATACCGCAAACCGACAATACCTGTGTTCCGCGATTTCAATAGTGCGTTCGATTCAGTCGATCGATCGATTCTGTTCGAAATACTTGCGCGGAAAGGTGTTCCCACGAAATATGTGAACATCCTTCGTGCTCTATACTCGAACACTAGAGGCCGCGTCAGGATCTATGGTGTCTTATCGGATAGCTTTTCGATTACAAGTGGCATTCATCAAGGTTGTCCGATTTCCCCAATTTCGTTCAATTTCGTCGTGGATTCTATCATGGAGTGTTCCCTTGCGGAATCTCACGATGTAGGTGTTGAAGTGCTGCCTGGTGAATGATTAGTTGATCTTGATTATGCGGACGATATCCTCTCGCTTTTTGGCGATGTGGCGGCGGTATGAGCAACCCTGAATAGCCTATCTAGAGTGGTCCATTTATTTGGTATGCACTTCGCACCTTCAAATTGCAAAGTGTTGCTGCAGGACCACCAGCCACTTGATGACTCCCTTGACCTTTGATGGCGAGGAACTCGGGTTAGTTGATCAATTCACTTACCTTGGCTGCTGCATGAGCGATGATCGGCGCATAAGCACTGAAGTCAGTTCACGTATTGCAAAGGTCAGAACTGTGCACTTGAATCTGCGACATTCTTGGCGAGAGAAGGTAGTTTCCCTCCGTCTGAGAGGCCATGTATACAATACCACTGTGAGGGCCGTTCAGCTCTGTGGTAGTTAGACTTGGCCCCTTCGGTCTGAAGATCTGAGGCGCCTTCAAGTCTTTGATCATCGTTGTCCGCGAAGCATTGCCGGTGCCGGATGGCACCCGGGTGTCCGCAACGATGATGTGCGTAGGCGAGTACTAGGTGGTGATAATCATGCTAGCTCCCTAGGACAACAGATAGCACTGAATAAGTTGCGTTGGTTTGGGCACGTGCTACGCATGCCTGGTCACCGCTTACCTATGAGGGCCTTGTTCAGTCTACCAGGTGTAGAGTGACGCAAGGCTCGAGATGGACAAAAATTGACTTGGCAGTGGGAAATGAAGTGACTGACGACCAAACTGCGTGCCGTTGTTCCGTCTCGCCTTCTGTGTTGGAGTTCAGGTGAAGCGCTTTGTGCTTAGCTCGAGACTTTACAGGACATGGCTCGCAAGCGACACCAGTGGCACGTCTGCTGTCGTCTCCTAGTCGGATTGCCTGTTTAAAGTGTGTTTGGTGCTGAGTTATCTGCGGGGTAATGACTGATTATGACGCGTGGCAGTGAAAGCCGCAAGAAAGTTGTCTCGCAGATACCGCCTTATCTTTGCAAGATAGCCAGCTGTTTGTGACGGTATGTTGTCTACACAAGGTGTAGGCGCCCTGATCCTAAATATTTGCTTAGGTCATTAAGGTTTTCAGGTAAGTCACCCTTCTCTCCCTCTTATTATTCTTTATTCCATAGGTCATCATGATTGTATGGCAGCGAAGCGTTACTTCAAATGGCTCATATACTGCTTTTGTTGATTGATTGACCAGTGAACGATCGCTGACAGTTGATGTTCTGCTGCACACTTTCGACATATATC
>OX104064.1:71567682-71756039 GCA_944474145.2 Dicrocoelium dendriticum | reverse complement strand
TGGGGTGGAGAGGACCACCCTAGCTGGCTAGCCGAACAGGCTGGCTAGCCGAACAACCTCCTCGTGGTGCCAGCTGGGTGATTCCGGTTTACCCCCCTTCAGCAAATAGTTCGGCGGCAGTGTTCCAGGACGTGGTGGGTTTTCGCCTGGCAAGCGTTCTCCCTATAAAAAGCCACATATGTCCGTTTAACAACACTGTGACGTGGCGGTTGTGACTCGCCACTAACTAAAGTCACCCATTGCTTTTCCGAACAATCTCTTCAAGTCCACAGATAGCAAGTACTGGCGACACCTTCAAACACATTCAAGCAAAATGACAGGAGACATTTACCAATCCCATAAACAAAGCTAAACGCGCCTTCATGCAAATTTACATACATTCATATATAAACATATGCAACAATCCCATTGTTCCATTGTACATTAACTGATCACATTTTGTGCTCTTAACATGATCATGCCTGCGCAGGCGTGCCTCGCTTAGTCGAGAATACACAATTTATTTATTTATTTATTTAGGATTTGGTTGACCAACCGGAACGTTCCCCAATCTGATGAGCTTCCTGACAGTAACGCCAAGGAAACCTGGTGGTAAAAGCCTGGTCACACAAACTTTAAGCCAATCAAGATCCTCAAGCATGCGCTCTGCAAGAAGAGCTGCAGTGGATTCAGTGACGTTTCTGAAAATCACACTGCTATCTGTGTAAGAATCGCCTCGACGAGGTGTATTTACACCACATGCTCTACCATCCACGCCATATGGTTGTCTGACGGGAATTGGTGAAACCGAAGGCGACGGCACCTCTTGTCTCACTGAGGGAAGTGCAACACCAGGTGGTGTTTTTAAAGCAGGCGCTTGCTTCTTGAGCATTTTGTCACCTTCCGGTTTGGGGGCGGAGGGTTTGCGCGCTTTCCTTACTCTCGTACGCTTATTCTTTAATGGCTCAGGAGCCCGTGATTCGCCTTCCATTTGGGGAGGGTCAACAATGCCGTCCGAGGCATCTGTGTCTGTTATATCCACGTGAACAGGAGCGTCCGGTAGGATGAACTCCTCGTCAACGGTTGGACTATCAGCAGGAGGACAGTCAGTTACAGCGTCCACATTCGCGATATTCAGGGATTTCATAATCAAATCTACTTTAGAATTGAGCGAGGCAAGTGAGGCAAGCTCGGCTAGTGCCTTCTCGACAACTGTGAATCTGGACGCTAGTGCTTTGAATTCAGCACAGGTGAAAGCCGGGAGCTTCGCTTTCTGAGCGCAACAATCAGCACATCTAAACAGAAGGCTTTCACTGGATGATAGCATCTTGTACTGATTCGCTCGGAGGCCGGTACAACTTTTGTGATACCAACGAGAGCAAATATCACACTGCATACCACCAGATGAATCTGTGACTGGCCTTGAACAGGCAGAATTGCTGCAAGGTGCATTTGACTCATCAAACGAAGACGCGAGGGCTTCATCCGTCCCGGTTTTTCGCGAGACGACCATATTGAAGTGGAAAACAACGCAGAATTTAAAAACACGTATACAACCGTAAAACTACCACAATAAAAAGGCAAAACAGGGTGTAAAACGGGATTAAAAAGGGAACAACCGCAAAATTACCAGTAAGCGTCAGGAAGACGCTTTGGCCAGTACCACTTTAGTCGACCCAAGATATCTTGGATCAGATGAAATTTGACAAGAGTCAAATTTCGTTTCAAGTGTTTATTCAAACACTGTCTTCCACGTTATTTCAACTAAAAATCTCGATCAGTATGGCACGCCAAAAAACCGAGTTACCGCGTAGCACTCATGGTCTGATGCTAACGAGCGATCCAAGTCAAGTTCAGTTTGGACAGGAACGGTAGGAGAATTCCCATGTGTGTTCCTTATTCAATGCGTCCTTTAACCAGGATGGAGTTCGAGGGAGCGATTTGAAACCGAGAACAGCCAAATCAATACACACGAATCACATAACCGTCAACCAATCAATGCCCCCGCGGCCTGCACTAGCAGTCCCCGCTGTACCGGCCACGTGAATAGAATAAAGGCTGAGAGGAAGGAATCAACAAAAACAAAATAATGGTAACGGTAGTACAGGAGAGAACTTGTGGATAAGACAATAATAGTAATAGATGTGCGAAGCCAAGGAAATGGATGTAGAAATTACGAACCAAACGGAAATGTCTAAACCTGCAACCCAAGGGCGTCGAGTTGATGTTCAAACTCCTTCACCGTTGGTGCTAATACTACTCCGCTGGGTAGTGCGTTCCATGAGTCGATGACCCTGCGTGATAAACGAAAGTCACCTCTAACGTGGTCAGATCAGGGCTTATGCAACTTCAGAGGGTGACCACGAAGGGATGGTATCTGAGCCGGATGGAACAGACCAGTCAGATCAGGCCCAACCTTGCCGGTCACTGTAAGGTAGGTAAGAAGCATGTCCTGAATAAGCCTATAGTGCAGCGAAAACATCTGCAACCTGAGCAGCCTATCGGGATACGGGAGATGCCTCAATCCATTACCATTTTTGTGCCAACCCTCCGAACTCATTCAAGTGTCATTTCAGCGCGTACCGAACATGGAGGACAGGCCCGCACGCAGTACTCCAGTTTGGTATGACAAAGGCTGAGAACAATGTATCAAATATTTTATTTGTTATAGTGCCGCACGGCCTGCGAATCATCCACAGCATTCGGAAACCCTTGTGGGTACCAGTTGTCCAGTTCTCGCTGGAGTTGAAGTCAGAGGACAGCGAGATACCCAAGTCGGTTTGTTCAGTCACTTTACGCACTACATTTCCGCCAAGTACTTAAGGAGTTGTGGAAGTGCTTGATCCTATGCGCAGGAGAGAATACTTTGCAAGATTGATTGGCAACTGCCACAATTCTGACCACTCCCAATACTTGTCGAGATCTGTCTGCAAAGCCGTTGCCCCAACAGAATCGCTCAATGTATTCGAAAATTTTAAGCCATCAGCAAACATAAGGGATGGTACCATGTTAGCTAATCATGATCATGCCTGTACTGGTGTGTCTCGCATTGTCGAGAATAAACGTTTATTTATTTATTTATTTACTTTATCAACGGTATCTCTGAAATGGCAGCGAGGCTTTTATTGCCTTTTGGAGTCAATGTTGCACACCAGCCAACGGAAACCATCCGCAGTAAACTCTTCAAGGTGAAAGATAAACTTAGCAAAGAAGAAGAAACTGGTGTGGTTTAATAAGATCTGCTGTCGGAACTGCGACAAGTACTACGTGAGACAGACTGGGAGAACGCTTGGCACAAGGCTACACGAACACAGCCTAGCCATACGTCGCCGCGATCAGAACTCTCTGATGTCAGTGCACATGGATGCTGAGAACCATCAATTCGACATAGAGCATACCAGTATCCTCGGAAGGGCCAAAAGCCGGCAAGCACGTGAGTTCATTGAAGCCTGGCATTCAAAGCAGAACTCGACCAATAAGCACTTGGACACTGAAGTTGCTTACGAGGCACAGCGAACCAGGCCCCTGAAACCGCACTGATGATGTTGCCTAGTCAGGCAAGGAAACGTCTGCACAGTAATCACTAGGCTCGGAGAACCGCTCAAAATCCACAGCAGCATAGTAAGTGGTGGCATATACGAAGAAGCTGTTGGTTAAACGATCGGTCGACAGCAGTAGCGCTTATCGTTCGGATAAGCTTGAGAGCCAATGGAGTTGCTTGCCGGGTTAGCGACTCGTGGAAATGATTACGTGCCAGCTTCAGTAAGCGGATGCTAGAGAAACAGCTGGATGCTGGTGTGCGACGGAGTGTCAGAGAAGTTGCGAGTAACATATGAAGACTATATACTACAACTGTAGCGAGAATATGGTTGCAAAGCCAACTCTGAAGGGGAGTTGGAATGTCGGAAAAAGCTGGGAAGTTGTACAGTACAGAACACATGCAAATTAGACAACAGGAAAGAGCGATCAAGATAGTCGAATTAACTGTGAGGAGGAAGCTGCCCGTTGTCGTAAGACGAGGCACAGTGTGATAGGCATTAACGTTAAAAACAGGAGCGAAAATTGAATTAATTAGATTCTACGGGTGTAGCGAGCAAATGGTTACAGAGAAAGCTCTGAAAGAGACAAGTACTATAGGCATTATGTGTGAAGCTGCGCTAAAAGTTACTAGTGTTCCACTCTAAGATGTGCCTCCACGGTGGAACGTAAAGTCGAATAGACGGCTGAAGCACGAGTTGCTGGCAGCCAGATTAATTGAAAACCAGGAGCGGCACGCTATTTTAGACTCAGGCATGGACTAGTGGACATACAGTGTTAAAAACATAGAGAGAAAAAGCCGAACTATTTGCACCAGCTGTCGTTAGAAGACGGTTTGTAGAGGCAGTGCTGGAAATGACTAGGATTAAGGGAATAATACAGACAGCACGGCCAGGTGTTAAGTGCTTCGTGCACTGTACAAGTTTAACTAAGACTTTATCCATAGAAAAATAATTTGAGCCAGGAATTGTTCCAGTTCACCGTTCTTAATGGATCGTAAACGGAACACCCATTTCGCGCCCTGGCCAACCAGTAAGTGCTCACGCTTCCTGCCCTAGCATTCCCTGCTGTGGCAAGCACGTGTAGTATGCAAAGAATGGGAAGAGAAATCGCAGCTACGGCATGGGGGAGCTCACTTTAAATAAGCAAAACACGCCAATGCATTAAGAAAAATAGCGAACTAAAAATCTAAGTGTAATAATGCGAGTTAGTGGCGATACGGAACTTTTCGTGTTGCCACCCAAGCGCGTGACTTTGCTGCTCAGGCTAATTAACCATAGATTGACTGAATAAATTTTCCGCAAGCATGTTCCAACGCTCAGTAAATTGGCATGACAGCTGAATTTTCGCCATAATCCGATTGGACCGCGGTTTGTCTAGCTTCATGCAATAAGCACGGCGAACAGACAAGGTGGCAGTACTGCAAACTAAAAATAACACTGGACCAACCACCCTAGTTAAGATAGGTAAGTTATGACTATGCCTCCTATAAGCCTTCGGTAGTGCATTGAATGCATTCACAAACTGATTGTTGCTCGGGGTACGTACGTCCCTGTAATCCCTCAACCAAACCACCCGTAAAACCCTCTAGCTACATTTTGTCCCGGACGAGGTAGTGGGAACATACTTGGACGCGATACACCAGATGGGATGAAGCAAGAGAAAAGGAAATTCTCACAACCCTGTCGTCCGTTAGCATTCCGAAGGCTTCTTACTAACCACAGGATACGGAAACCTCTGCTTGCGGTCTTCCCTCAGCAGCCACCGGAGTATAAAGTCGCAGAGTGACGACGCCTAAATCAACCTGGCTAGATAGATATGGGACTTTCACCCCACCGAGCAACTAGTTCGTGGGAAGACAGCCTTCTCCAATTAGAAGAGCGGTGCCCTTTGCCTGAGTTATGGGCGGTGACCACAAACTAGACACGTCCCAACTCCTATACAATGCACGCTGCATAGCTTCGGAACAGTAGGAACACAAGTAATATTCCACAGGTTCCGATCAGTAGCAACTGTGAGAGTGCTGGTACATAAAGCTCCGACAGTAGGCCATTTACCTAGATAAACAACAGCGCCGTCAAAGAAGGAAACCCCGCGGCAGGCCACCTAGCATAGCTTGCTTACTCGATAAGACACGTCCTGCCTGTACACACTGCTCTCCACCATCCAAAAAGCAGTCACGCAGTGAACGGCACCACCAGATATACCGTAAAAGCTCCGCCCCAGGAGGGTATCGCCCCAAATGCCTTCGAGAAGTCGACGAAATGCACTATTACTGCGTAGCCGTTATCCACAGCATCCGCTCCACGTTCGCAATCTACCAGTGCATTCATAAGACGCGGAACTCACTTCCGGAACCCATGTTGCGCATTGAAAAGTAGACTTAATCTACCCAGACGGCGCTCCAATGGGTCTCTCACTTTTCTCGAGGTGTTTGACTACTCAGCTCATCAGAATGACTAGCCGGTAATTCGCAGGCAGGCTGCTGTCAACTTTTTTAAGATTGGACAGATGACAGCTTCCTTTCATTCAGAAGTTAATGCACAGCTGTAAAGTGATTTCTGAAACAAGATTGTGAGAGTGCAACTTAGTTCCGTAGCGAACTCACGTGACGTTTTCGGAAGCATTACTTTATGCCCAGATGACTTAGAAGGGTGCAGTCTGTATAAGTGCCTATGAACTTCCGTCTCCGATGCAATGAATTCTGATGGCCCTGAAAACCTTAGACCCAGCAAACCAGTTTAACCCTTGACAACGACGTTCCCCATGCAAACGCTGCTGCCTATTGCCCACTAAATTTGCAAGCCATGTCATCGTCCCTATGAGAATAAGTACCGTCCTCCCGCGTTTACTCTGGAATTGATGCGTTTGAGCCGCATGGCCTTTTGACCTAAACGAAGAACCTTTTTGGAGTTCCTGAATCGTTAGCTGCTAATCCCTTCTCGAAATTGAGTCATGCATTCCTTAGGTGTTGTTTACACCTATTTTAAGCCCTACGACACTTGTTCTAATTAGCGGTTGTTGGAGCGTCTCCGTAAGCCAGCCAACCTTTATACCTCTTTGTGAGCAATGGTCTGCCGGTGGAATCGCTTCACGGTGGCTGTGCTCGTACTTCTTTTCTTTTTGTAACTGTGTTGAAGGGGTAAAATCTCTGTGCGGCACCCCTGGAATTTAGCCCTGGCAAACTAGTCAGCTTCTTTGTCATTGGTTTCTCAATTGAAACCGAAGCAATGACCATCATTGCTTGCTATGCTTCGTACCACGTGTTCGGGCGAAACTCAAACAATTCTGCTAGCATTTGTAGGGTGTACAACTAATGCGCAAACATACGTGGTCATTAGAGCTCAGTAGAGGTACGACAATGTTGCGTGAATTGGCAAACACGAACTCTACGATAGGCGGTATTTGGGCGTCAGTGTACCTTAAAACGCGGCCCACGAACTGATGTAATGGTACTTAGAGCGTAAGCTCTAGAAGCTATGCGCCGAATGGACCAGACGCTTAGCTGCAAGTAAGGCTTGCTCAGCAGACCTCCGGGCGTTTGCAGTGGTTCAGCGTTAAGCGCCTGCGTTTGGGCTGGAACAGTCTTAAGCTAAGTATCACTTTAGCTACACACCGAGGGCAGCTACACACAATTACAACGGTAGCCTAAGTCTGGGTGCCAATCACAGACGACAAAGCTACAACAAATTGGTCTGCCGGCTGAAACAAGCAAGCTTTCGAAATGTCTTTTTTAAACCACACATAAAAGGTGACGCCCCCACCCTGTCGTCCAACGGAGCGATCGCATCCAACTAGGGCGTATCCCGTTAGACGTGGTTTAGCATCCATAATGACCTGAGACAGCCGCGTGTCAGTTAATGCCAGTATGTTGGGAGAGACCCATCTACAAGCAGACCTAAACCGCATAAGCGATTGATGTCAGCGAGTTGGATAGCACTTTCCGGATATCCAGCGTGTATGGGTGTATATATGTATGTAATTTTGTATGAACGTAGCTTGTGTCTTTGAATATGCCGGAGCATTTTTGACTGTTTGTTATCCTCAGGAATGTGAGAATAAGCGATTGACATCCGTGGGTTGGACACCATTTTCCGGATGTCCACGGGCCAGTGACTTTATTTTGTGGCGAGTCACATCCGCCACGTCGCAGTGCTGTTAAACAGATATTTGTGGCTTTTTATAGGGAGAAGGCTTGCCAGGCGAAAACCCGCCACGTCCTGGAACTCTGCCGCCGAACTATTTGCTGAAACGGGTTAAACCCGAACCACCCAGCTGGCACCACGACGAGGTTGTTCGGCTAGCCAGCTTTGCACTACCTAGGGGTATACTTCTGTTCCATACCTGGGCCATGTGTTATCAGTACGGGCACTTGTGAGGCGGAATGAAACCTTGCGTGACCACCGAAAACTCACTAACCAGATGCTAAGTTCACCGGCTGCTAGCCTGCATTCTCGGCCTTAATGGTCTCAGTTAGCTTCATCTATCTGTCAGACGAAGGTCAGGCTGAACCCTAAAAATAACACAGTTCGTTAAAAGCAAACAGCATGAGAACACCGCGTTCCTCCGGGGTAGACAGTACCACACGAATTAGGCGCGGTCGATGGTTAAATGTGTTAACTTGGCCGTTTCCTGTTGTAATCGGCTTCCTGACAGTAACGGCTGGAAAGCCTGGCGGGGAGGGCTTCGTTACGCACAATTTGTGCCACTGAATATTGTCCACCAGCCATTCAGCAAGAAAGACAGCATTGAATTCAGCCGCGTTATGGAATATAACGCAACTATCCGTAAAAGAATAACCATGGCTGGGTGTATTCACCTCATGGGTATTTGATTCGACACTTAAAGCAGGTGTCTTCACCACCTTTGTTAGGACTGTGTTTATTCCGTCTAATGATACAGCAAGAGTAATGTGGGATTTTGCTTCGTTGTCCACGTCCTATTCTTCCCCCCGTCTGATTTCTGCTTACAGAGGGTAGTAGAAAAAGCTTCGACCACCTGTTGCTTTGGCGAACTAATACGTGGTGAAATAATAAGGGGCACTATCAGCCAGCGTATGGAGTAGTGGTAGCGTGCCGCGTTCTCAGTCGAGCTGCCTGTGCTTGCATCCTGGTGCGTGGGATTTGTACTTTTTTCGGCGGTATGTAGACCAAAATTGGAACGGTGCAGCGATTGCGATAGCCACTGCGCATGGATGACATACAAAATTTAAAGTTTTAAATGTTTTCTACGCTTGTTTCTCTACAGGAAAGCTTTTCCGAATGCCAAAGTATTGCCTGCTTGTTAGTATAATTTTGGGACAGATACTCAAGTTTACAACTATGGCTTTACACATATTGATGCACATGGCAAATACATCCACCCACCATCCAAACCAAAAATAGATAAATAAATGTACTAGTGTACGACTGCATGTCTCACATCCTCTATTCATGTGCAGGACGTATTCACTGTAACGTTCGTTTTCAATACATTTATATCATTTCGCTCATTTCCATTTAACCATTCATGCCGAAAACAATAACTCCTTATAGAGCATTTCGACTGCATCCACACACATACATTTCGGACCACTATATACATTCGCTCTCTCCTTTATCATTATACAGAGACTTAGTATTCCGCTTTCTGAAGCTAATTACACATGCAGCTTTTAAATTTATTCACTAATCAAGCTCTGGCTAACCGAACAACCACGTGGCACCCGCTAAGGGATTTGGGTTCATCCCGTTCCAGCTAACCGTTCGGCTCCAGCGTTCCAGGACGTGGTGGATTTTCGCCTGACAAGCGTTCTCCCTATAAAATGCCACAGAAGTCCGTTTAATAGCACTACCACGTGACGGATTTGACTCGGTACTAAAGTCATCCAGTTCGAAGAGTGCCGTTGCTTGCTCCATTCGACGGCGAACACAGCGAACAAATGTACGAATTCAATCTAACTTCAAAAATTCACGCGCCATGCCCACTAATTCAACGCTTACATATATATTGACACACAAATCCAGTATGTTACTGCTTAACATGCTCTCTTTTTATCCGATACCGGTCATACCTGTTTGTATTATTATGCTCATGCCTTTGTAGTTGTGCCCCAGCACTGCCTGGAATAAAGCATTTATTGTTTTAATTTTGTCATTTATACCGCTTCGTGTAACGAATCTATAATATTGCATTCCTTTGATTTTTGGAGTTACAATACGTACACATTTTGCATTTCGCAATAAAGCGGCCTAGCTACACATAAATCTACAGACGGCAAATTTCCGCTATTCAGACACACAAGAGTCCGTATTTAAAATCCCGCCGGATGCGAATCCTGGTAGAAGTTGCAAGTAACCAGGCAGCAGACATTGACGACTAGCACATGCTACAACAATCACTCCGCAGGTTTAGGGCATAAATTGGATGACAAAAATAACGGGACCGGTTGCTTGCGCAGGGGCGGGTTCGCTGGAAGATAAGTTGCCGTTTGTTGCTCCGTCAAGTGCGTGGGTAGCGAGAAATCGCAATCGGGGTGATGTGCACAACGGAATGTGCTGCACAACGGTCGATGCAAGGTATAATAAATATCAGCCCTAGGGTATGTCCGACATGGGCAAATAGGAAGAGTGGAAGGAACAAGGGTTGGCTTGTACACATGGAAAGGAAATTACGATTAGATGAGCAATAACCCCTTTGTGTGACGTTAAACGTTAAAGCATGTATGTGTTGAAATGAGCGACCAAAGGTCGAAGGATGTAGTCACGAAATACGAACTGTTCGTTGCCATGACAGCAACGGTCGCTGCGTGAATAATTGGTGATGTTTTCTGAAATGAAACGTAACGAAAGGAAACCATGATAAATAAAACTATGGAACTTGCGCTAAGTTTTAATGTCATTAAAACTTTCACCATATGCGGTAGGATGTAATATGTGGTGATGTTTACGTTGACGGCGTGCGAAATGTTGCTATACATAAAAGTGGCTTGTGTGATGCTCTTGCTGCTAGTTAAGAAAAATAAGATGAATAATTTGGTAACTGTTCTAATGCAGTGTGTAGTGTAATATATTACTATCTTAATAAGTTTCACAATGAAACTGCTAGGGAGAATGAAGAGTTACACTCCATATTTCCCGCTTTTGTTTACAGGATGCGTTTAATAAACGGTAGCTTGCAACCGGACAAATGTATATGTAACCGGGTTGCAAAACTTGATTTCAATGGTAATTTGCAATGTATGGGATAAATATTCTGCCCAGAATTGTATAGTCGTTTTGTATGCAAAATATGACAATAAGTGAAGTTTTGTACTGTAATTTAAAGGGAATTGAAAAGCGCAAACAACATTGTACCTGCAATGCATTGGTCCGATTTCTGTCTAGGAGATTTCGATGTACGTGGATGTTGTCCGCAAGGAAGATAATGGATTATGGTGTATTAATTAACTGTATATACACAAGGCGTACTGGAAACCAGTAGGTTTTTGATGGTGTGCTTTGTTTTTGTAAAAAAGGAAAAATATCTTACATTGAATGCGAAGTATAAAGCACATGTGGGGGAAATAGTGAATTGTTAGGCCCATAAATTGGATAAGCATGTCATGAATGCTGTTTGGGATACTGAGGACGTAAATGCGGGAAGCATGCGGAAACACTGAAGCATATGTAAGTCCTGTTTTTAAAGCTTTCGTGAATAAATGTGGATCTGTGGATTGTAGATCCTTATGCGGTCTTAAAGAGTGAATAACGGAATTGATGGAAAACGAAATGGATTCAACTGAATTAACAGACTGCGTTGAACGATAGTTTTGACAGGTTGCCATGCAAAACTGCGCATTGAAGGTTATATTTTAAAACGTTTTTTAATATGTTAGATAGCACATTTTTGTAGGTAATTAGCTAAGGAAACATAATTACCAGGTATTTGTTAAAATGATGTTGCTCTTACGGTTTAACTACCCCATAAGCTGTAGTAGTCCATGTTCTTTATTCCTCAGCGAGCATAGTCTATCAAGTGAGTGAGTCGCTGCAGGAAGTCAATTGGTTAAATAAATAAATAAATAAATAAATACTTTATTCTCGACTATGCGAGGCACGCCCATGGAGGCATGATCAGATAGTTCACTTGTTTTTAATGGTTTACTCCTATCCATATCTTCTGGTCCCGTGTTCCGTGTATCCGCAAGCGTAATCAGGCCATCCATGTGTTCATGTTGCTTACTTCATGTATGAACAGGTATAAGACCTTAAACACTGGAATACTGTGGATAGTCCGAGGGTCAAGTTCAAGTTCAGTTGGGAACGTAACCATAGAAGTATCCCGTGAGTGTTTCATTTTTAATGGATGGTTAAGCCAGGAATTGCTGAACTGCTCAGTTATTGATGGATCTAAAATGGAACACCCGTATCGCACCCTGGCCAACCAGTTAATGCCCACGTTTCCTGTCCTAGCAGTCCCTGTTGTGGCAGTCACGTAAAGTAAGCAAAGGATAGGAGGAGAAATCGAAGGTACAGAATAAGGAAGTGCACTTGAATAAGAAAATAATACCAATGCGTGAAGAAAAGTAGAGAAAAGAAAATCGAAGTACGAAGATGCGAGTTATCAGGAAAATGGAAAGGTTTCGTGTTGCCACCCAAAAGCGTGATGTTGCCGCTGAAACTCATTAACCGTAAATTCCCTGATAACACTTTCCGGAAGCATGTTCCAGCGCACTATGACTGCGTGACAGCCGTAAGCCGATCGGACCGCGGTTTGTTCTGAATCAATGAGTGACCGCGTAGAACAGACAATCTAGCGGAACCGAATAGTTCAGATACATCTGGATTAACCTTCCCAGTTAAGATACGGTAGGTTAGGATTAGGTCTCATCTAAGCTTTCGGTAGTGCATTGATGGCATTCCCAAATAAAGTGGACGCTCGGAGTATGTCCGACCCGTAATCCCTCGACTAATCTAGTACCCACTAGTAATACCCTCACTAGCTCCAATTTGTCCCTGACGAGGCAGGGTAGACAAGCCTGGACGCAGTGATCCAGTATACTGGGACGTGACCCATTTACAAACAGACGTAACTCGTACACCTTATTCCGTAGGTTGCGCACATTACAGCACTACTTGAGGGTATTCGTTAGATATAGACCTGCGTCGTGCGCTACCGAAAAAGACCCTGATTCGGCGGAGAAGGATCGTCGACTGACCCTCCGCTAACCCACTAACCGGAGACCTAGTTTGCCGACCGCTCGCCTGCTATCGAGGTCCTTGATGGTCTCCCTTAACTTCATTCTAATGGCCAGCGGATAGTCCGGCTGAACGCTGATAGTCGTACCTTTCACCTTGAAAGCAAACCGCAGGACAGCGCTGCTTTCCTCCGGGTTAGAGAATACCACACAAATTAGCCGCGGTCGAGGATTTGGTACATTAACTGGGACGTTCCCCAGTCTAAGCAGCTTGCTGTAATGTTGTTATGGTTCTTGTTGTTTATCTGCCACTCTTTTGTAATCCCAACGGCCAAATTGTTTGTGATGCTGTTCTCGGCATTTGTCCGACCGCACCTGGAATATGGTTTCCACGATAGGCATGACGCTTGCTCCGAATGGAGATGTACTGCATGCACTACGGTAGGACAAGCTGGGACCTGATTTTCACTTATCGTATTTTAAAGGGTTAGAGCGGCATGGACTTGTCAGGAATATTTAGTGCAGCTACGTTACCTAGTGTCCGCGGTCACCCAGCGGGAAACGTCCCGGAGTGTTACCTGGTTAACGTAGGGTATATGATCAGGGTGCCACCGGTACGTGATTGATACGTCGGACCTACTGACCACACACGGAGACTCGGTATGCAAACCCCCACACAGTGTGTTGGGTGCGGTGGCGCAGAAGCTGTGTATAATAACACAAGGATGTGGTCCATCAGATGCAAGAAAAGAGCAGGGAAGGGTATAAGTCTTGCACAAGGCTTCACCAGCAGCTACCTTCTAACAATGAGGATGCCACATATAGCTAATGTGATACCTGACAGCCAGAAATAGAGTTAACCCAAGGCTATAAAACGGTGACCGAGGGAACGACTCTTAAAACACGTGCAAGCGAAAGTGATAGTTTTACTAACGGTCAAAGTGACGTTATTTAGCCGAAATCCCTTGTGTGGTTGTTTAAGCAAGTGTATCTAGAAGGGGTACGAAGTGTCAGGGAAACGATAAGCTGTTCAATCTAGGGAAAATTGATCACGTACATATGATTGAGGTCGTGAACACTTATCCCCAGGCGGTGGATCACTAATCAGTTGAGTGGTAATATGGTATCAGAAATGCACAGTGAGCGCAACGAATAAATCTACCACCAATGGTACATCAAGCGTACTTCTTGCTTTCCGATACAAGTTATTCTGGTGCTTCGCGAGGCAGGCATACGTGCGGTAACCGTCAAGTATTGGAGGCACCGCATGTGGGAGTAGTGGGTGTACCTAATGATCAAGCGGAAGCAATGGCGTGGTAAAAAATGAAGGAAAAGGTAGCAACCTGAAAAAGGTGGACTTACCAACACCGATGGAAGGTGAAATGCTCCTGTACATTGCACGACGCGCACAGCTAAGGATACCAAAGGCCGCAGTCGGAGCACCTGATCCAGTCAACCACCTGCACACTCCGTGCCTCGCAATCTCTTTGGAGGCACGTAGCTCACTTGTCGTTGTCGTAATTGGGTGGGAGTTTTGCGTAACAACGACGCTTCCTTGGAGGCTTATACACTTTGGCGGATTTTGTGTGCCTAGCTCTAGAACCAAGTGGCTTACTTTCCTGCTTCTGACCGACGGAGGAAGCTGGAATTGGCACTATAAGTTGCTTAGGTTTTGTGCCTTCCCTGGTACGTTCATCCAGCCTTCCGCAGCTGATTTATCTACAGTCTCGGAGGCGGAAACCGCAACGTCTTCGGGAGAAATGCTTAGACTGTGCAGAAACTCCCGTAACTGCTCCATAACCTCCCTATACTTCGCCTCGCCAAGGCCGCAAACCTGCACCTGAATGTCACCCAGAAACTGACTGCAAGCCCGGAGCTTCTGCTCCCTAGTTACCGGAGCAACTGTAAAACTCGACGGAAAGGGGACGATGGCGGAAGCTGCAGAGGCGATTACACGCGGATGTCGCGCGTGCGACACAACTTAGCATTCGTTGCGCAAGGTGTCGTTAACCGGTCGACCTGCCGCGTGCAATGCATGCACTATGTGAGTGCACGGAAGCAACCATTGTCGACTAAAGTTGTATTGGCAAATTATCTCCTCACGCAATAACAAGGTACATGGCCTACGGCAGATTTTCACTGGACACCAACCATTGGACAAGTCGGTCATTGCCACCTTTTCCCCTGTGTATTGCCACAGCAAACGCATGCTGGCATACCCTGAGAGCTGATACGCCGCCTGTCCAAGACTATGATATCAAGTCTATTAGGTGCTCTGACAAGTCCGGTTTGTCCGTCAAAAATTTCCACTGGGATTGAGCATCAAGCACGCGGTTAACAACCGCGGTAAACAGGCCTAACAGCGACGTTCGCTCCGAAAGACAGATCTTTAAATGCCTATTTTAGTTTTCCACGCGGTTTGTGGTATAGCAGCCAAACAAACAGGTCGACATCAAGCGGTGCGTTGCCCATGGTAAGGCAAACGGGAACCAGGTCCTTACCAAGTGCCTGTGCGCCTCGGCGTTTCGCTCTTTAATAACTGTCAAACACCTAACAAAAGACTAGGAGCTCCTAGCCTACACCATGTTCTTTACCCACTGCTTAATAAGCAACCAGTCCGTTGCTCTTCTCGGGGACAACACGTAGCAGCGACGGGTGTCATCCCTTAGTAATGGAAAAAGGCACAATGCAATCCGCGTAGAGGAGTACGCTGTTTAAAATGCAAGGACCTGGGCCATGCACTTATCAATCACCACTGTCCTTGCTGTCTCAGTCGCTGGTAGAATGAGGCGCATGTTGCGTACTGGTTTTATATAGGATACGGTTGTCTCATTCGGAAGCAAAGCGTAGAAAAATGAAGGCCCAATAACATGTACATCGACCAACATGCCATGCCACAACGTGTAGCCACCGCAGTTCATCTGGTATTGCGCATCCGCCAGCATTACCCTACTATAAAGCTCCAAGAGGTCAGTACTTACTTGTGAGCAGAAAATAAGAACCGTATCGCCGATGCCTCCTACTCCACATTACTTTGACAGGCGTTCTCAAGCAAATGTATCATTGCTTCTACTGAGTTCCCGTCTGCCTTGCCACTCTTCTTATGTCTTATGGTTCTGAGGTCATAAGGTTCAATCTTCTATAGTAGTGCGTCACCGCATACCTCCTGAGCTTGCAGGTGTCCTTAGAGGGCTGCACCATACAATAGATGTCCGCTTCTGCGTGCCGCGGGAGCCGTCTGTTGGTCGCAGAGAGAAACGGCTTTCCTACATGAACCGTATGGCTGTGCACAACGCTGTAGGATAGGATATGTCGTAGCACCAGTCGTTATGCCGGATGCCAATATGCGCCTTGCAGTCATAACTTTTGGACTTACAGTTAATAAGCAATTTATGAACACTACATGTCAACTTACCGATTTCATATGTAATCTCTTCATATAGTGTACGGATCTGTATCCCACACCCTCAGGCAACTCTTCACCGGTTTTACTCCAGTACGCCTTAGACGTCAGGACATCTGAGTTGAAAAGCATGACGCGGTACGCGGTTGAAACGCTTTAACTTGCTTTCGAAATGTTCCGCGGTGCGGTACACACGCTAAAGGAAGACAGCACGGAAAGCAGCGGTATCGTCGACAGACATGACAGGGACTGTTTCCGCCAACACACTTTATAGTGCCTCCAAACTATCATCATATTCACATAAACATATTTCCGCGTTGCACCCCAAGGCACTTTTCTTCACATTAGCAGACCTTAGATCACCATGTAATCTTCTCTTTTCCTTCACCAAGGCAAAGTTGCATGTTGTCCGCTACGGCAAACTCCCAGTCGCCTGTTGATCACCGACCGTTGTGGAGCACGGTCTCATGTGCATACGTACCTCGAAGTAAACGTTTAGTCCAAAATAGATGGATTAGGACACAGATACGAAGGTTTATGAGGTCATTAATAGTAATAGAATGCAATAGAATAAATATGTATTTGTCAAATAGCATAGGTAATAAGTTCACCGGAGAACGGAAAGTAAGGAAATATAAGAAGCGCGACACGTAAAACATTTAACTCTTGTGTTAAATTATGTTTGAAAACTTAAGGATTAGATGAGAGAGCCTGAGATGTTACAACAACGTTACGCGGCATCTATGGGTACTCAGTCTAGTAATAGGAAGACGGGGTTATGCAGCAAACTATTAGCTAAGTACCTCGCATTGTGCGATAATTAGGGCAAGGTTGCAACTGAAGTGGAGGAAATGTAAAATGCCACAAAAGCAAACGGGTGTATAACTGGACGCGCGTTTCTATATATATATATATATATATATATATATATATATATATATATATATATATATATATATATATATAGGAAGATGGTGCATGCGTAACTTAATGTCATAAATATCCATAACTCCATATGGTTGGCGGCATCCGGTTTCGGATTTGCCTGTCACTGTGGCAAGCCACAGGACGCCTGCGCCTACAGAGGGACCATGGATGGCTTGCGCTGCACCACCCACAGCTCCAACCACACACCCCATATCCAGTGTAAACCCGAAGGAATAAGACCGGGAGGCATGTGGATGGGAACCACGTTTCATCAACGGAGCCGGCCCACACTCCTTCACAGGCAAACACAAGCACGCTGTATTTGGGGAATCAACCGCACACAAGGCGGTGGCTGGACCGTAGTCCGCTCCACACTGAGTGCATGGAACCACTCTTCGAGCCTAACACGGCCACAAGAACCGTGCACCCCGTCCCCTCCAGCAACGACCAACTGTCTCCTGGAGCCAGTATGGACGAGGTAGTGGGTAATAGACAGGTAGGCACCTTGTCAACATGCACATCAAGCGCAGCCACACCAAGGATATCAAACAACAGCCAATCACTTGAGAGAGAGAGAAAGAAAAAGAGAAAAACTGGATTAATGCATAAGGAAACGGTGACATAAACCTTAATTAAATAGCATACGTAATAAGTTGTTTACAAACACATCCCAGCTAAGTGCACGAAGTCAGGAAGTATAGTTCACGGTATGCCACGAACACAAAAATCTTATGGAAATCGAATACAACTGGCTAAAGCGATATGTGCAAGTTAATGGAATAGAGTACATGGAGATATTTATATAAGAAAGAAAAGCATTAAGGTAAAAACTGTAAACCCACCACCTGAAATAAAGAGACTTAGCATGCAAGCACGCGGTTAGTAAATCGAAATCAGCGTGCCTACAAACGCTGCGCCGGCTCGTCGTAATTCTCTGCAGGACCCATCGTCGCTTCTGTAGTGGCCCCAAAGGACCTAGCTCATGGCCCACTAGACATTTATATGAGAAAGAAAGGCATTAGGAGAGAACCGAAAACCCACCACCTGAAATAAAGAGACTTAGCATGCAAGCATGCGGTTAGTAAATCGAATTCAGCGTGCCTACAAACGCTGCGCCGGTGCTGCCTACGTTCACTGCGGGACCCGTCGTCGCTTCGGCAGTGGTCCCGAGTGACCTCTCTCATGGCTCACTAGGCCTGCCTGACTAAGGCACTCGCGACCGCATGTTCTACAACACAATGCGCTCGATATCGATGGAGTACAATTCATCGGTGCTTGCCGCTTCCGCACTTGCCGCTTCTTCTCTGCATGCATGAGGGCTTTCTCCCGCACCTCACCAACTGCCTTCGTGATTAGATCGCGCCATGCACGCCGATCAACCGCCTTCGATTCCCATGATCATGCATTAGTGTACCTATACGGTTCACTGCCGTGTACACTAATGTACAACATACATACATACATACATGGTTGGCGGCATCCGGTTTCGGATTTGCCTGTCACTGTGGCAAGCCACAGGACGCCTGCGCCTACAGAGGGACCATGGGTGGCTTGCGCTGCACCACCCACAGCTCCAACCACACACCCCATATCCAGTGTAAACCCGAAGGAATAAGACCGGGAGGCATGTGGATGGGAACCACGTTTCATCAACGGAGCCGGCCCACACTCCTTCACAGGCAAACACAAGCACACTGTATTTGGGGAATCAAGCGCACACAAGGCGGTGGCTGGACCGTAGTCCGTTCCACACTGAGTGCATGGAACCACTCTTCGAGCCTAGCACGGCCACAAGGACCGTGCACCCCGTCCCCCCCAGCAACGACCAACTGTCTCCTGGAGCCAGTATGGACGAGGTAGTGGGTAATAGACAGGTAGGCACCTTGTCAACATGCACATCAAGCGCAGCCACACCGGGGATAGCACGCAACAGCCAATCACTTGAAACGACAAAATGAAATAACATAAATCCAATAATGCATACAGATACGGTGGCATAACTCTTCGCTAAGTTAGCATATGAAGTAAGTTGGTTAGCAATGAATCCGTGATAAGGAAAAAAATGTCCACAAGTTACTCAAAAATGCTACAAACGCAACAAAATTACCGAAGATAAGCGCAATTAGCGTAAGCGACGTGGCCAGCTAATAGAAGACTATTCAGATAGGCAAAACTAACCAAATAAACTGGAATGAAATTTATGCAGCTTAAAGAGACCTAGTTTAAGTGTAAGTTGGTTTAGCCCAACTGCGGTGAAGAAGCATCAAGAATGCAACATCAGCCTCAGCATGGGGCACATATAACTCCATATACATGCATATATATACATATAGGTACATATATGTACAAATAAGGTGTATATTTCTATAACGGTAAATGTATGTATATACCTGTACGTACATTTATAGGTGTTCCTGTAATGGATACGTATAATAACATCTATTAATAAGCCTCCGTATATATTATGTTTGAGCTACATACATGCGTACATCTTGAACGTATGGTGGGATCCATTTATGTACAGACAATTTTCTATCAGTTTATTTATGTACATGAAGATAAAGCGGTATTACATATGTGTGAGCAACGGTGCCTACCTGTGTAAGGACATACCAGAAAAGATATAAGTATGCGCACAGTTATACAAGGTATTTGTAAAATGTAGGTAAATAAACGCATTTATATATGCCATAAAATTATATTATACACTACATGTACACTTACACTTGTCTGTTCAATTATGTAGCTTTGCAACGTATATAGTTGCATATCAATGTTCAATGACATACATATGTACATATATTACTTTACATGCAATGCAAGTTCGGAGTTCCTACGTATTTGGTAGCAACGCAAAACAAGTGTGCAATAGAGCAGTTACCTGTCAAACCTCAGGGGATAAGGTATGGGATGTTTCCGTAAGCTGGGGTCTTGTAATGACTTAACGTAGTAGACATAAATTTAGATGGGCTGTGTAAGGTTATGGTTGCCGTCAAACGGAACATGCCACTTCCTGGAGACGAACAAATGAAGTCGTCACAGTTAACAGTGTAGACTTTACAGGAGAAGGTTGTGGCGAAAATGGGACTGTGGCTGCGCCACAAATGGTATGGTTTTGAACTTATTCACCAGCTATAGACAATGGAACCCTAAGAGGCGGATTAAGGAACCCAATGCTATGTGTGGCACATTGAGTGCTCCTGATGCATGCAGGCAAGCATTTGCATTGGTTGTTGCAAGTAGGCAGCGCCACCATGAGACATAAAAAAGTAGGGGCATGCAGTATTAATAAGCTTTTGTGCGCATATGAGTGCTATCTTAACGTCGACGTAGCTGCTTCAAAAATGCAAATGTATACTTACACGGGAGTGTTAGGCGCACTTACATACGGCTTATTCCCAGAAATGGTAGTGGGATTTGTTGATTGCTGGAAGGGGTGACAACCTTTTATGGAATGCGCTTGCAAAAGTAATAGTAAGAAGCTGGTGTTAAAGAATCCCAGAAAACTTATTCCATGCAAAAGATAGGACGCGCTGTGCTGTTGTGGTAACCTTTGCAATAAGTATAGTACACACTGAAATGCTCAATGCTTACGTTCCACAACTTGGAATAGTAGTGGAAGTATGGACCATTCACAAATATTCCCGTAAGCTTGGGTTAGCGGGTTCAAAGCTCCAAACCCACAAAAATATAAAGTTGAAAAATGATGGCCGCCCTGCATTTATGCGTTTCTTTCTTGCCTAGTGGCATGTATAAATGATGATTTCACCAGGTGATCAAAGTGGTAGTTGAAGCAATTGAACGCGGCCAAAGTAAGTGCGGCGGGAGGCATATATCCTTCCTTGACTTAATGGATGGCGATTTAACGCGCCCTGTCGTGCTACTGGTACAGGCGCGGGGCTTTGGGTTTCAGAAACGGAGCATGATGTGAAAATGGTGACGCTCAGGCAACGGTTTACGTCAAAGTGCTTCCACTTTCGCGCAGTGCTGTCTGTAATGTAAGTGGAATTGAAAAGATTGTTGCCATAAAAATGTAGGTTTGTTGGCAGTAGCGGTTACCGGAACATCATGCCCGCGGATTGGGTCATGCTAAACAGAAACAATTAAACGTACTCTGTGGCACGTGTGCTACTCAAGCACAGCAGTGGCAACGGCGGCGCAAGACAACAGGAAGGGAAAGGAATTCATGTACTTAGTAAGGAAGTTATCTACCGGTAAGCCTCCTCTATGAAAACTAGCGGAACTGGCAACTGGACGCAGGTTGGTGAATGTGATCGGCTATCCGACAATAGTGGCATCGTGGCGCTTGGCAAGAGATTGAAAGAAATGCATGTTAGGTTCACGGCATTTACGTACCGACGCGACTCATGTTGAAGCAAATAGGCCTGCGAGGCCAGTCGCAATTGGATAACGGAGCTGAAAGTAAGCGTCTGTGCGGCATCATAGCTAGTGGTAGCGAATGATTGTGGGGTGCAAGCGAATCAAGTAATGCTAGCAGTCTTTACTTATCAGCGGTCTCCATCTGTGAACACAACCTAGCAACCTCAGTGGTAGTGGGGCGTAGGTGCGGGAAAGTGAGCGGCGCCATAGAATTAAAGACAACGGCACCAAAATACAACAGGCGGAAAATTGTTCCATTCCTGTTGACGGCATTTAGGTATCGGCAGTCTCCAGCTGTAAAAATTACCTACTGTAGGCAACTGGACTCAGTTGGCTGAATCGAATCGCCTATGCAGCATCAGATGCAACAGCGGGGCATGACAAGATGCTGAAAGGAGCTCATTGAAGGATGACGGCATTGACTTGCTGACAGTCTCTATGTATGAAGACATACTACAGTATGTTTAATGACAGCTGGACGGCAGTGGTTTCTTCCAATGGGCTCTGCGGCATCAAAGATAACGGCGGCCAGTGCCAAGTGGCTAGGTGAAGGCCAATGAATGATGACGGCATTGACTTATTGCCAGGCTGCACACGTGAAAACAAACTACAGCGTGGTTGATGGGCAACTGCATGCCTTTGGCTACTTAGCATTGGCTCTGTGGCATCAGGTGCAACGACGGCGCATGACAATGGGCGCAAATGAACGCATGTTGTGATCACAACCTTTAGCCACTGGCACGAATAATAAGTAAACACATAAGTCACCGCCGGCAATCGCAAGTGGATACAGGGTGCTGCATGTGCGCGATTTTGTGACATCATAGGTAACGTCCGCGCATTACAAGCTGAAAGAAATGCGTTATGCTAACAACATTCACTTACCGGCAGGCTTCCTGTGTAAACACATGCTCGGGCAACCTGAAACGCAATGGGACCTAGGTGGCGGAATGTGGGCCTGCGAAGGAGCAAAGCCAACGGCGGAACACAACCATAGCCTGAGGGGAATGTAATCAATGTTCTCAGGAGGTAAACAGGTGCTCGCATGTGATCGTTGGCAGTTTTCTTGCAAACTGTACGCATCGGTATTTCAAAACTTCTTTCCGGGAACCGACTATGGTAAGAGGATGTTTCGAACTGATTAGAGGCTGTAGTAAGCACGCTTGGGATCCAATGGGATATCAGCATGTGATACACTGTTCGTGAACAACTACCCTGATACCTACGATTATGTCACCACGATTGCAATGCTAAGGATGTTTAGAGAGACACCGCCGAAAGCCCACGGTAGGGGTACTGTTGACCTAACTGTGGTAGAGCTACGGGAGCAAAGTGCGCGGGTAATGTTTACATAGCGCAAGGGCGCACTGTTTCTGATTAGGCAGTCCCCAAGGGCGCATCGACCAGTGGAATGGAAGACAACATTCAGGTCCAGGATCAGGACAACGGTGGGCCGGTAATATGTGTGACTTCTACAACGGGTTACGCAATGTAGATGTGGTCGATGCAGCCACGATCTTGACGGAAACCTGCTAGCCCCATTCGAATATGGCATTCACGCTCGTTACGCAGTATGTGGTGAATTAAAGAAACACTAAATTGGAGGTGATCAAGGTCAACATGATGCACCCATGATTGCCACCTTACACACGGCAGCGTTCATGGCGTATGGGAACATTAACGGGACCGCCATGTTCGTTTGGGACAATTTGCTGCACTCACAGGTTCACTAGTACTTCTGTAAATCATCAACGCGACTTTCAAGAATTAAACAACTAGGGCAATGGGTGCACACCCAGCCGGCTACTGAGGTGAATACAACCAAGCAGAACAGGTACATTCCGGGTACTCCGTTATACCGGCGCCGGCATGGCCGGCACTGAAAGCTACATCCTCTGAAAGCGCAGGGAGCATGAACTTCAGCTTTCACGTGAATTGAACCGCAGTAAGCGTGGAGCTGAACTCCTGCATGCGGGTAGCCGATTGGCGGCACGCGGAGTAGCAAATGAATGCTGAACGTTAGGACCAGAGTAAAAATGCGTATGAGGCGCAATAAGAACACGAGGAGGACTAAGCAGCAGCAGCAGCAGCAACAGCAGCAGCAACAACAGCAGCAACGGCAGCAGCAGCAGCAACAGCAGCTTCAGCAGCAGCAAAACCCTTATCCACCCTGCTCGCCGCAGCAGATAATCCCCTGCTGATTATCCTGTGCGTTGGCTAGGGCGTCAGGAAAAGTTTGGATAAAAAGCTGCATGGTATTGTGGGGACAGCATACTATCAGGCTGCCGAGGCTTAGGCAGGAGAACGCCTAGCATTTTCAACCGAAAGCTTCGGTTCAGTTACCTGTCCGCAAGGGTGCGTTTTCGGCGCTGGGACACTAGGAGTACGTTTTAACGGTTAAGGAGCAGCTCTCTTTCGAACACTTTACATGGAGTAGCAGGAGACTGCGTTTGTCTGGCTCCTAGCCGTCCATTAATATTGTATGAGCGGCTCTGCTGGTAAAATGGCACCACCCAACTTACAGCAATGGATTGCATAGGCACTCAAACCATCGCACTATAATAAGGTGAAGCTTCTTCGCGGTTTTAACCGGTAGGTAAATCTATAGCCAACCTATGTTAACCAGCCATTCTGGACGGTCTATTTCTTCCAGGTGTTGCAATATGGAGGTCTGCGGTTTGCTATAGACGTCACTTGCAACAGCAAACTGCAGTTCTAAGGCAATCGCGTCAGTGTCAAGAAAACTAAGAGGGCTATGCCGACGCGCCGAAACCTCAACCTCCGATGGAACTTGTGTTTGATCGTCAATGGGTTGTAATGCTTAAAACGAACAACGCCCTGAGAGTGTGTGGGGTCGAATTAAGTGTTTCTGAAAGGGTTCAGCCCAGAGCGCTATAAAAAGCACCAAAATATATGGTATTGCACCGTCCGGTTCTTTGATGCTACACCGAGCAGGCCCCTAACTCGATATAACACTGCGATGTAAGAAACTCTGTGGGTGTCGTCAACGTAATGCAAACGACATTTGGTTGCGTTCATTGGCTACGACAACGATTCGGTCCGCGTTGCCACAATGCCCAGGGCTTTAGACAACCTAACCATACTCTTCCTATTGACTTGTATATGCATCAGTCAAAGAATAACGGCGGCTCGCTAGGAGTGTAGTTACATTACTTACGAATATAGGAAACGACGACGGACCCAGCACTAAAAGTCGGGTGAGAGCTGGGAACAGAGCTCATGCTACATCTGGCCACACCAATTCCGACACTAACATTTCTGCCACCAAGAAATCCGACAACTAACATATTAGCTAGGAATGCAGTTCAAAATACTTTGATTGGCGCAGCTTCGGAGCACTCCTTTTGACGCTACAACTATCGCCACGTTCCGGTCAGGTTGTACGCTTACTTTCAGAAGAACACAGTTCATTAGGTCCAGCACAGGACACCACAAAGCTGCTTGTGGTCTAGCAACAGCAGGATGAACATGGTCGTGGCCTGCCAACTTACTGCGGTGTAAGCGAGCCACCAGATAAAAGCTCTGTTATGAAGTTATTGCAACTTATTACATTTCGGTAACTGGAATCGTCTCATTTCACTTTCAAGAAAAAATGACTGAAGTAAACAATAGCTTTCCATGCTCCATCCTCAGCCCCGTACAATCATATGAGTGAAATAGCAATCGTCGTAAAGGTGAAGTCGATTAATTAAAAAGAGATTTGAGCACGTGCTGACCAAGGGCATGAAACAGCAACAAACCGCAACCTATAACCAAAGTATAGTTGCACAATTATGGTTACACACAAAAGGATCCTCTTTGTCTGGCAAAGGTAACTTAACGGCTTTGATTAGCTTCCTTTGTACACACAAAATCGGTCTATACAAAGAGAGGCTGATCGCCTCGGTAGTAGCAAAAGTGCGGCGGCGCACACCTTTCAACTGAAATGGTGTGAGCCATCATAGTTTCCGAAATTCACTACTTGGATTAACCTCATGTGCACTACCAACGTGATGCGCCATAACAGAGCCAGTTATAGCTTCATTACCGTCTCAATGTAACCGGCGTGGTGGGAGCTCCTTAATGCGCTCCGACAGGTGCTAAGGTGTTCGAATGCTGTAAGTAGCGCAAAGGCGCAGGCAAAATGATAAATGACCATAGAAGAGGCCAGCCTCGGCTACTTGTCTTTGTTGTGAATAAGAACGAGTGGCCCCGCTGAAAAGTGCACCAAAGGTTGGCTGATAGGAAAGTTCGGTTGACATCGGTTAGAAGGCATCTAGTTACACGCTCAGTAGCGGCGACCCACTTGAAGGATTATAGTACGAAAAGTTCTTTCTTCTCTGCTGTCTGCACTCGCAACGTGTCGGGCTTCTCTTGCAGGTTCCTAAGCATTAAACGGTCAGGATATCTGCTTGCGCGCAGTAAACTCTGTATGAACGTCAATGCATTATCGAAAGTGTCTGCAGAACAGATCCTGCGGCCCCTTGTGGTTAGACAGCGAATAGTATGGTGTTTATATCTCCACGAAACGAAACTGCTGATGTTTGTGTACGGGCTGCTCCATGTTTTCTTTCAGTAGACCTGCAGTTGGATCGAGCCGTCTGCCCTTCTAGTTAACAGGACATCAAGAAACGTCAACGTATGCTTCAAGTCTTTAGCGTAGGTAAACTGCAATGCCGCGTGGGCCCGCGTAAAACATAAATAACAGCGTCAAGGGCAACTTTCTGATCAGCCACACCAAATATGTCGTCCACATAGCGGTGGTAACATTGCAAGGCCATGATCTCCGCATTTGACGCTATTCTCAAATTTTGCCATGAAGACATCAGCTAACAACACGCAATGGTGATCCCATAGCTATTCCATGCTTTTGTTGATGATAAGCGCCGCCGGGGCAGTTACTGGCTCTGTCATGGCTTATCTTGTTAATAGTGGACAGGAGGTTACCTCAATACGTGCATGTTGGAAACTATACAAGCTTCCTTCACGCCGTTCGAAAGACCTGCGCCTTCGCACCATTGTTACTGCCAACAGCTCATCTTTTGGTTGTATTAACCGCTTTTGTGTGCACAAAAGAAGCTAATCGGAGCTATTAAGTTACCTTTGCCAGACAAACCGGATACCTCTGTGGGCAACCGTGATTCTTTAACTACACTTTTGTCACAGGTTGTTGTTTGTTGCTGGTTCATGTCCTTGGTCGGTACGTGCTCAAACCTCATTTTATGTGATCGAATTCACTTTTACGCCCATTGTTATTTCACTCATGATTGTAAAGGTCTGTGGAGTAAGCATGGAAACCAATTGTTTGCCTTCGGTCTTTTGTGCTTGGTATTGCACTTTCTTGTCAAATAAATAATGTAACAGCGATGGGTTTGTACATCCCTTGCGCACACGGTGCAGGTGATGGTTGAACCACAAGGCCACCTACGCCTTTGCTGCATGTCCCAAAACCTCACAACCATCCTCCTTAGTAACTTTGTTAAGCCCCACCATTAAGCAGGCGGTTTACTGGACTTTGGGTTAAACGTTTGCATTCTGAAGGGATCTGCGCTCAAATCGGTAGTTAGCTTGACTCGGAAATTTGCATGTTTAAGTCCGTTATCCTTCATTGTTTTGCCTTTACGTGAAGCCCCCAGCTTCACAAAACACATTTCAACAAGCATTACGTGATATGAAGAGCTTAGATGCTCTTCTTGCATTCACGTCATCCGCAGGTATTATGACGCCGAACTTGGTAGCACTGGTTAGTACAGTCTGCAGTTGCTGCTATAATATAACCTTGCCAGCATCCAAACTACACGTCCTGCGTTCGTGACCTCAAGCAAACCTGCGTGAAGACGCTTGCTTGTGCACTCGTGGTTTTTGCACTGCGGTTTAGCAGCCTTTTTCGCACACGCCTAAGTTTCTGCTCACTCGTCGGGCCTTTAAAAGCTTCACCTAGTGATAGTAATAGTTGAGTGCCCTTCAGCGTATTCTACACTTCGGGCAGCATTTCGCAGAAATCCAAGCGCCAAAACTTGCCTAACTTCAACCACCGGAGCCACGGTTTAATCTCACTGGATAGACCTTTGCAACGGCTTTGACACCAGCTGTCACTTGTTTAAATCCAACGTGGTTTAGAGCATCTATAGGTCTCAATGCAAATGAAACCGGCGCAAACCGCGGACGTGACCACGAAAATTCTCAATCATAACGTCGCGTACTCTGCCGCACATTCAAGCTGCCACATCCGACAGGCCCGTCAGCGAGGACAGTCTGCAAGCAAGCAGCTGCAGTGTGAACCATGTGCGTTTGCCGACAACGTCAGTAACAGAACAACTTTGTATGATAGAAGATGTGTCAGTCGAGTGCGGCGTAACGTTTCCACAACAAGCGCGATGCAACGTGTGCCACAGCCTAAAGCTCCACATGGATCCTTTACCAAACTTGTTAATGGGGGCATTTTGTGCAGTAACTATCGCAGGTTTTCCATGCAAGCTGCTTCCGAGTTAAACCTGGTCAGACCAAGTTAATTAACAACCCAGACGCTCTATGGTTCTGCGTGGAATGAATTCCATCCCATTGCCAAAATGTTTGCTCCTATTTTCTCGGAAGTACGAAAGGCTACTATCTAAGTTTAAGGAAATCGTGACCACCAAATTCGCTACTGTTGGGGTAAGCATAGCGGGCTGTGCAGCCAAATCCTCCCACGTAAGTGCTGCTGCTAACCCGAGAAGCACTGCTAGTAACACGGTAAGCAACACTACACTTAGAATCTAGAACATAAACTACTGTTTCAATCCCACACGTGGCTCAGGTTGTACTAAGGCTGTTCCCAGTTCTAGCAGAGTAATTACACGTAAGACTACGTCCAAACTTCCGACGTAGTGCTTCAAAACGGAGCAAGTCAATGCTAGCAAAAGTTGGGTTACGGTTGCTTCCAAGAAATGCCGTCATTTAAAATTATCATCCAACAAATATATTGGATTATGAGGAGCTTAGGGGTTTTTCTAGTGCAAGAATACCAGTTTCCTGCGTTGCACCTGAGTTTTTTAATCACCAACCGTGACATGACGGAAGGTGTAAAGTCACAATCCCCAGTACTGGATGTACCGTGCTTCAATATTCCGGCACCAACGTCGACCTCAGTAAGAGGCGGCAGTTGGACTACCTCAACCAGTGTGATATTATTAGTAACCTAATCGAAGTTGTACCAAAAACTGTACACTTAGTGCGTATCACGAGAAACCAGAATTCTAAGCATTCTGGAGAGCCAATAATTCTGCACGTTATGTTGAACTCCAACACTGAAGTAGAGTCGGTACTACTGGCGAAAGGTTGTCTCAAAAAGGAACACTGCTTCATTTGTATCGTTCCATACATCCTGTTGGGCGATGGTTCTTGAGTTAACAGGAGATTAGAGGAATATCGGAAGGAAACTTCAACCAGAACTATTTTTCCTCGTGGGTTTCCTGAAACTGAAGCATGTAAGGAATATGAAATACTAATGTACGATAAAGAACATTGGTGGTATATGTTTGAAACCCTCCGTTTGGATGATGTGCTAGCGAAATCCGTGTCACGACTGCGTACGTCACCGAGCTATAAAGGAAGTGGCCCTAGAGTTTTGTAGGTGGTCCTTTAATCAAAACATAAAATAGCACGGCCGCTAAAATGCTGTTGGGTGTTCCGCTGCAGGCTGCCATCTGATCTTTGGCTGACGACAGGCAGCGACAGGCCACCAAACGTGATGGTATGTTACTCAAAGCACCAAACGCGACGAGATCTAGCAAAGAACAATGCATCAATAGTCTGTCGAATGATCCCATACAACCTGTAGGAGATTATCTTGACCAGGCACTCAAGGCTGTACATATGCTAGATAAGGGACTAACTACGAGGACGATTAATAAGACTTTAAACCCCACCCCAAGTACACATCGAAAAAACGATTAGTCGATCGGCACCCATTATTTGGCGTATTTTTTACTTAGGAACTGCACTGCATCCGAAACATTGCTTAACTCTGAGAAACTTCCATGCATGTACACTAACGCCCATGGGCTTCTCCTTAAACTTACCAAACTACGGGTGCGTCCGGTTGCAAATGTTTGGACTCCAAGTTCTTTTACTAAAATTTGGCTATCCCAAGAAGGGTCTGTTGCTGAGGTTGAGGTAGCCGGAACGTTACTACTTCGGTAAGACCGCCACAGCAGAGGAGGTGAGGTCCTACTCGATTAACGCAGCGACCTGCGGTGTGCAATAGCTGAGGATTTGGAAACTCACGTCATTGAGTCACGCTGTTGCCGTCCCCGACTAAGACACAAAGAAAGCATGTCTCGGAGATGTCGTTTACTACCCCTAACGTCCAATCCGGAAATGGATTCCCGCTTGTTACCTGGCCTGGACTGAGTAACACCCACTAGGTTTGGCCACATTCTCATCTCCGAAGACTTCAACATACTCGATCTCTAGATATGGGCGTCACCGTGATCAGTTCAAAGCAGACTTGCCCGAACTGATGGTTAATATTCCTTGTACCTTCACCCGCCACGCTCACTAGCTTTAGGACAACAAACAAAATGTCCATATTGGACCTTTTGCTCACAACGGAAAAGCCCATATTTGACAAGTTAATGTTAAATCTTCCATTAGACCTCAGTGACCATGTAGTACTAACGTTCAACGATGTGGGTTAATCAGGGTATGTGTCTGAACACGGAACTAACTCCTACGACCCACGCTACTACGTATTGCAAGGACGCGTCGACGCAACTTCTTGAAAATGCTCAACCAACCGTCAGCTAGACATGGTTTGGACGGAGTTTGTTGATGGATGCAGCGACATCGTCAACAGAGCAGCAAAGTCCAAACACCTTCGTCCCGCAAAAATGCCTGCACTTTCAGTGAGTAGCACTCGAAATTTCCTGACGATAAAGGATGCAGCATTGCGTGCCTATGAGATTAACTCGAACTCCGAGACTTGGGGCAATTTTCTGACCCATCGCAACCATTACATTGCACTTTTCAGTGGGGACAAAGTAATTTATTTATAGTGCCTAGCCAAAATCTTACCAACAAGGAACAAACTGTTGTATAGGCATATCAATAATCTTTGTAACTTGAAGCTCGGGATCCCTCCAATTTAAAAGGTCAGGCGGTAGAGTACAAAGCGCCGAGGAAGCCGCTGCTGCCTGCGGCTACAAACGGGCAAAATATATTAGATTTGTTCTATCCATCAATGTTATCATACCTGGTCGGCGCTAAGCATCTCCGTAGTCTCTCCTTTTTAAACGTATATTTATCCTGTACTCGCTGCAACATCCATGACACCAGTTCATACAGGAGTCCAGCTCTCCCATTAGCTTTTTCCTGCTTAGTCCACCCTATCACCATTCCGTTAGCAATCTAGAATGCGTTGAGTACCTGCGCGCGGTTGCACTTTAGCCACGCATGCCCTGACCTAGTTAACGAACTTAATGTATGCTTGCGCTCCCTCCGTTTGGTGTCTTATCATTATGAAAACTTTCTTAGCTTTCTTTTATCCACCAAACTTATCTGGTCAGCACATAACCACCCCCTAGCCTCTCCGTTTTAGGTGTATAATTAACGCTTACTCACTGTCACCTCTGTGACACTTGCTTGAGTAGAATTCCTAGCTCACTCCTTGGCCTGATAATCGGACAAGGTACGAAGACTGCGCACGCCATCAGTCGTGGCACCTTAACGTCACGTCCCAGGAACGAGACCTGCGCGCCGTTGTATCCGCCGTCCTGAGCCCGGTAGCTAATGTAGCCACACTGACGAAAACGGCCGGCGTGCGCCTATCTCTCCTAGGGCTTGCTTTAGGTTCATTCCCTAGTGAAATATATGACCGCCTCTACAGCACCTTTGAACGCCTGCAGTTGGAGCTAAATGTAATGGTCCAACCGCCGTACCTGAAGAAGGACGAGGCTCTGCTGAAAACGGTCCAGCGCAGTGCAATCAAGAGGGCGTGTAGGGACTATCGCCTTTACGTAGGAAGAGCGCATTGAGGCCCTTAATCTTTCCCACCTAAGTATCGCAAGCTTTGTGGTGACCTTAGATTAGCCCATTCTATCCCGACCAACAATATGCAACCAAAGACTGACTTACTTGTTTGCGCCCGCACAGGCTATCAAGAGCGCACACTCATGAACGCATTGTCCGCAGAAGTCGCCCTCGACGCCGCAAAAGCAGCTTCAAAATCCTTATTGCCTATGGCCGGCATACCATGTCTAAAGCTGTTGTCTCCACACGTAATACGGTGGATTTCAAAGCACAACCTGATCCTTGGATCTTGCCTCCCCGGTCTTTTAGGTTAAAGGACATAACAAATCCATAAATATTTTTTATGCCGGAAGTTATCGTGGCACGCCAGCTCCGACATGATCAAAATTTAAAAGCAAATATGGTGCGCAACGGGTGCGTCACAATGCACGAAATTAGTGGTGGCTAAGGTTGTACAAGTTGCAGAAATGAAAGAATTACGCACGGGGATCAAACTCGTCAGCGCTGTGACGATGAACTGTACTCACGTTTGCGTAGAGCAAGCAAGAAAAGCGCAGTGAGTGAAGTGATGACAGGATGTGAAAACTGCGTGTAACCTTTTTGTAGATGTCAATGAATTAGTGACTGTGTTTGTTTGATATGGCATAGTGTGATTGTGGGCAGTGAAGTTACGCAGTGGCGGGTCACATCCTCCAAGGCGCAGAGTTGATGAAATGACTGTCGTAACTTTTTACAAGATAAACGCTTGACAGACAAAAGTCAAACACATCCTGCAACACCGTCATCACTTGTTTTGGAAGGTCATGTACATCTGGCAATGTCTCAAATCAAGTATTTGTTCACTCAGTTATTCTGAATCAAATGACTTCTCTGTTGGCTAAGTAGATAGCTCAGTCGTGGCTGGCCATAGACGTAGAGGCCAACCTGGCAGGATGGATGATAAATAAATAAATAGTTTGTCCCCAAATTTTTAGAGACCTACCAAATCAGGCATGAACAAGCTTTACAGACGGTTGTGTTTCACAACGATACATGGGTTCAAGTGTGAGTAGTGCAAACGGTCAAGGCACTATAAGTGCAGTGAAACGGTAGATGTAGACGGAGTGTATCATATTCTCGCACGTGTCGGGTAAAGGTTTATATATGACTCTAGTCGACTTACCAGCATGTAGGTTTAGGCGATGACTTTATTTATTAGCGACTCAACTTAGCCACGTCGCAGTGTTGTTAAACAGACATTTGTGGCGTTTTATAGGGTGAAGGCCTGCCAAACGAAATCCCGCCACGTCTTGCAACGACGCCGTAAAACATTCCGAACACTAATGTATAACTAGCAATGCTACTTGTCGAATGATTTCATATTCTGTTTTCCGCAGTCGACTGACTTCCAATTTCATCCGTTGGATGGAAAATTAGCTTGGTCAGGGCCGCCATAATCGCTGAGGCCGGTTGAGGATGGGAGCATCACTAGTCGTCTGGTAGTGTCCAGGTGAGCAAAGTTTTAAAGCTTCTGGTGTCTGTTGTTTTCAGCGTATGTATAATTTTTGGGCGTGAAAACGTGTCCAGCTCTCCATGCTGGAAAAATGTCGTGGTGGTGAATTCAATATAGCCCTTTTTGGTTTACAGCCACGCTACATGTAGGTCCTTTACGGTTATTACGTCATTCACGGGCGAAAACTCTTCCTCATTCTTTAACAGGTCGCCAAACAGTTCCAGACCTCAGCGAAGTGGGAAAGTAAGAGAAAACCGAGCGAAGACTACAAGAACCGACGTGAAATTAGACATTGTTAAAGCCTTAGGTTACAACGTTTAAAGTTAGAAGAACGTATGTACAGTGCGCAACCATGAGTATGCTGAATGCCTTTCGAACGTCCTATAGAACCAACAGCCATATGGGTAATTTCTCAAGTCTATGTAGAGACAAGATCGTTGTACCAGTAAGTAATCAACGAAGTAGCAGTTTAATATGAAACAACAATCGCTTAAGAAGAAGGGAAAATGTCTGAAGACTGGTGGTGATTAAATGATGAAGAAACAGCACGTAGCCAGCGTAATACGATCAGAGCGCAGAATGAGTAAAAATAATAAATATTTTGCCACAAGAGGGAGCGAAAGATCAATTAGTGGTAAGGCAGTGGAAAGACTGGATGCAGACATCTTAAGTGAATCAAGGTCGGGAGGTAAAATGTGGCTCCAACCAAATTAAGGATGTGCGCAAAGATGCATGGAGCTTACGACCACTAGCTGCAAACTGGTGCGGAAGATAAGGTGAACAACAGTTAGTAGCGCGAGAAGAAAGAGAGTCGGTGGCCATCAACCGCATGCGGATTAAACCTTCCAGGTACTTGTGTATACCAACAATGACACAGACTAAGGAAACAATCAACAAGGGTACTGATGCAAACAATCCATGAGAATAAAAGTTGTAGAGGTGAGGACTGGCTCCTAGAGCAAGGACGCATGTTACCTACAACCACGCTCTGCTGCTGAAAATAGGTAACCAAGGTTAGACAAAGAACTGATACTGACCCTACGTGGCGAAAGTATTGGAGTCCAGCAATGGCATTTAGATGAGGCTTTCTATTTGCAAGTGGATACCGCCGGCGTCCCAGAATTAGTCAGCACATACATATGACACAGACTCTCCCAAAGAGTAAAAGTTGGAGACATAAAAGAGTAGCTCTTAGCAGGCTCCGAATATGCGTAGAGATGCAGAAGCCTACGACGAATAGCTCCTGATAAAAAGAGGTGCCAAAGGTAAGACGGTACCCAAACATGGTGCTAAGAGCAACAGCATCAGTAGCCCGCAATGGCATTTGGATGAAGCCTTCTAGTTTCAAGTGTATACCTACAATATCCCAAAATAAAACAGCAAAATCAAACGCATAGGACACATAATCTCATAGAGAACAAAGGTTGAAGGGATAAAAGAGCGCATCATAGCAAGCGCAGAATTTGCGCAGAGATGCATGGAGCCTACGAAGAATAGCTGCTGCTAACCACAGGCGCCGAAGGTAAGACGAAGAACTGCTAATCGCTCTAGGGGAGAGGAAGTACCGGTGGTTTGTAATGGCATTTAAATGACGACTTCTAGTTACTAGTGTAGATATACAGCGTTCAAAAATAAGTCCACGAACACCAAATGAAAGTGACGCGGACAGTCCCAAACAATAACGCTTGGGGAAATCAAGAAGTGGCTCTCATCAAGCCCCGGATAAGCGCAAAGATGCATGGAGCCTACTAGCTGCTGCTAAGCGGAGGTGTTTAGGTTAAGGCGGTCGACAGACGATGACGCTAGGAAGTCTTTTGGTGGCTAGATGTGATTATTCCATTTGGAGGTTTGATTACTAATGGATACCTACAGTGTCACAGACTACATCAACAAAACAACTGAAGTAAGTTGTACAGATTTTTAAAAGAATACAAGATGGAGAAATAATGCGTATCTCTTAGTGAGCTTCGGATATGCGCGGTGGTGTATGAAGCCTACAAAAATAGCTGCAGAAAAAGTAACGAAGAAGCTAAGAGGAACGACGGATAATGGTGCTAAGGGAGTCAGTGGACGGCAACTGCATTAGGATTAAGCCCTCAAAGTGTCAGTGGATCCCTACCGTGACAAAATAAGTTAACAAAGCAGGGAAGGTAGGTGATGCAGACAATCCATACTAATTAAAGTGTGAGAGATAAGGTGTGGCTTCTGGCGCAGACGCGTGCTACCTACAAAGCTTCGCTGCAGTTAAAAAGTAGTGACGGAAGTAAGAGGAGGAACATATGATGTCGCTGGGAGAGGAAGTATTGGTGGCGAGCAACGGCACAGGGATTAAGCCTTCTAGTTACTAGTGGATACCTACAGTGACAGAATAAGTCAACAAACCAACAAAGGTATGTGAGGCAAACAATTCAGGAGAATAAAACTTTAAGAGGTAAGGAGTGGCTCCATCCCTACCCCATTATTTCTTTTCCGCACTCTCTATTTGCATTCCTTTTTCAAACGGACTGCTCACGCTTCGGGACTGGCTCTAAGCTATCCTAGGCTGACCAGTCTGCTTTTTCTGCTTGCTCCCAGACATACAAGACGTTATCGATCTAGGGTCTCCATTCCGCACACACTCTTCTCCTCATCCCGAGGCCTTTCCTCGGCATACTATCTGGATTTTCATATAGCCGCAGTCGTCCCGAAATGCTCCTTTCCTTAGGACACACGTTACTGTTATTCCAACCATAATCTGGCTGCTTAGCCTTTTATTGTTGAGTTATCCGGTCTCATCTGATCGGCCTCCCGTTTCCTGACCTCCATCGGAATTTTGAAATCTAAATTATCTAGGCTCTGCCAACGTAGGGCTCTGTAACTCTAACCTCACGAACATTGCTGGTCCCCATTCATCCTTATTGGCATATCCCTTTTTAATTCACATGTTTATTCTGCCGAAGTTCTCGGTTAGATTGCAGACTTTAATAATACGGCATTCTCTCTATCAGACAAAATCATGATATCGACTTAATGACCTCCTTCCTTCCGACTACTGTGATCCTAGTGATCAAAGCTTGTCAGACCCAACAGTCTGTTCACATCGCCGGAATATCGTTGGCTTTTCCTGTTCCCCTCAAAAGAGCAATATCCTTCTCTACCCCAAACTTGCCTTTCGGCGCCCTCTGTCTGCATCCCATTTTCAATAGGACGGATCACCCTTCGGGCCTGGCTCAAACCTAGCGTCCTTTGACCAGTCATTTGCTTTTTATTTAGTTCCAGACATCCGAGACGTCAACGAGCTGGGTTCTGAGGTCCCAACCTTCCGTTCTTCTCATCCTGAGAGCCTTGCTTGGCCTGCTAACTGCCTTATTGTATAGCCACTTCTACCAAAACTGCTGCTTTCCTGCTAATACTCAGTATCGATATTCCCTCCTTAAGATGGCGGCCTAACCTCACCTTGCTGACTAATCCTGGTCTCGTCTGAACAGTCTCCTGCTTTCTAGGCTCTTTCTAACTTAGAAGACCTACATGGTCTTGGATTTACCGTAGCAATTCTCTGTTACGCTTACCTCAAGAGCATTGCTGGTCATGATTCATCCATATTGTTATATCCTCTCTTCTTTAACATGTCTATTCTGACGACGCTTTCTGTTAGCATTCCGATATTAATATACGCCTTCCTCTCTATTAGCCGGCATTGCAGCCATGTCCAAATAGCCTCCTGCTTTCCGACTACTGAGACCTTACGGCTGAATCCTCGACAGATTCAAAGTTCTGTTTACAACCTCTGGTGATCTTTATAGGTTTTTTCTTGGTAGACTTTTCATTACCGACTTTGTTCTTTCCTTTTCTCACCCTGTTTGCATTCCTTTGTCAATTGGACGGTTAACTCTTTGCGTTCGGCCCTAATCTAGCCTCGTCTGATTAATCTCCGGTTTTCTGCTTACTTCCAGACCTTTGAGAGGTAAAAGATTTAGGCTTTGTAGTCCTAAGATTTTTTGACCTTATCCGTAGTGCTTTGCTCTTCTTGCTGCCTACCTCTTGCGGCGCAATGCTTTGCCCCTTACCTAAATTCCCTTGCTTGGCCTTATGCATCTTTCCTTATAATAACAAGGATGGATCATCACCTGCAGAATGTTGTCAGCAATTCCACTTCTTTTCAGCAGATCCTTCTGTACCGACGCCTTTCATTATTTCCCTGCTTTCTGTAGCATTACTTCTACATTTGACATTAGCTTTAAGGTGTTTGTTCTCCCTGACTTCATATATTCCTATCAATTTAGGTTTGGGTCAACGCGTCTCTGTAGCTTCCTCTGAGCGATATGTTTTCTGTAATCCGCATCTCACGTCTTCCTCTGTTATCCCACATAGTTGGCGTATGCGCTTTAGGACCCAACAAACTCGCTTTGTTCCATCTTCATTCCTAATTTAGAATAGTCTTTCATTCTTTACTGATCCGTTATCTGCTTGCTTCTTGTTGTAATGCGTCACTTACGATACCTGTGTACCCGAGGGATTTAAATAACCATTACATGCTATAGGGGTACAAGAGTTTAGCTACTGTTTAAATGCATCGACTGCGTTCCGGATGCATGTCTTCCCTTTGTCTGTGCGGCTGTCTTTTTTCGTTGCCTTTTCCCGAGGTTGTCACAGATACGGCCTCGAGCACCCAAGGAATCTTCCGTAGCCGCGACATCACTACAACACGAGGCATAGGGTGGAAGATTATCTACTGCTTTTAAAACTTACTGACCGGGCAAATTATTCATTATCTTGCAAGGATGAAAGTTTCCTGACGCCTGAACAATTGGGTTAATTCCCCAACAAGTATCTCCTTTACATACTCTTACCTGGAACTCTCCTGTTGACTTCGGAAGGCACAATCGGCTACCGATGCAAGGCCAGAACAATTGGGTTCGGCCATTCCTCGATACCGGATGCCTTCATCCGAAGCTCTCTGCTCGTTCGTTTGCCGTGAATATCTGCACTTCTAACCCACTTTACAAATTACCACTGGAGGTCCTCCGATTTATTTTGGGACCATATCCCATGTTTCAGTGCTTCAGAGTATATCTTTGGATACCCTTGGAGACATTCTGCGGTTCTACCGACGAACGACACGTCACCTACAAAAGAATATTAAATTCATGACCTACCAATCAGGCCAAGCCATTCGGTCAGGACAGAACGGGACCCAGCAACGAAATAGGCTCTCGCGTAACTCATCAGCGAACGGAAAAAGGGGACGCCACTTGGATGCGAACAACCGAGTAAATAGACGCTCAACAAGCAGCAAAGCCAACTACAACTTGCCATTTAATGGATAGACGGCTGTGTTTCAGGTCGTGATGGGTTTTCGGCTGGCAAGCGTTCTCCCTATAACAAGCCATAACTGCCCGTTTAACAACAGTGCAACGTGGCGAAGGTGACGCGGCACCGAATAAAGTCACCGGCCATAACTTCACACTGGCAGTTCAACTAGCCTCACGATTCTTGAGACGTTCGCTACACTGGAACCTTTGCATCTGCATATACTGTCGTCTGTTCTTTCTACGAGTTCACGCGTCTAGGATCATCTCTATTCTTTCTACGGTCGCACCGTTGATCTGCGTTTCGTACGCACGAACTTAGTATATTGTCACAACGCTCTTGATCCTGCCATTCAATTTTATTTAATTTGATCCTTCAGGATCCTTAAGTTATTATTAGCTGGGGTCCCGATCCCATGTCAGCCCAATTATTGTATTATCTTTCGATTGTTGTACAGTTCCAATTATAAAGGTATGAAAATTTTCTATTGTCACTGTTACAATTGCCGTAAGATGTCTGTACAGCTGCACTTACCTGAGCTTGCCTCCATGTGTGCGCCTCGCATAGTCGAGAATAAATAATTCTTTATTTAGTTACCACAATTATATTACTGCTTTCATGTCTAAGTTATCATGCTTGCCAGCCAATACTGCCTTACAGAGCACTGACTACACCCCACAAATACATTTGGGACCACAGAGTATGTTTGTTCACCTAACTTTTATTATACGGACGCCTAGTGCTTGGCGTTTAATAGATACTCACACATGCTGCTTATTAAACCATCTGGTAATCGTTATATAGTAAATGTTGCGCATTCACCCCTTCCTTAAATGAGTCTCTGTGACTACAAAGAGCACTAAGTCCACACGCTGGCGTGCCATAATGATTGGATTTTTAAGCTGAAATATCGTTGAAAACCGTGCTGAATAACCACTAGAAGCAGTGTTTGACTTCTGTCAAGGCTTCTCATGTCTAATTTGCAGTGTTTGCATTGTGCGGACGTGGTGCCCTAGGATATCTAATGCGTGGCCTGCAAACTAAGAATGTGGGCAAAGTCTGCTCAAAAGTTACTGAACTGCTCTACAAGTCCTATGCTATGCACAAAAGCTGGTTATGGATTGGCAGATGTGGTATCAATGCTGCTGCGTTAGCAAGGCGTCCGTCGCCTCAACTTTCCCAAAGTCATTGTGCTCTTGCTGCTATACGTGCCAGCAGCTGCGGCATGGCGTCGCCTATGGACGGTCCAAAAGTCAGGACCAGACCAAACATGTCTACTACTCAGGCGGACTTATTCACACAAATCCGGCCCAGTAAGTCTATGACAAACTCATATGCGGCCTTAGTGAGGCGGAAGGCAACATTGACCCCGTGCGGCCAAAATGCAGCCCCTTTTGTCCCACGAGTATGAGTAAGTCCTTGAATAATCCTGAGCTTCCATCATCTCCTTCACGAATGAAGCTAGTTCACGCCAGTCTTTCTGAACTGGGAAAAGTGATGAAGGAGCATGCGTCCTTTCGTAAGCCGCCAATCCCTGAGCGCACTAAACCATCTCGTGACCGTTGTCTCATCATCGTCAACGCGGCCGAAGCGGACACGATCACCTCAGCGAAGAAAAGTCTGGCTGATCAACTAGCGCTCAAGCAAGTGGTCTCTGTTCTATTCTATGCAAGTAAACAAAGCTAATCCATTGCTCCTACTTTCCGTCTTGGCAAGAAACAAGAGAATTCCCCAATGTTCACCCATTATGATTGTATGAGGAAACAAAGGGGAGCGCGGACGCATTCTGAGACGGACGTCGCGTCTAAAAGTTGTGCCGTTCTACATGTCACCGTACCGTACTTCCGAGGACCAAATAAAAATGAAAAAGGACTTAAGATAGCTACGAACTCGCCTGGCTGTTGGTGAAACCGACCTACAAGCCGTAGATTGTTGCGTGGCTCGGAAGCGCAGGCGCCCGCTGGAGGCCAACCCTTGTCACCCCAGAAACTAAAGCCTAAAGACGGACTACGCACGCTATTAGCAAATGTGCTCATTCTGTGGCATAAGCTAGATGAATCTTAGTTGCTTAATTCTGAGACCCGTTCTGACCTCTTGCCTTCACTGAACTGTGCTTAGTCCCAGAAAGCAAAGACCCGGAATTGTCTAGCCATGGATATCACCTAAATAGGTCCGATCGCCATGGCGTATGGACTGGTGGTGCCGTAATGTTTCACTGGAAGGCGGATCTCAAAGCGCATGTGGTTAGATATATTAGTGACCAGGATAACAATTTCGAAGCCTTTTCGTAGCGTGTGCATGACGGGTGTAGATCTTTCCTGTTCGGTGTCGTCTACAGAGCGCCATCAGTCTACGGAGCTTGCTTGTTGTATTCGATTAGGGAGCGGCTGAAGCAAGGATTTGTCTTATCGTAAGGGATTTCAAAGCACCAGTTTTTACGGTTGACCTACTTCTTATGCACCTTCCATCTGACCACTTTCAGGCCACCTTACTTGATACCATTCTGGATTGCAAGCTGCTTCAACATGTCTTGAAGCCAAAACGTATTTCCGAGGTTAGGAACCGCACATCCTGGACCCCGTGATTTCTCCGGCAAAGTTAGATGCCATGGACCTATGGGTTTTTAGACCCATCGACAAAAGTGACCACCCTGTCGCTTCGTGCCAATGTATAGATCGCCTCACGATCCATCGACAAGTTGATTGCCACCTGAAGTCTGGGCGTGCGGATCCACACCTTCTGAAAACAGCCGCCGTCGCTGTGGACTATAGGATTCCTTCATATATTCCTCTTAACGATGCGTGGAACCATGTACGGTCAAAAATGACGTTCATACATGAATAGGTCACTCGCTCATCCCATGAAATGTTATTCAAGCGGTGCCCTTCTTGGAATGACAAGGAATTAAGCGCCACAATGAACAGAAGGTAAAAGCTGTGGGATCGCTCTGGAAAATCTTAAATAGAGCTGCACTTCATGGGCTTACACTTCATTTATGGCTGGCAGGAATGTTTGTGTCACTTTGAAATTTCAGCAACTAAAACAGTATGAACTATTATTGGCAGGGCACTCCATAAGAATAACCAAAATGCTTTCCTCTTATCGGAAAAAAGACACCAGGGCCGGCAGTGGCATCCCTACTTTGTGTTTCTGTGATCATCGAAGTTTAATTTACCCAGACACCGATAGAGCCGGTCTCTTGGCTCTACAGCATGCTACTGTCCTTGCAAATCTTTGTTCTGCAACAACCCCGTGCCCACTGTTACTTAGCTGGCTCAAGTAGACATTAAATAAATAAATAAATATTTTATTCTCGTCATAGCGGTGCACACCATCAAGGTCGTGATCACAGTGATACAGACTTGTATGATCGGCAAATGCTCAGATTAGTATATTTTAACAACTAGCATAGGAATGTATGTGTCTGTTGACATGTAAAAGTAGGTTTATGTCCGTATTTGGAAGTATCCATGTTGTGTGATTAGGTAAATGTGACGCTGTGTGTGTTTTTGTTCATTGGGTGCGCCATCAAAGGGCTAGAAACAATGGAATGCTTCGATTCGGATGACGTTCGTGATGTTTGAATGATCGTCCGGAAATGGTCAGAGGCAGTGGTTTTAGTTAGGGCCGAGTCACGTCCGCCACACCACAGTGTTGTTAAACGGATATCTGTGGTTCTTTATAGGGAGAATGCTTGCCAGGCGAAATCCCTCCACACCTGAGCACAATGCTGCGGAAACATTTGCTGGAACGGGATTTACCCGAAGCACCCAGCTGGCACCACGGGGAGGTTGTTCGGCTAGCCAGCCGCACTATATTTCTGTGGTAAAACTTTACCGTGATTTGGATCCACGCACTTTAACCTCCTCGGATGTTTTGCACAACGTGTTTCTTTCGACTTTAGCGCAGTATATTGCTCCGCCTGGCTGTCAGGTTTCCGTTGATCTTAGGAAGTTGGGCATCTCACGCCGTTTGTGAAACTGGCTACTGTGAATCATTTATACAAAGGAGAGAACAGGCAAGGTCCAGTCAGCTATTGCCTAAGGTGTAAAGTTATGGAATGGAGCCTGAAGCAGGTTCTTCAACACTGCCTCCAGGAACTGAATGTCTTTTCTCATGCATAGCAGGTTTTCGAAAGGCACGCGCACGCACCTTAAACTTGCTGGTTGCTAAGGCTAAATGGAAAAAATCGCTAGCTTTCGGTAAACTTTTGGACGTTTAGTTTGTTCGTTTCAGCAGAGATTTCGACAGAATCGGCAAGGATGACTTGATTAATAACCGAGGAATTGGCATCGCCGGGAGTTTTCTCTCTTGATTCTAAGACTTCTTTTGCGACGGCCCGGAGCAGGCGCAAGTAAACGGAACCTTTTCCGCCCTTTTTCACACAGTTTTATGTTTACTACTATTTACGCTACAGAGCTGGTTTTAATTTTGGCTGCGAATAATGTCACTTGAGTTTGGCGCACGAGTGTAGCACTTTAAAAAGTCCTATGTACGGTGAGTGGAAAGGCTGTCGAACACCGTCTGCACGAAGAAGGACGTGTGGACACGTAGACAGCTTCTCGGGCACGTACACTGGTGTCGTCTGCGATCGAGGGGCGGGTTTACGTAGATAACGCATCTGGTTAGCCAATCAATCAGTATAACTTCCGTAGTCAAAAATAGAAGTACATCGGGCTGCTGCTACCAGCTGTCCGGGCAACCGCAGCGTGCAACCGTAGACTAGCTGAACTGGTGTGGCGTCGAAATCGGTTTTAACCGTGTTTCTTAAGCCTAGGAGGACGAGGGGAAGTGTTTCAGACCATGAAGGATCTGCGTGCGCACATAGCGCTGCCTTTAACTGCCGGTGAAAACGCCCCACCATGCCGCTAGCGGCCGAATGAAATGCCGTCGTCTGGACGTGGTGACAGCCTAAATCCTTAAGCAAGGTGGCAAAGGTTGTTGAGAAATGTAACCCTTGATTGGTGGTCACGATGGCGGGACAGCCGTATTGAGCTACCCAACGCTCCAGAAAAGCCTTCGCTGCTGTTTCCGAAGAGCAGTTAGGTATGGGAATAGCTCCCGGCCACCTAGTGAATCGATCGACACAGGTCAGTAAATATACAGAGCCTTTGGAAGGCGGCAGAGGACCTACGAGATAGACGTGCACGTGATGAAAACGTGCGTCCGGCGTCGGAAATGTGTCTAATGGGCTCTTGGTGTGCTTGTGCACCTTCGCGCGTTGACACGGAAGGCCAGCAGCTGCCCAGGTACGGACGTCCCGATTAACATTGCGCCCAACGAATCGTGCGGTTACGAGTTTAACCGATGCACGAACGCCTGGATGAGACAAGCCGTGCAGCGTATCGAACACAGGCTGCCGAAATTCGCGTGGAACGAATGGGCGCTGCGTGCCCAGAGATAAATCGCAGAGTAAAGTGCCGCCTGCTGATGTCAGCGGAACGGGTCCTATATCCAATGAGGGAGGTCTGCGTAGTAGATCAACCTCAGGATCGTTGAGTTGTGCTGTGGCCATGGCTGGCAAGTCGATAGTGGTGCCGGCGTCAGCGGAGATAGCTTGGGTGCAAGAAAGTGCATCGGCAACGGCGTGGTGCACACCTGAAACATGCCGTATATCGGTCGTAAACTGAGCGATATAGTCAAGGTGGCACGACTCTCTAGGAGAGTATCGGTCGGTAGTCGAGCCGAGCACGTAAGTCATAGGTTTGTGGTCAGTTAAGACGGCAAAGTAGAGGCCTTCTAGGACGTGTCGAAAGTAACGTATCGATGGATATGCGGCTAGTAGTTCTCTACCGAACGTGCTGTATCGAGATTCGGTAGGTTGTAGGCATTTGGAGAAAAACGCTAAGGGCTGCCACGTGTCGGCTACTGGTTGCTGCAAAACAGCGCCGACTGCCACACCCGAGACTTTAGTACTGAGAGACAATGGGGCGGACGGATTGTGATGCGCTATAGAAGATATGTTTGCGATAGCCTCTTTCAGCGACTTAAAAGCAGAGCGCGCTGCGGTGGGAAATTCGAATTTCTTGAGTTTCCCTCGGAGAAGGTCCGTGAGGGGTTGCATCAGTGAGGCGCAGTTGGGTATAAATCGTCAGTAAAAGTTGACAAACTCATCAAAACGCGTGAGCTGTTTGAAAAAATGAGGCTCGGGGTGGACGATGACGGCTTGAATTTTATCCTGCATTGGCACAACGCCTGCAGAGGAGATACGATGGCCGAGGAAGTTGACTGAATCGATACCAAACGAACGCTTTTCTGCGTTGATCTTCACCCCGTGTTGAGACAAATGATCAAAAAGTGTTCGTACGTGGCTTATGTGCTCTTCTCGTGAAGCGCTCGCGATTAAAATGTCATCGAGATAAGCGTAAGCGAAGTCTAAACCGCGACAAACTTGGTCGATGAAGCGCTGAAAAGTTTGCGCGGCGTTCTTTAGGCCAAATGGCATGCGCAGAAACTCGAACACACCGAATGGAGTCGTCACGTCAGTTTAAGCGATGTCCGCTTTGGCTACCGGAATTTGCTTGTATGCGCGTACCAAGTCGATTTTGCTGAAGATGATTTTACCCGCCAGACTGGCGGTGAGATCCATTATGTGTGGGATCGGATAGCGATCGGGCGTGTTAACCGTATTCAAGGTTCGATAGTCGCCGCCAGGACGCCAGTCCCCCATGACCTTCTTCGGTACCATGTGCAGAGGCGACACCCATGGGCTGTTGGACGGCCTAACAATACCGAGGTAAAGCATGTGGTCGAATTCAGCTCGTGCTGCACGTAGTTTGTCAGGAGCAAGCCGTCTTGGTCGTGCGCTAACTGGCTGACCACGCGGGACCATGTGATGAGCGACCTCTGTCGTGACTGGCGGAAGCTCTGCAGCTGGTCGTACCAGTCGCGGATATTCAGACAGTAGGTTCGCATAATCTGACGGTACATCGGCGATTCGCAAAACGGGACTGATTATCGGGGCGTTTGTAAGAAGGCCCTCAACTCCTAGTTTAGTACGATGGTCTAAAAGTCTGTGGCGCCCAGTATCAACAAGCAACCCAAAAAGTCGGAGGAAGTCCATACCGATAATTGCTAAGGATACAGACGCAACGATGAAGACCCACTGAAAAGCTCGACGAGGATTGAGGTCCAGGTACATCATGCGCTGACCGAATGAAGCTATCGGAGAGCCGTTGGCCGCACGCAAATTGTACGTAGGTTCTGAGCGCTTGTCGTTAGCGGTCGCTGGGATGACGCTGACTTCCGCTCCCGTGTCGATGAGGAACGTGAAGCAAGAACGTCGATCCTTAAATAAAACAGTCGGTTTGCTTGGTTATTGTATGATACCTTTTTCGTGCTAGTATGCGGGCTATTCGTTTTCCATGAAGTAGCTGGGTCGTGCTTAATGCAAGCAGCCCGTTGACATCTAGCTCTTCCACCGTATTGGCGGTGATACCAACATACTTTTTCGACGTGTTTGACATTATCTGACTGAGAGCGTGCGGAGACAATGTTGTGCTTTCATGCCGAACGTGACGTACTCGGTGCAGGAACAGTCGAGACGCAATGAGCGGTAGCCAAAACATGGCCAGCAATTGACCGTGGCACACGCTGCTTCGAAGCTTTCATTGCTGCCATCTTGCTGCGAAGTAGCGCAATTTCCTCGTCTTTAGGATCAGATCAGCCTGACGACTGGGAGCAAACATGAGATTCGGTTTTCATCGGTGAGGATACGTCACCGAAGCTACTGGTCGTCTGCTGCGGAAGACGTTCGAACGCAGCGTCTGTCTTGGTAGCTAATTCTTTCAGGTGTATCTATAAACATGGACAGCATTACCGGCAATGGCTCTGGGAGACGTGCCAATCGCAGCTCCTATATCCCTTCTGGGCTCAAGAATAATGGGCCAGCGATGCGCTGAATTTCGCGCAGCAACGCCGAGGGCTTGCGATCTCCAAGCTTGAGATCATTGAGCAGTTCAAATCGAGCGCGTGAGCTGGACTGTAGCTCCTTTAAAATCGCTTGCTTCATCTTTTCATACTTTGCCCCATTCGATGGGCAGATTAGCATGTCCTCAAACAGCGTCACAACCGACGGAGGAAGGAGTGGGACGAGCTGATTGTACCTCGGACGGTCCGCCGTAATGCCCTTGTTTTCCAGTTCGATCTCGAATATCGTAAATTAAACCTCTGGGCTGTGTTCCATGAAACATGGAACAGCCAAAGTAAGCAGGGTTATGCTGGGAAACGACTCAGCTGCCACTCTTGAAATGTGAGTCGAAAAGACAAAGGATGAACAAAAATACGATAAAAGTACCAAAAGTACCCAAAAGCAAATGAATACAGGCACATAATCGAAAAAAGGAACGAACTCACAAAAAAATACAGACGAGAGAAAAAAGTTGAATTTTTTGCGTGCGAATCGGGGTCATCAATTTGTAGGACTAGTTAATACTAGTCCGAGACGGTGCGCGAAATAAAGCGCGGATATCAGAAGGCAATTGGAGTCGGACACAGCGGACTGTATTTGACGGGCTACAATAAGAAAGCGGACGGATGAAGCGAGGCGTGAGCGAACCCGTGAGTGCGGGAACTTACAAGGCTGTTGAGTGTCGAGCCGGTTGTATGGATGATTAAAACAAGAAAGAATAATGTCCAATCGGTCAACAATTGAATTGTACACGAAAGATAAGCTTTATCTTTTTGGGCTCTGCAGCATTTGGTTTCTTATATAGGGATTGATTTTCAGTGGAGATTACATATGGAACTGGTAACCGTATAATTGAAATGATGGCTAGATTCATTAATAATGGATGGATAATGGACTGTTTGTGTGTAAACATAGAAAGTGCTATCGAAAGCAATATATATATATATATGTAAGGAAACATGATTTACATCTTCCTCAGCATAACAATCCGGAAATCGCTTCAATCTCTCATTTTACATGTATTATGCATAAAGCGTGCAGGAGTAGATAGACTTACACAGAAACATTAATTAACGTACGCATTTCTTACTTATGATCTTACCTACATCCCATACTAACTTCCTTAACCTATAGATACCGACATATATAAGCATATACTTACCATATATATGTATATACATATACATACATGAAAATATATATAAATATGTATATAGTATTTATATGCCTATGTATGTAAGCATCTATAGGTTATTGAAGTTAGTATGGGATTGTGATAAGATCATAAGTAAGAAGTGCGTACGTTACTTAAAGTTTCTGGGTAAGTCTAGCTACTGCTGCATGCTTTATGCAGAATACATGTGAAATGGGAGATTGAGGAGATTTCCGGATTGTTATATTGCGGAGGATGAAATTTATGCTTCATGACCAATAGTTTTGTGGTATACATTTGCGAACGCAGAGAAAGGTTATATATAAGCTTTGGGACTGCGGCGGTTTGTTATAGGGATCAGCAGACTTTGCTCTCTTGGTTTCCTAAATGGAATGGCTTTGATTCACCGAAGGAAATATGATTTTGCATGAAGTGATGGTATGTAAGCATGGAAGTCCATACTTACTACTTGCAGAGGTTAAGAGGTTTTCTGCGGAAAAGTGGTTTCTTGAAACACTTACAATGGTCTAAAGAAAATTGCCTCGGTAAGTTTGATTGAGTCAATCTGTTGTATTCGTAAAGTAGGGAAAATGGAATTCTGTAAAAGTTCCCGCACAAGATAAATAAGAAGTAGTGCTCTGTGTGCATTAGCCTTAACTGATGACGCAGTGGGTTTTACGTTACTTATTTATAAATGTAAAAGTTAACTTGTGGCTTTGTGGAGTAACAAAACGTAATGACTCGGAGATTAATCTTTGGCGCAAAGTATTCTCAGTATAATGATAGACGATCGCATGCCTACTTTGTACAGAGATACGCGGTGAGTTCGTAAGGTGGTGTATGATTGTAATAGGTGGGCAGACGGGACGCTCAAACCATTTGCAAATATTCTCGTCTAAGTAGGAAGCGTTGCGAACGCTCATCACCCACCAAGCTAGAATATTGAAAAATGGTTCGTCAAATATTGTTACCGGAGGAAGGGAGGACGCAACGAAGTGAACGTTGCTAAGGCGGAGGGAACTAACGAAACAGGTTTTACTAGTAAGGCACGGGTACAGCAGCATGTTCGTGGTTGAAAATGTCTGCATGAAGGGAACTTACCACGTCCTTACTGGATGAGCAGGTTGTTTGCATAGCTTGCAGTGTTGTGTCACACGTAATGATGTAGGAATTCCGCCATATATTGTCAGAAGATTACGAAACCACCCACTGAACCTGTGAGCTTGTAGTCCGCCGCAAGGAAGGTGCAGATTTTGCAAACTTCCTTTGCGATCTGGGACGACAAGACACAGAGACAGGGGGTGGCTCTGAAAATGCCGTTGCTCCGTTCTCTAAGGAATGTGAAACGTAGACGAACTGGAAAGCGAAGGAAGCCCGAACCCGGTGCTATGGCAGGAGACGGCAAACGCATGTATGTCACAGAGGGACCAAGGACGGTAATGAGGATGGCGGAGTGCGGTGAAGGTGTGCACTGTCTGTCAAAGAGAAATCATTATGGAAATTGGAGTTTATCTTTGGCTCGCACTCACTGACGCCGGATATATTGGTACCAGTTGGCGACTGTATAGCCAGAGGCTAGGTATCAATGATGCTTCACACGGCGGCCGCGGTACGTGGGAGCAGGTTCATTGGCATCGTCATGTAGGACAGCAACTGGCAGCGCATATGGCAGTGGCTCTGAAAGAGAAGTGATCATGGGAAACAAATGGTACCTGTGACTGGGTATCAACGGTGCATGACATGGTGGCGGCAGTACGCGGGAGGAGGCTCAGTGGCAACTTGAGGTCGGAAGGCAATGGGCGGCGCATATCACTATGGCTCTGAAAGAGAATTCAGGATAAATAAATAAATAAAGCTTTCATTATCGACAAGGCGATGCACGGCTTTACAGGCGTGATCATTTTGACGAAACAATGCGTGAGCAAGGATGTGCAAACATCCGATATGTTTGCCATAACAGTGCTTGTTTGTGCAGGGGGTATGTAAGTATGTAATTGTGTGTGCGTTTATGTAGCTGTGTAGGTTGCGCTTGTAAATGTGCGGTTCCATTCTTGAATGTTTGCTATCGTCAGCAATGTGCGAGTGGAAGATTGGTGTCCGTGGGTTGGAAAGGATTATCCAGATATCCATGGGGCAGTGACTTTATTTTGTGGCGCGCCACGACCGCCACGTCACAGTGTTGTTAAGCAGACATTTGTGGATTTTTATAGGGAGAACGCTTGCCAGGCGAAAACCCACCACGTCCTGGAACACTGCCGCTGAACTATTAGCTGGAAAGGGTTAAACCCGAACCACCCAGCTGGCACCACGAGGAGGTAGTTCGGCTAGCCAGCCTTCGTCTAGCGATGTTACGAGCAATGTTACTTGTGGCCAGGTATCAATGGTGCATCCCACGGCGGCGGCGGTAGGTGGGAGCAAGTTCATTGGCATCGTGATGTAGGACGGCAACTGGCAGCGCATATCACCGTGGCTCTGAAAGAGAAGTGATCATGAGAAACAAATGGTACCTGTGGCTGGGTATCAATGGTGCATGACATGGCGTAGGCATTACATGTGATGAGTCTTAGTTGCAGCGATAAGTGTCAGGCCAAAGGACGGCGCATTGGACTGTGCCTGTGAAACAATGAAGGCGAACACGGTAACCACAAAATGCATGGAAAGCACAAGACATCATGGCATGCCTAAAGATATTGAAGAGGGATGCAGATAGCACGCAGACCAGGTTCACTTTGGAGAGCACTGCGAAGTCATACGAGGTCTGTGCACGCAGCTGCAGCCTCGCCAGCATACCGCTGTGCATACAATCAATTAAATCTACGAATGTACTCCGGCGGATGCAATACAGGGCACAATGCTCCGCACTTCATTTCGGCACTTCACATTCTCCCAATCTACTGAATGGAAGAAGCTTGTCCCGTTGTTCACTCTTTCTAGCTACGTACTCCGTGGGATGGAACACCCCACGTTGTCCCCAACCAAGTAAACTGACGCTTCGTCAATCCCTCTCCTCTGCATTCCGCTAACAAACGTTAGAAGCCCGTAAGTGCGGTGCTTCTTAATTTGTTGTTGAAACGTCCTGCTTTTGTGGGTATTAAATTCCAACATATTTGTGAGGCCTATCCTAGCTTCGAAAATCAGTCACATCTGGAATACCATGTGCACACTTGGCTGCGCAGCCTTGTTCTGGACGAACTGGAGCTGCAGAAGGCAGCTGTGAACTTTGAAACGCGTGACCTGACTTCGGTGGTTATGCGTCTATTGTCCGTCTGTGGTAAGCATGCTCGATTTGCAGCAGCAGCCAAGGGGGTACAGACATACTCTGAGAAAACGGTCCTCAGAAGGTCCATCACAGAACCACCCGCCTCATTGCATGGAGTAATGCACTCACCTAAGCATGTCAATCTTCAGTCTTTCAACGACCAAGCCGCCATTATCCATCTGTGCTCCGACGACGGAGACCTTGGTTCCGCAACTACAAAGGTTAGCGGCTCCACCCCTGGAAACCAAAGAACCAGTGCGCTGCAGGCCCTTTGTATACCGGCAGCACCACTGTAACCCCCGCGTTCATCACTGAAGCCGTACTAGCCTGCATGTACACCAAAGCACAGGGCCACATGTCAAAGCTTCCGGAGCTGCAAACACCACATTTGTCAACGCAAGCGGACGTAATAGCCATAACAGAAACGTGGCTGTCCGACGATTATGCCTGGTTTGGTGTGTCTCAACAAATTAGAGAATATGCTATTTATTTATTTATTTATAACCGACTGTGAAATCCAACTTCCAAACATGTCAGTTTCGCGCTCTTACCGCGGTACCCCGCGTGGCGACGTCGCACTTGCAGCTTGTTAACAAGCACTGCATTCCAATTTCCAAACACCATGTCGTTTGAGGTCTTATTAACTGACAAACACTCCAGCTGTCCTGGTATCATTTGCCGCCTCCCAAGCAAATTCCCAGAGAAGGAGGCAGGAACACTGCACGACGGCCACCTTATGTTATGCCACAAGGTAGATTTCAACCTGCCCCGTCTATTTCACTCCGTTTTGTTTACAGACTCCTTTGCATCCGGCCTCCGTGCTCTTCCGCACACGGCCCCGTCGAACAACCACACGTATCAGCCGACCACATTCCGATGCAAAAAGCAAACATGGCTGATAGATCTGGTCGTCAATTACGAAGAACTGACTGTTGAGCATGTTGTGTGTGAGGACCCTTTGGGGCTTAAGAACCACTGCGTTCTTCGTTTCCATGTCATATGTTGCGCCGAAAAACACGTAAGCATGCCAAGTTATACGGAACTGCGCACTGATTACGGAAAATACACCCTTCTCCTTACCGCTAACAGGTGGGCACATGAGGCGTAATCAAGTGCCCACAGGGTGCGGTCAAGCTTCGCCTTACCCTACCTAAACTGCTCAACTACAACCACCTGCGACGAACATCACATAGGGAAGAGACGCCAAGCACTCATCCGAGTCGTACACGGAAGTGCATTGCCTCCAGCGACACCACATGGAGCAACTGTCGCTGCAATCCAACGGCCCCTCACTGGGAATACTGGCAATCGACCCGTAACCGATGCGAACATGTTGTAGCTGCAAGGCGATAATCCCTGTTATAAATACCTGCCACTTGATGGAGTTTCTGTCTTCCTCTTTCTTCCACATACTTCCTTTCCATAGTGGTTTCGGAGGGAGAGTCGGGACATCATGCTTTGAGCCTGCATGCAGGCTGTTTCAGTACCGCATAAGCTCCCTGAGGACACCGCTAACACGCGAGTCCAACCGGCTATAACGTTGCTTGGCCTTTCATCAGAAACCACGGGAAATTTTTGCCGCATGGGTCAATTGAAGGTCCAGCAATGCAATGATCTCCATGTAAAATAACGCTTACAGCGCGCAGCGGTGTAAGTAAAAGCCACATACACCTCGGAAGTACATTGATGGAGGATTGACAATGGTCACTAAGTAAGCAAGGAAGGATCGATTTCCGGAAGGAACTCCATAACCTGTGCACTTACGATTGTAAGCGTTCTCCATAGGGAAAACTTCACGAGGTAACAGTGAAACGGGGCTCTTTTGCAACCCTAAAGAAATGCACGTCACATACTTAAGACGCAACCTTCCCGCAGCAGTGCGTACATGTGTGCGCGGGCTCACCATGGTATGCGGCATAAGTTTGATGAAACCATCGGCCGCATACGTCGCAACTTATCACATCAACATGTTCGGAGCTCCCCGAAGCGTCATCCCTATGCTCACAAAGAGCGCAAACCGCGCTGTTGGTATCTTCAGCAGCGTTCGCCCTTGTTGCACGCCATGTATATGTGCGGTAACGAGCGGATATTCTCCTTTTCACGGTACGGAATTTCAGTTCCCGTGACATTATGCTGGAACCCCACCTCCACCGCACGGGTCATCAAAAGTGAAATTCGTTTGTGGCGCATGCGGACATTGCAATTAACGTGCAAAAAACAGCCCCAGCCACCACTGACGGGAACGCTTCGCTAACGTGCGCTTCCGGTGAATTTCTGCTGGTCAAAGAACCATTGTCCGTCCACACCCGGGTAGCGGCATCGAAGGATAAAGCGTCCGCTCTTGGCAGACAGGCAGGACCTACCATGTTAACCGTTATAATTGTTTAACGTTCGATGATCGGGCGAACACCTCCACAATACTGTGAGTAGTGAGCAGTTAACGCATGCCTGCCATTACGCCCGTTGTGCGGTAGAACTCCTGCGTGCCCATACTCAATACATACGCCTCCAAGTCAGCAAACATATCTCGGGTAAGGCGAATTTTGGCGGCCCGGTCAAGGATTCCAACACTACGGCATCGCAACCGCACCGCCGTCACGGTTCCTTTCCTGTCCACCGAAAGGGCCGATACTGCTACACTTTCCGCTGGCAGCACACAACGGCAACCACGAGGCACCACCTCATCGTCGCACGCGTGTAGGCTTGCCACGTGAATAATGTGCGCACATGGAATGCACCACTGACCATTGAATCCACCTCCGTATGCGCTGCCATTCTCAATGACGACACGTTGCATGCGCAGGCGCTGGTCATCCACCAGCCAATACCCGTTGTATGGGTTCACACTTGGAATGCGAACTGGAAGACTATGCCGCACGTACTGCCGCCGGGCGTATGACGATATCCTCCTCAAAATCACCTGCGCACTGCTTACGCCCCGCACAACATCGCACATACCAAGCTGATCTCTCGCAAGCAACCTTTCCCTCTCCTCCAAAACGCCAGTGCAACGCTGCACTATCATCTGAAACAGGTGCAGTAGAGTTGTCCACTCACGCAAAGTTTCTTTCAAATGTTTATTTGCATTCTCAAAGCGAGTTATGCTATCACACCCGAATAATACCACGTAGCCCACCAAATGCGCCGCCCAGCTTAGCCGCCATGGGATCCACGTGTGACAGAGGTATTGGAAGCATTCCGCGCTGCGCACTGATATACCTTCCATAATCCGATGATAATGTGCGCAACCGTGGGTGTACAATAACGGGCGCAGCATGCTGAACACAGCCCTCTTATCCCCCGTGTTACAGAACGGAAGGTGTGAACAACGCCGCTTCATGTCCCGCATGATGGGTACCCGGCAGAATACGACGTTGGCAGTGGGATACCAATTGCGAAACACATTCACTTGCGCAGCGCACTTGTCCATCACCAACGTTCTAGCTCCGGCAACTCCGGGGGCGAACTCCAACATACTCTCACTGCCTCTTCGCGAGTATCCTCCGTCTCATTTGGCAGAAGCGCATAAAAGAAGCTCATACCAAGGCAGCTAACGTTCACAAACATGCGATGCCATAGGATGTAACCCCGTAATGGATATGATATGTGGAGTCCGCCAAAATAACCTCACCGTATTGGCCCACCAACTCCAGCATACGCGTGGGCACGAAAAGCAGGTACCGAATCTCATTTCCCTCACGCATTATTTTAAGCTGACCATTTCTTCGCAACCGCTGCTTAACCTCTTCCACTTCCTTGACACAAGCGTTCCGATGACGCCGCCTTATGTCATACAAATCGCGCCTTGTTAAACGAATGTTATATTGCTAGCGCACAAATGCATGCATCTCCTGTGTCCGACTAAACGTTTTCATTAAGTTAAGCACCATGCGTTCCTGATCCGCCGGCAACCTCCGACTTTTCGCATACAGCCAAGGCTTCTGCAAGTGAAAACTGTGCGAATGCCGCAGACACGCGTTTTCAATTTCGTAACATTCGCCCTTAAACGTCGCTGAAAAGCGAGCAGAGCAATTGTAACAGCGGTACCTGTAATAATCTTTTCATCAAGCAGGTGCAATGCACTTACCGCTTTCCAGCAACATTGCTGCGCTTTCTATGCACGCATACAAACGGAATATACCGGTACGGGCATCCTCCTGGTAGCACCTGTCCAGTCTCCTTCTGGTACTCCTTCGCAGTTATAACGTTCCGAATAGTGGACAAACGTCTTAATACTATGGCTACACCAGCCACTGGTTCACTCTTTCCTAGAGCCACTATCTCTGCTTAGCAGCAGCTAGTCGACATAGCTTCCATTTAACTCTGCGGATATCCGGCGCTCCGTAGGAGTCGCTTCTTTCTTACAATGTTCATTCTCTTAGATTGCTTGCGTCACAGCTCAGATGGTTTGTTGACCTATTAAGTGCCACCGTAGGATCCACTAGTAACTGAAGGCTTAGTCCGACTATATTGCTGGTCACTCTTCTCTCTCCTTGCGCGCCGTTATGCGCCGTACGTCCCACTCGCAACAACTCCTCTTGACAGCAGCTAGTCATTGTGGACTCCATGTAGCTTACAAGTAGCCACTCCCTAACTCTCCAACCTTCATTTTCTTCTGCCGTCTGTCTATCTAAAGCTTTGCTCGCATGTTGATCTCTTCATCGAAACTGTTGGTATCCAGTATTGGGCAAACGTCTTAATGACATGGATGCACCAGCCACCGATTCATTCTTTTCTAAAGCGACTATCTGCTTAGCAGCAGCCAGTTGCCATAGCTTCAACTTAACTTTGCGGATATCCGGAGCTCTGTAGGAGTCGCTCCTTTCCTGCTATATGCATTCTCTTGGATTGCTTGCGTCACAGCTCAGCCGGTTTGTTGATCTATTATGAGCCACCGTAGGATCCACTAGTAACTGAAGGCTCAGCCCAAACTCTATTGCTGGTCATCCTTCACTCTCCTAGCGCGCCGTTATATGTCGTTCGTCCCACTCGCATCAACTCCTCTTGACAACAGCTAGTCATTGTTGGCTCCATGTAGCTTACAAGTAGCCACTCCCTGACTCTCCAACCCTCATTTTCTTTTGCCGTCTGTCTCTCTTAAGCTTCCCTCGCATGTTGATTTCTTCTCCGAAACTGTAGGTATCCAATAGTGGACAAACGTCTTAATACTATGGCTACACCAGCCACTGGTTCACTCTTTCCTAGAGCCACTATCTCTGCTTAGCAGCAGCTAGTCGACATAGCTTCCATTTAACTCTGCGGATATCCGGCGCTCCGTAGGAGTCGCTTCTTTCTTACAATGTTCATTCTCTTAGATTGCTTGCGTCACAGCTCAGATGGTTTGCCGACCTATTATGTGCCACCGTAGGATCCACTAGTTACTGAAGGCTTAGCCCAAACTCTATTGCTGGTCACTGTTCTCTCTCCTAGCGCGCCATTATCCGTCGTTCCTCTTACTGGCCTCAACTTTTCTTGACAATAGCTAGACATTGTTGGCTCCATGTAGCCTACAAGGAGCCACTTCTTGACTCTCCAGCCTTCATTCTCTTCTGCCGTATGTCACTCTTAAACCTCGCTTGCCTGTTGACTTCTTCATCGAAACTGTAGGTATCTAGTAGTGGACAAACGTCTTAATACTATGGCTGCCCCAGCCACTGATTCATTGTTTTCTAGAGCCACTATCTCCGCTTAGCCACAGCTAGTCGCCATAGCTTCCATTCAACTCTGCGGATATCAGGAGATCTGTAGGTGTAGCTCCATTCGTACAATGTTCATAATCTTAGAATGTTTGCGTCACAGCTCAGATGTTTTGTTGACCTATTATATGCCACCGTAGGATCCACTAGTAACTGAAGGCTCAGCCCAAACTCTATTGCTGGTCATCCTTCACTCTCCTAGCGCGCCGTTATATGTCGTTCGTCCCACTCGCATCAACTCCTCTTGACAACAGCTAATCATTGTTGGCTCCATGTAGCTTACAAGTAGCCACTCCCTGACTCTCCAACCCTCATTTTCTTGTGCCGTCTGTCTCTCTTAAGCTTCCCTCGCATGTTGATTTCTTCTCCGAAACTGTAGGTATCCAATAGTGGACAAACGTCTTAATACTATGGCTACACCAGCCACTGGTTCACTCTTTTCCAAAGCCAATATCTCTGCTTAGCATCAGTTAGTCGCCATAGCCTCCATTTAACTCTGCGGATATCCGGAGCTCTGTGGGAGTCGTTCCCTTCTTACAATATTCATTCACTTGGAATGTTTGCTTTACAGCCCAGATGGTTTGCCGACCTATTATGTGCCACCGTAGGATCCACTAGCTACTGAAGGCTTAGCCCAAACTCTATTGCTGGTCACTGTTCTCTCTCCTAGCGCGCCATTATCCGTCGTTCCTCTTACTCGCCTCAACTTTTCTTGACAATAGCTAGACATTGTTGGCTCCATGTAGCCTACAAGGAGCCACTTCTTAACTCTCCAGCCTTCATTCGCTTCTGCCGTATGTCACTCTTAAACCTCGCTTGCCTGTTGACTTCTTCAACAAAGCTGTAGGTATCCAGTAGTAGACAAATGTCTTAATACTATGGCTACAGCAGCCACTGATTCATTCTTTCCTAGAGCCACTATCTCTGCTTACCAGCAGCTAGTCGCCATAGCTTCCATTTAACTCTGCGGATATCCGGAGCTCGCTCCCTCTTACAATGTTTATTCTCTTGGATTGTTTGCGTCACAGCTTAGCTGATCTGTTGACCTATCACTTACCTTCACTGGCCTATAGATACATTCATCGACCCTATAGGCATACACTAGTGACAGAGCGTCCGATTGAAATAGCTGCATCTGGCGACTGAGTCATTCCTAGCGCCAGCATCTGTCGGTCGTCATAAATTCGGCATTTCTCTTCAGAAGTAGCTAATGGCCATTGGCCCCATGCATATGCGATGATCCAGTGCTTGTTAGTAGCCACCCCGTATCTGAATAACCTTTACTCCTCTAGAATATCTGCATCCAGTCCCTCCGCTGCCCTGCCACCAATTGAGCTTCAAGACTCTCTCGCAGCAACCTATTTATTTTCGCTTATTATGCCCCCCTCTCGGATTACACTAACTACGTGCTGTTCATGCACCTGACAATCACTACCAACATTCTAACTCTCTTTGCTCTATTCCCACGCAACTATCGACTCATATCAAACGGATACTCGTACTTTACTTACTGGTGCAACGCTCTTTCCCCTACGCTGGCGATAGCAATCCACCTATACGGCTAATGATTCTATAGGATACTCAAAAGACATTTTCATCATAATTATTGTTGCACAGTGTACATGCTTTTGTCTCAGCCCAAATGTTATAACACAAGACATTAACAATATTCAATTCCATGCCTGTTCTTGCGGTCTTCTCTCGGTTGTCTCCCACTTTCCCTTTTCTCTGAGGTCCGGGACATCTTGGAGATCTGGGATTGGACTGAGGAACAATTTTGCCCAAGACGGACGGAACAACCCACAAGGACTGACATGGAGGATGGTAAAACTCCGCAAGGACCAACCTACAATCACCATAACCCTTGTCCAGTATGGAAAACTGGACATATCCTCATACTCCCATACATTATACATCTGAAAAATCTGGACAGCGGAAAAATTAAAACTTTTGCTCACCTGGACCTACAACAAGAAGAAAAATCGCGATGTCCCTCTCCTCCAGCGACCACAAAAATAATGGCGACCCAGATCAAAATACCCGTCCAACTAACAGAGGAAATTAGAAGCCATTACCCCGCGAAAAACCGAAGGTGAAACCAGTCGTCAAGCGGCTTTGCCAGTACAACATTAATGTTCAAAATGCTTTACGGCAGTGTTGCAGGACGTGTTGGGTTTTCGCCTGGCAAGCGTTCTCCCTATAAAAAGCCACAAATGTCTGTTTAACAACACTGCGACGTGGCGGATGTGACTCGCCACTGAATAAAGTCACAGCCCACAACTACATACTGGCAAGTCGACTAGATTCACATATCAACTCTTCTTGACACCGTTTCAACTATACACGATTGAACCCGGAGTATCGTCGTGATACACAACAGTTTTAAACCTTGATCATGCCTAAGTTGGTGCGTCTCTATGAAACTGAGAATAAACTATCTATTTATTTATTTTACCATGAACATACAACCAATTTTCTACTATTTCTGTCACAGTTGCCATAAAATGTTTGTACAGTTGTACATATCTGATCATGCCTCCATGGGCGTGTCTCGCATAGTCGAGAATAAAGTATTTATTTATTTATTTATTTATTTAAACGATGTCGCCGTTTCCGTCTGAAACACTTTCAGATCGTCATTTATCGATGCGAAGTCCAAACAGGGACCCTTGAGTATACGTCGGAATACAAACGAGTCATCCACCATGGCTGAGACGCTTGAAGCAGGAAAATGATTAAACACCGTAAGGCGTTTAAACTGCGTAGTATATTGATCCCAAATCCAACTCTTAGCATTTCAACAAACACCCTAAATTAACAATAAACATTCACATACGTGCGATGGCCCCAAACTTACATCAAACCACATCCAAACGTGTGTACGGCAGTCACACTGTCGAAAGATCGTTGGTCACAAGTGGCAGATCCGACGGGCATCGTCCTATCCGCCACTCGCGCGATTTTGAATGCGGGCTATCATAGCTGGTCTGCGGGCATCACGGTACACGTTAACAGGTAAAAGGTCGATCAGTTTTGCTTCCCGTTATCATTACCTCATATTCCTCTCCGGCACTCTTCCTTTCCTCTTCCGTGCTTCCTTAGCTGCTTCCTTTACATCGGCCTCTTACTAGGCGGCTCGAGCGTACAGCCGTCTACGAGGTATTTATTTTGCATTACAGCTTGTCACACTACTGGGACCCGGAAGAGCTCAGGAAGCCGGACCGAAGGAATATTCCATATTTGGCGACCCTGCCAGTTCACGACAGCAGTCCACTCTAGCTAGATTGTAGCCCTAGGGGCAACAGTTAACTTTCTACTATCGTGCTGCTTGTCGTTTTATCTCTCGAGCCTAATATACCGCGCTCAAGGCCTCTTGAAGTTACATAAATTGATGCCGGTATGGGCCATTAGGGGCGCTGAGGACAGCGCCTGATAAGAGGGGGATAATATAGCCGGTCTGCGGGCATCACAGTACACGTTAACAGGACAGAGGTCGATCGGTTTTGCTTTCCGTTATCATTACCCTCATATTCCTCTCCGGCACTCTTCCTTTCCTCTTCCGTGCTTCCTTAGCTGCTTCCTTTACATCGGCCTCTTACTAGGCGGCTCGAGCGTACAGCCGTCTACGAGGTATTTAGTTTGCATTGCAGCTTGTCACACTACTGGGACACGGAAGAGATCAGAACGCCGGACGGGAGGAATATTACACTATTGTTCATTAGGACAACCTCTTTCAGCGTTCTCGAAAAGTACGGGTTTTATTGTGTGAACTTCTTGCGCAGCGTGTTTGTAAAGCGATCAGTACCTCCAAACATCAAAAACTGATAATCACCATTCCCCATTTGCAAAGTTGAATAAAAGTGGAAAGGTTGCAATATAACGGTAAGTGAGTTGTCAAAAAGAAAACGGAATATAGAAAATGGTTTAAGGAAGTTTGCGGTATGTAGTTCAACAAGTATCCTACATTATTAATAAACATTACTGCGGGTTCAATCACACTGCCGAAAGCACATTATTCCCAAGTGGCGGATAGGACGATCCGGATCCGACGCTCTGGTTCGCGATCTATGTAAATGACTTGCCAGGGAGAGCTAGGAGTGTCATCACTAATGTTTGCTGACGACCTTAAGCTCTGGAATATTGTGGATATCCCGGGGGATCCTGAGGCAATTCAGCATGCTTTGGATAGGCTCTGGGGATGGTCTAACTTGTTGTTGCTGCCAATAAATAGTGCCAAGTGCTCTGTTCTCCCAGTCGGAGCTGCAAATCCCCCCACCGATATGTTGTCGGCGGTGGTGAACTCCCTGTTGTCACTCAGCAGGTTGATTTAGGAGTCGTACACGCATCAGCACTTCATTCTGTGAGTACTACGCGATAACCTCTGGCGTGCTATACTTTCGAGTTTTTTAGGTAAAATTCTAGTAGGAAAGTGTTTGGATATACAATTTTCACGAAATTTGACTATAGTCAAATTTTTATTTTGGTAGATATGACATCCAAGTGCGTGGACTGGGAAGGTTGTTGTAGGACTAGTTAATACTAGTCCGAGACGGTGCGCGAAAGTAAGCGTAGATATCAGAAGGCAATGGGAGTCGGACACAGCGGATTGTATTCGATGGCTACAATAAGAAAGCGGACGGATGAAGCGAGGCAAGAGCGGACACGTGAGCGCGGGAACTTACAAAGCGGTTGAGTGATGAGCCGGTTGTAAGGAAAATTAAAACAAGAAGGAGTAATGTCCAATCGGTCAACAATTGAATTGTACATGAAAGAGCAGTTATCTTTTGGGCACTAGAGAACTCCCCCTAGAAGGCTGAACATAGAAAGCCTTCGAAATCGGAAAGGACTGTTGAAACGAGGTTCGTAATGCAAAATCGTGCCGGGTAAAAATGAGCGTGCGTTCGTGTCAAGTGGGGCTTCGCCGGCAGTCTGAGTCCGCTTTGCCGTTTGTGCTTTGTTATGTATTGATTGCAGGGCAGGGTGCATTTCGGCGAGCCGTTGGAGCGGGCTTTTCGGACTACAAAAAACTGGCTAGTCCAGAAAAAGGCCGACAGGACCTCAACGTCCGCTGCTGCTAAACGGTGCGCTTGGGAGTGCTCTCCCCCCGCCGCACCCCGCCCCGCGCCAAAACGACCCACATCCCACGAAGCAACGACCATGGTCCCGCGGAGAAGCGACCCCTGTCCCACGAAGAAGCGACACTCGTTCCGCAGAGAAACGACCGGCGTTCGTGGCAGGGTCCTCAAAAACCTTATTCATGTGGGCCGCTCGATCGAAGGGGAGGGTTGGGGCATGTAGACAAAAAGAAAGTACGAAAACATGCGCAGAAAACGCCAAAAGGAACAAATGAATGATCTGCATGTTTAGATTTTTGGTTTTTGAATTTTTTTGAAAATCGTTTTTGATATTTTTCTTTGATATTTTTCTTTGTTTTCAAAACCTTAGTCGACCAAAAGTGGGGCAAATATATGCAATATCCACAAACGTAAAAGTATTTAAACTATACATAGTCGGAGAAACGAACGGGCATACGCACCTCCCGACCACGGCGATTGGTAGTGGGAGACGGCGGCTAGGTTCGGGAGATGTCGGAACTGCTGATGCTGGTAGACCGTGATCGTGGTCTGGTTGGACTTCATTAGCATGCGGAAAACTGGTGCGGTGAGTTGTGACATCGCACGAAGCAATACTAGACAATGTAGGCGAGGTAGTTGCTTCCATAAAGGCGGATTTAAGACGGTCGATGGTGACGACTTCGCGTCGACCACGGCGGTCAATAGCGAACCTCATATATGCACGGTGTAGCACTTTAAAAGGTCCTATGTACGGTGAGTGGAAAGGCTGTCGAACACCGTCTGCACAAAGAAGGACGTGTGGACACGTAGACAGCTTCTCGGGCACGTACACTGGTGTCTTCTGCGATCGAGGGGCGGGTGGACGTAGATAAAGCATCTGGTTAACCAATCAATCAGTATAACTTCCGTAGTCAAAAATGGAAGTACATCGGGCTGCTGCTACCAGCTGTCCGGGCAACCGCAGCGTGCAACCGTAGACTAGCTGAATTGGTGTGGCGTCGAAATCGGTTTTAACCGTGTTTCTTAAGCCTAGGAGGACGAGGGGAAGTGTTTCAGACCATGAAGGATCTGCGTGCGCACATAGCGCTGCCTTTAACTGCCGGTGAAAACGCCCCACCATGCCGCTAGCGGCCGAATGATATGCCGTCGTCTGGACGTGGTGACAGCCTAAATCCTTAAGCAAGGTGGCAAATGTTGTTGAGAAATGTAACCCTTGATTGGTGGTCACGATGGCGGGACAGCCGTATTGAGCTACCCAACGCTCCAGAAAAGCCTTCGCTGCTGTTTCCGAAGAGCAGTTAGGTATGGGAATAGCTCCCGGCCACCTAGTGAATCGATCGACACAGGTCAGTAAATATACAGAGCCTTTGGAAGGCGGCAGAGGACCTACGAGATAGACGTGCACGTGATGAAAACGTGCGTCCGGCGTCGGAAGTGTGTCTAATGGGCTCTTGGTGTGCTTGTGCACCTTCGCGCGTTGACACGGAAGGCCAGCAGCTGCCCAGGTACGGACGTCCCGATTAACATTGCGCCCAACGAATCGTGCGGTTACGAGTTTAACCGATGCACGAACGCCTGGATGAGACAAGCCGTGCAGCGTATCGAACACAGGCTGCCGAAATTCGCGTGGAACGACTGGGCGCGGCGTGCCCAGAGATAAATCGCAGAGTATAGTGCCGCCTGCTGATGTCAGCGGAACGGGTCCTATATCCAATGAGGGAGGTCTGCGTAGTAGATCAACCTCAGGATCGTTGAGTTGTGCTGTGGCCATGGCTGGCAAGTCGATAGTGGTGCCGGCGTCAGCGGAGATAGCTTGGGTGCAAGAAAGTGCATCGGCAACGGCGTGGTGCACACCTGAAACATGCCGTATATCGGTCGTAAACTGAGCGATATAGTCAAGGTGGCACGACTCTCTAGGAGAGTATCGGTCGGTAGTCGAGCCGAGCACGTAAGTCATAGGTTTGTGGTCAGTTAAGACGGCAAAGTAGAGGCCTTCTAGGACGTGTCGAAAGTAACGTATCGATGGATATGCGGCTAGTAGTTCTCTACCGAACGTGCTGTATCGAGATTCGGTAGGTTGTAGGCATTTGGAGAAAAACGCTAAGGGCTGCCACGTGTCGGCTACTGGTTGCTGCAAAACAGCGCCGACTGCCACACCCGAGACTTTAGTACTGAGAGACAATGGGGCGGACGGATTGTGATGCGCTATAGAAGATATGTTTGCGATAGCCTCTTTCAGCGACTTAAAAGCAGAGCGCGCTGCGGTAGGAAATTCGAATTTCTTGAGTTTCCCTCGGAGAAGGTCCGTGAGGGGTTGCATCAGTGAGGCGCAGTTGGGTATAAATCGTCAGTAAAAGTTGACAAACTCATCAAAACGCGTGAGCTGTTTGAAAAAATGAGGCTCGGGGTAGACGATGACGGCTTGAATTTTATCCTGCATTGGCACAACGCCTGCAGAGGAGATACGATGGCCGAGGAAGTTGACTGAATCGATACCAAACGAACGCTTTTCTGCGTTGATCTTCACCCCGTGTTGAGACAAATGATCAAAAAGTGTTCGTACGTGGCTTATGTGCTCTTCTCGTGAAGCGCTCGCGATTAACATGTCATCGAGATAAGCGTAAGCGAAGTCTAAACCGCGACAAACTTGGTCGATGAAGCGCTGAAAAGTTTGCGCGGCGTTCTTTAGGCCAAATGGCATGCGCAGAAACTCGAACACACCGAATGGAGTCGTCACGTCAGTTTAAGCGATGTCCGCTTTGGCTACCGGAATTTGCTTGTATGCGCGTACCAAGTCGATTTTGCTGAAGATGATTTTACCCGCCAGACTGGCGGTGAGATCCATCATGTGTGGGACCGGATAGCGATCGGGCGTGTTAACCGTATTCAAGGTTCGATAGTCGCCGCCAGGACGCCAGTCCCCCATGACCTTCTTCGGTACCATGTGCAGAGGCGACACCCATGGGCTGTTGGACGGCCTAACAATACCGAGGTAAAGCATGTGGTCGAATTCAGCTCGTGCTGCACGTAGTTTGTCAGGAGCAAGCCGTCTTGGTCGTGCGCTAACTGGCTGACCACGCGGGACCATGTGATGAGCGACCTCTGTCATGACTGGCGGAAGCTCTGCAGCTGGTCGTACCAGTCGCGGATATTCAGACAGTAGGTTCGCATAATCTGACGGTACATCGGCGATTCGCAAAACGGGACTGATTATCGGGGCGTTTGTAAGAAGGCCCTCAACTCCTAGTTTAGTACGATGGTCTAAAAGTCTGTGGCGCCCAGTATCAACAAGCAACCCAAAAAGTCGGAGGAAGTCCATACCGATAATTGCTAAGGATACAGACGCAACGATGAAGACCCACTGAAAGCCCGACGAGGATTGAGGTATAGGTACATCATGCGCTGACCGAATGAAGCTATCGGAGAGCCGTTGGCCGCACGCAAATTGTACGTAGGTTCTGAGCGCTTGTCGTTAGCGGTCGCTGGGATGACGCTGACTTCCGCTCCCGTGTCGATGAGGAACGTGAAGCAAGAACGTCGATCCTTAAATAAAACAGTCCGTTTGCTTGGTTATTGTATGATACCTTTTTCGTGCTAGTATGCGGGCTATTCGTTTTCCATGAAGTAGCTGGGTCGTGCTTAATGCAAGCAGCCCGTTGCTATCTAGCTCTTCCACCGTATTGGCGGTGATACCAACATACTTTTTCGACGTGTTTGACATTATCTGACTGAGAGCGTGCAGGGACAATGTTGCGCTTTCATGCCGAACGTGACGTACTCGGTGCAGGAACAGTCGAGCCGCAATGAACGGTAGCCAAAACATGGCCAGCAATTGACCGTGGCACACGCTGCTTCGAAGCTTTCATTGCTGCTATCTTGCTGCGAAGTAGCGCAATTTCCTCGTCTTTAGGAACAGATCAGCCTGACGAGTTTGAGCAAACATGAGATTCGGTTTTCATCGGTGAGGATACGTCACCGAAGCTACTGGTCGTCTGCTGCGGAAGACGTTCGAAAGCAGCGTCTGCCTTGGTAGCTAATTCTTTCAACGGTGTATCTGTAAACATGGACAGCATTAGCGGCAATGGCTCTGGGAGACGTGCCAACCACAGCTCCTTTATCCCTTTTTTGCTCAAGAATAATGGACCAGCGATGCGTTGAAGTTCGTAGAGGAACGCCGACGGCTTGCGATCTCCAAGCTTGAGACCATTGAGCTGTTCAAATCGAGTTCGTGCGCTGTGCCGTAACTCTTTTAAAATCGCTTACTTCATCTTTTCATACTTTGCCCCATTCGATGGGCAGATTAGCATGTCCTCAAACAGCGTCACAACCGAGGGAGGAAGGAGTGGGACGAGCTGATTGTACCTCGGACGGTCCGCCGTAATGCCCTTATTTTCCAGTTCGATCTCGAATACCTTAAGCCAAACCTCTGGGCTGTTCCATGAAATTTGGAACAGCCAAAGTAAGCAAGATTACACTGTGAAACGACTCAGATGCCACTCTTGAAATGTGAGTCGAAAAGACAAAGGATGAACAAAAATACGATAAAAGTACCAAAAGTACCCAAAAGCAAATGAATACAGGCACATAATCGAAAAAAGGAACGAACTCACAAAAAAATACAGACGAGAGAAAAAAGTTGAATTTTTTGCGTGCGAATCGGGGTCATCAATTTGTAGGACTAGTTAATACTAGTCCGAGACGGTGCGCGAAATAAAGCGCGGATATCAGAAGGCAATTGGAGTCGGACACAGCGGACTGTATTTGACGGGCTACAATAAGAAAGCGGACGGATGAAGCGAGGCGTGAGCGAACACGTGAGTGCGGGAACTTACAAGGCTGTTGAGTGTTGAGCCGGTTGTAAGGAAAATTAAAACAAGAAGGAGTAATGTCAAATCGGATGGATGTATATATTTTGCTGTAACATTGATAATGATCTTTACCAATGTCTCCAGCGCACTACCTCTGAAGGCATCAACTTTCACTGCGATTCGTGTCTAAAATTGGTCAGCGACAAGCCACTTCTGACGAACCCTTTCAACGTACATACTGCTTCCGCGCAAGCCGTCTCTAACTCGGACAGCGAGACACCTATCTCCTCAGTGTGTCTGCCCTCGTCTGGGTACTCTACACCGAAAGGGTAAAGAAGCCGGGCGTCCTACGCCACGTTGGACTTAACACCGCTGCCCACTGAGAACGGGAATGGGCTGATGCATAAGCCCAAGTCCTATGCCGCAGTCACGAGCGCTAGCACCTCAGCAAAAACAAGGACAACCATAGCTGAGAACGAGGTGTCGAAGATCTCACGACCCAAGATAAAATCAAACACCAAAAACATGGGACGAAAGCTCATCTTAAATAGAGTAGCGCAGCTTAAGGAACTTGTCAGAGAAAAGAAATGTCCACCAAAGCCAGCATCACCGGAACGAGACAAGCGGCCTTTTCGCAACCGCTGCCTGATAATCACAAACGTCCCAGAATCCAACAAAGAGGCTCCAGCTGAAAGGATGCTCGACGACCAAGTCTTCCTCAAACGAATGGTCTTCATGTTGTTTGATGAGCGCTAGCAATGAATAAACCTAATCTCTGCTTTTCGCCTTGGCAGAAAACAAGAGGACCCAGCCAAGTCTCGTCCTCTGAAAATCGTCTGTCAGGATGAAGAAGAATGCCAACGCATCCTGAGAAGGACCCCGCGCCTCAAGGGAGAAACCTTCTACGTTCTGAGAGACCTCTCCCCGGGGGACCGAGCACGAATGAGGCAAGCTGTCTGCGAGCTGCGAACACGAAGCGCAAATGGAGAAACAGATCTACACATAGTGGATTTTCGCGAAGTAAAAAGAACTCAGGGAGCTCGATGGTGGCCAATTCTCCTTCCAGGACCTCAAACCTAAAGAACGGACGATGGGTAATACTCGCGAATGTGCGCAGTCTCGGAAACAAGCTAGATGAGATTCCACTCCTTATCTCTGAACAGCAACCAGACCTAATGGCGTTCTCCGAAACCTTTAGAGGGTTGCCTATCCCGGGAGCCCAGAGAGCGATTCAAGAAGACGGATCGAGTTGCAGGGAAACTTTTATTGGTACAGTAAAAGTTTCCCTGTTATCTAGCTATAAAAGAACGACACCGTGGACGCTCTAGCTAGGGGAACGGATCAAGCACAGCACACAGGGCAGTTGCGCGTTGCAACCGAAGCGAGCGCCAAGCAAAAATGGCGATGAGCAAGTAAAGCATTCGAACTCAGCAAGCAGCTCAACAAACCACACCGGTTGCCTAGGTGTACAATTAAAGAATTTTGGTTAGAATTTTACACAAGCAAACCGGGGAATCTCCAGACTGCTACATAGCCCTCTCCCAGAAGGGACTGTGTAAGCAGTCCTTCGATCTACGTGAGGACTGTCCGTCGCGGGCCAGCCTTCTGCGAGACCAGGTTGTGAAACCCGATGCAGCTGCTGGGGGAGAACCATGCAATCGGACCCTAGCGGGCTCCCACCAGTGTCTTCCCTACGGTGTCGAAACGGTAAAAAACTGTTTGTAGGGGGAACCGTTAGTAAAGTTCACGTGTGCGGTTGAGCAGGAAGTTCGTTCCACTTGCAGTTGACGTACGGGGATCCAGCGAAAGTGAAACCGAGGTGCAACCAACCGACGGTGTATATGGAAAGCAAAATGAAAAGCAGGGTAAGTGCATAGCCATACACAAAAGAGTGCAAAGCGAAAAACGTGCAAAGCTGTTTTTGGGTTTTCAAAAGATCTTGCTCTTTTTTGGTAGTTTCAAATCGTTTTGATCTTTATTTGTGGATTTTTTAAAAACGTTTGGTAGGACAGAAAATTTTAAAGGCACGTTCTACGTAAAATAGTGAGTGCTAACATAGTCCGAAAAACGAACTGGAGGCTTGAGCTTCCTACCGCGTCGATTGAGAGTAGGGCGAGTAGGAGTGCTGTCGGGTGAGGTTGTCGGTTCTGCTGGAGCGGACTGACTTGTCTGAGGTTGCGGTGCAAGCCGTGATGGCGTAGGCTGTGAAGGTGCTTGTTGCACCGAAGCGTCAGACTTGTCGAGGAATGCTGTCTTGAGTCCATCGATGGTGATCGTCTCAGTGGTGTTGCGTCGTAGCTTGCGTATGTCGGGATCAGCTTGTTGGGCAGCAACCATAGCGGCTAGATCAATGTTGGTGCTAGGCGATAAGCTGATCTGTTGAATGCGTGGAAGCGCATCCGCGACGGGATTGAGAGCACCTGAGACATGTCGTACGTTTGTCGTAAACTGAGAAACGTAGTCTAGGTGCTAGTTTTCCGCGCAGAATACTTGTCTGTTGCGCCATTGTTTGCGTAGACCAATGGCGTGTGGTCGGTGAAGACTGTAAAGCGTCGACCTTCGAGATAGTGACGGAAATGTCGGATACCTAGGTAAATAGCTAACAGTTCCCTACCGAAGGTGCTGTATTGCGATTCGGCAGGTTGTAAGCGTTTCGAGAAGAAACCTAGAGTTATCCATCGATGGTCAATGAGTTGTTGAAGAACTGCACCGACGGCAGTGTCTGATGCATCAGTTGTCAGAGAGAGTGATGCAGACATGTCTGGATGGGCGAGAAGCGCTATGTTGGAGATAGCGTCTTTGAGCTTCTCGAAGAACAATTTAGCCTCATCTGCAAAGTGAAAAGACCGTTGTTTACCGCGGAGCAAGTCAGTCATTGGTTGGACAATGCTCGCGCAGTTAGGGATAAAGCGTCTATAATAGTTGACCAGGTTAAGGAATCGGCGTAACTGCTTGAAGGAACTGGGAGCAGGGTAGCCCTTTAGTGCCTGGATTTTGTCTGGCAGAGCTTCAATGCCAGAGGCGGATATGCGGTGGCCAAGAAAGTCGATGGAGCTTTGGCCAAGCTCGCATTTATCGGAGTTGACGGTAATCCCATGCTGGGTTAAGCGTTGGAAGAGAGCTTCAAGGTGATGAAGATGTTCGTCAATAGAAGAGCTGGCGATGAGAATGTCATCTAGCTAAGGATAAATGCCTTCGAGCCCTCGCGTTACCTCGTGAATGAAACGCTGAAAAGTTTGGTGCAGCGTTGCTGAGGCCGAAAGGCATTCTGAGGTACTCGAATAGGCCGAATGGCGTGATGACTGCTGTTTTAGCAATGTCATCTGGCGCGACAGGTATCTGGCGGTAGGCACGAACTAAGTCGACTTTGCTGAAGATAGACTTGCCAGCTAGATCTGAGGTCAAGTCGTGCATGTGCGGAATAGGGTATTTATCCGGGACGGTAACATTGTTAAGTGCCCTGTAGTCACCACAGGGGCGCCAGTCACCGGATTTCTTCGGCACCAAGTGTAATGGTGATGCCCATGGACTTTTAGCCGGGCGGATGATTCCCAGTTCGAGCATTTGCTCGAATTCCGCCTTAGCATCTTTGAGCTTGTCCGGGGCTAGTCGGCAAGGGCGGGCCGAAACAGATGTAATGCATGACGTTTGACGTCACAGGCGGCAAGTCGTTCAGGACGCGAACGAGTTTAGTGTGCCTGCTGAAATGTTCTAGAACTGGCTGTGAAGCTTGAGGTAGGACACGAATGGGAGTGATGGCAGCCACGTTGGCGCTAGTCCCGATAACACTGAGCTGTGTCTTAGAGTCGATAAGCTTCTTTCTTTTAGCGTCGACGATGAGGTCGTAGCATTGCAGAACGTCTATGCCTATGATGGCGAAAGGCACAGCAGCGATCATGAAAGGCCAGCGAAAGGTTCGCCGGAGGCCTAAGTTGAGCTTTAGCAGCTTTTCGCCGAAGGTTGCGATTGGTGTGCTATTGGCGGCACGCAGCTTGATCGGCGATGGTGAGACGACCTCATCTGAGCTACGGGGTATGACGCTAACTTCGGCCCCAGTGTCGACTAGAAACTCGGTGCCGGAAGTTAAATCCCTAAATCGGATGAGGCGGCTTTGGTGTTGGCCAGTCGCGTCCGTCGCCGTTACAGTCCGGCCGAGATTTCCCTGCTTTTCCGCAAAGTTGCAAGGCTTGACACATTCACGAGCTGCGGTATCAAAACGCTGATGGTACCAACAGCTTGCTTGCCAGTTGCTTGGCTTAGGACGTTTGCAGGGCGATTTAGATCGGCTAGGACGACGTGGGTTCATAGTGAGCTGTTGCACTTGGCGACTAAGTGTCGCGACTTGTGTTTGCAGGGCTTCTATAGTTGACTGTAAGCCAGTGATAGAAGTGCCCTGGGCCGCGACGGCATTGACCTTGCTGGCGCCGGGTTGTGGCTGTGATCGTTCAATAACTCGATCCGCTAAATCTGCTAGTTGAGTGAGCGAAACGGAGCTCACTGTAGCGAGAATCGCTTGCGTGTTTTCCGGTAGCCGTTGTAGCCATAGTTCGCGAAGTAATGTCTCGTCCATGGTTGATGAACCAAGGAGTTGCTGCATCTCCCGTAGCAGGGTTGAGGGCAGTTTGTCTCCCAGCTGCAGATCCCTGAAAAGCTGTTGCAGGCGAACTTTCTCAGAGGGCATAACACGCTTGATCGTGGCCTCCTTGAGAGCCTCATAGCGGTTATCGGTCTGAGAAATGATAACGTCACGAACCTGCGTTGATATCTCCTTGGGGAGATAGGACAGGAGCTTGCAATACTTCGCGTAGTCGGAAGTGATTCTGTGGTTGTAAAACTCAGCCTCAACCTGAGCGAACCACAAAAGAGGATCCATGTCGCAAAAAGGTGGAACGGAGAGAGGTATAACGCTATGTAGAGACTCTACCTTATGGTCTACAGATTCCATAGCTCAAAAAATGGCACAAAAATTAGGCTACAGCATGCAAAAATAAACCGCAAAATATGAAAAAATAAATGGAACGAACTCACCGGAGAAAAGTTCGAAATAATCGGCGTTGAGATTGTTCCGGATCCGGGGTCACCAATTTTAAAGGGTTGCCTGTTCCGGGAGCCCAGAGAGCGATTCGAGAAGACGGATCGAGTTGCAGGGAAAATTTTATTGGTACAGTAAAAGATTCTCTGTTATCTAGCTATAAAAGAACGACACCGTGGACGCTCTAGCTAGGGGAACGGATCAAGCACAGCACACAGGGCAGTGGCGCGTTGCAACCGAAACGAGCGCCAAGCAAAAATGGCGATGAGCAAGTAAAGCATTCGAACTCAGCAAGCAGCTCAACAAACCACGCCGGTTGCCTAAGTGTACAATTAAAGAATTTTGGTTAGAATGTTACACAAGCAAACCGGGGAATCTCCAGACTGCTACAAATGCTCTGGTGTCGGATTGATGACGGATACAAATCGCTGATGGTCGGCGTGGTCTACAGAGCCCCTGCAGCACCTGGCTCACACCTATTACGTTCCGTGCGAACCCACAACAGAGGAACAAACTGTCTCCTTATGGGTGACTTTAACGCCCCCGACATAATCTGGGACCTTCTTCTCAGTGATCTCTCACCTGACTCCTTTGAAGTTGATCTCCTTGATACCGTTCACGAATGCAACCTGACACAGCATGTCCTGACACCAACGCGTATAGTCCCTGGTCAGACACCAAACATTCTCGACCTGGTCCTCACTCTGGCACCATCTGATGTCTCAGGTCTAACGATCCTTCAACCTCTTGGGAAGAGTGATCACTGTACAGTCTCCTTTTCGTGGACACGACGCCTCACAATCCACGATCAAGGGACACTGCGTCGAAATTTCTGGCACACTGACCAGCCCAGATTAAGAACTACTGCAAGTAACATGGACTGGAGTATTCCACAATTCTTGGAGTTTGATGACCGATGGGAACGCCTGCGATCTGTGATGATGCGGCTCACTAAACAGTTTGTTCCAAACTGCAAGAGCAGACCACCATCCAAAGGACCCCCATGGATGGATAAAGAAGTAAGATCCCTAATGAAGAAACGACGAAAACTATGGGATCATTTCAAGCGCACAGGATTGACATCAAGCTACTTAGAGTACAAAACTGTCAGAAACCTATGCACCCTGAGAAAACGAGACAAAAGACTACAGTATGAACATGGACTGGCCAGGGAATCCCAAAACTGTCCCAAGAAACTTTTTGCCTACTTGAAGCGAAATGCCAGAACTGGTAGTGGAATCCCCGCTCCATCCTCTTCTAAGGAAGGTACCGTTCCCTACGGCGATGCTGAAAAAGCAAACCTATTGGCTGCGCAATATTCCTCGGTCTACTCAGTTCAGTCACCACTGCTCAACAACCGTTTGCCTGCACACTGCTCTTCTATGGATCAAGTTGAAATTGACTCCGAAGTAGTCACTAAGCTACACCTCGAACTGGACTCGAACTCCTCCCCAGGCCCAGGCGGATTGCATCCCAGCTTCCTAATCGCTGCGAGACATCCCGTGCAGTTTACATCAGAGAAAGTTTTGGAGAAATTAAAAAAATTAAGGACAGACAAATCGCCGGGTTTGGATGGGATCCCACCCATTTTACTACGTCAGTGCGCTACGGTACTGGCCGAGCCGCTTGCCTTACTGTACAGCCACTCCTACACCAGTGCCGAATACCCGAATGCTTGGAAGCAAGGGGTCATAACGCCGATATACAAGGGTGGTGACAGGACAAACCCCTCTAATTATCGCCCGCTAGCACTGTTTCCCACTGCCTCCAAAGTAATGGAGAGTATCATAGACGATTTCTTGCGCTGCCATTTAGAAAGTCAGTCCTTGAAAATGAAAAATGAAATGTGTCAGCTTATACGCCGTAACGGCGCTTCGCTGCCGCGCGACCACCACCAGTCGCGCGCGGGCTGAGTATACCGCGAGGACGCCCACCCCTACGCGGATTCGAACCGGTGACCTTATGGTTGGAAAGCAAACGTGCCAACCACTCGGTCACCGGCCGAAAGTGTGTCCTTAATAGCCCCGGAACAGCACGGGTTCCGCAGGGCTCACTTGTGCACCACGAATCTTCTCGCAGCCCTTGATTCCTGGACTGCAGAGGCAGACAATCATACTCCAACTGACGTGGTTTACGTGGATTTCTCAACGCATTCGACCGGGTCAATCACGCACCGCTGTTGAGTAAACTGCCGAGTTTGGGGATCGACCAGCAAACAATCTGCTGGCTAAGTACCTACCTGTCTGGCCGCACCTACCGAGTTCGTGTAAATGGCGCACTCTCCAGCGCTCTGGCTGCAACGACCGGGGTGCCCCAGGGATCCATCATCGGGCCCCTGCTGTTCAATTTGTTCATCAACGACCTCCCATCCTGTATCAACAGCCACATACTGCTTTATGCGGACGACGCTAAGATATGGCGACCTATCCGCAGGCCAAGTGATCAGGCACTTCTCCAGACAGATATCGATGCTGCTTATTCTTGGGCCTCGAAAAATTCGCTCCCGTTTAACATCGACAAGTGCAAAGTCATGCACATTGGGCAAGGTGTGGCTAATCCGTACAATATCGGCGGTGTGCATCTTAAAACCACATCCCAGGAACGCGACCTGGGGACCATAATATCCGCCGACCTGAGCCCGAGCGCCAACGTAGCTACACTGGCGCGAAAGGCTAGCGTTCGCCTGGCCCTCCTTGGACGTGCACTAGGGTCTTTCCCTAGAGAGACATTTGTCCGTCTCTAAAGCACTTTAGTACGGCCGCTGCTAGAGTACAACATACTTGTCCGGCCGCCGTACCTGAAGAAGGACGAGGCCATGCTGGAAACTGTACAGCGCAGAGCCACTAAGAGAGTGGACGGACTATCCCACTTCTCGTATGAGGAGCGTCTGGCGGCCCTTAACCTCTTCCCGTTGAAATATCGCAGGCTTCGTGGCGACCTTATCTTAGCTTATTCCTTCCTGACTAATAACAGGCACCCAAACGCAGGATGGCTGGTCCGCGCCCGTACAGATCATCTTCGGGGGCACTCACTCAAACTGATGACTCGTAGCAGTCGCCTTCTGTGCCAAAGAAACAGTTTCAGTGTGCGTATTACCTTCGCTTGGAACGCCCTCCCTTAAGTTGTTGTCTCAGCGCCCAATAAGGAGGCCTTCAAACAGCGCCTAGACGCTTGGCTCTTACCTCGCTGGTCTTCCACGTTGCTAAGATCTGGCCATTTGCCAAGTTAACACGCGGCGCTTCTATCATTTTGCTTCAATCCAACTTTGCCGAATTTATGTACACCACTCTCTTATTCCAGGTATCCACGTTCCCACAGTCAACTCGCTGAATTCTTGTGCTGAACACCACTACTGCGTCGAGACCCAGAACATCTGGTACCTACCGACGAGATCAGGACCTTGCCGTAAGATCCCGAGGCAGAACCACCGAAAAGCTACGCTTACTCGTTCTGCGCAAACCCGTGAAACCCGTGATAGCTGAGTACGTCGCCGCCCCTCTCTGCCAAGTGTATCGGCAATCCCTCGAAGTCGGCTGCCTACCCACAGGTACCATCCTGCCCAAATACAAGGGGGGAAACCAACAAGACCCAGCCAACTACCGTCCAATACGTCTGACCTCAGTCATGTGCTTTACTTTACTTTACTGTCATGATAGCGAGAGAGATGTTGAACATGTATGTAGCTATATCTCAATGTAGGACATGTCTCACTGACACAGTGTTACCTGTAGTAGTGAGCTAGCCCAGTTGAAGAAAGTAAAATATTTACGAGTATAGAAAAAATCTCCATGTACTTACGATATATTCTTGGATGAACCACATGGAGTCCTTCACCAGCTCCGCCACCTATTACGGATGGGCATCGTTTCGGAAGCTGCAGTTGGTGGATTACGGGCTCCATGGGTTATAATCATTGAACGATTCCTTCGTCAGTTTCCTTTGAAGGCTTCGTCGAATCTGGCATCCGCAAAGTGCGCGTCCAGGAATCGTTTGAATTCCGACACCGAGTTCGCTTCTACTATCCGCGAGGGCAAACGGTTCCACATGTTCATCACTCGCCGCTCAAGACAAGGAATGAGCTACCCACTTGAGGTCAGGGACTACCAGTTTGTACTGGTGACCTCGTGTGCTGCTTGACGCAAGGACATGGAGCAGTGGCCTCAGCATCGGATAAGCACCCAGATGCAATACCCGATGGGTCATGATGAGGTCCACTCGCACGCGGCGGTAGGCTAGAGTATACAGACCCAATTGTCTGCATCTTTCTTCATACGGCACACCCTGAAGACCGGGAATGAGCCGTGTGGCTATGTGTTGTACTCTTTCGAGCTTGTGTATCTCGCCTTTCGTCAACGGACAGTAGGCGGGTGAGCCGTATTCTAGCACCGGTCGTACAATGGATGTGAAGAGACGAGTGGCAATCTCTTTCGACCAGGTGCAGAAGCTACGTTTCAGCGCCCACAGCGAACGCAATGCTGTGCGATACATATTGTCCAGAGACATCATGTCGTAACGTTGTATAACGCCAAGGTCTCTGACGCAATGCGTCGGGTGTAGAACTTGGCCGTCGAGAGTGTACGACCGGTCCGCTCCACCTTTACCGAGGCACAGAAGTAGCGATTTTGCCGTTGCTAGGCAAACTTACTTGGGCGGACCACATGGAGAGGCGGTCGAGGTCCTGCTGAAGTATGTCAAAGTCGTCCGACGTAAGGATCACCCTCCATAGCTTCAGGTCATCCGCGAACAAGGCACACGGCGACCGAAGGAGATTGGGCACGTTGTTGATGTGAATCAGGAAGAGAATGGGGCCAAGCACCGTCACCTGAGGAACGCCGCTCGTCGACGGGTACCAGTCGGTCAGGTGGCTGTCGACTTGCACCCTCCACTTCCGTCCAACTAAGAAGTCACGGATCCATTGGTGCAGCGAGCCTCCGACTCCGCACTCCCACAGTTTCTGAAGCAGGATCTCGTGATTCACTCTGTCGAAGGCCTTACTGAAATCGACGTATACCACGTCGACTGACTTACGTTGGTTTACTGCTTGCAACCATTCATGCCATGTTAGCAGCAGGTTAGTGATGCACGAGCGGCCTCTCACGAAACCATGCTGTGCAGGAGTCAGGAGAGAGTTGGTCTCCAGTAGCTGGAGCAGTCTCTTCTTCACAATCTTCTCCAGAACTTTCGAAAATACTGCGGTCAAACAAATAGGGCGGTAATTCTCCACTTTGCGTGTGTCACCGCCTTTTGGAATCAGTTTGACAACGGCGCATTTCCAGTCACAAGGCACGCAGCCTATGGACAGGGATCGGTTGAACAGGTCGGTTACAGCAGGTGAGATCAAGCTGACAAGGACTTGAGGATCAGCGGATGGAGACCATCCGGTCCAGCTGGCTTCGTGCTGTCTAGGCAGCTGACTAGCCCATGTACCTCCGCGACGTCGCAGATCAAGTCGGTTAACTCAGTCGGTGCGGCGACGGCAGAGCTTGGCGTGCAGGTTTGGTTAGTTGCGAATACAGAAGCGAAGTGCGCCGCTAATGCGGACGCACGCTCGGTGCTTGAACTTAGTGGTTGTCCGTTCGAACCCACTAGCACCGGCACATTACCTGCAGACTTCAGGCGTCGCTTCACGTACGCAAATATGCGCTTCGGGGCAGTTTTAGCTGAGAAAGCAAGCTGCTCCTCAAACTGACGGCGTTTTCCCGTCTTTGTGCTGTTGCACAAGTTTCGTTGTCGCTTGTATGCCTCATCGTCATCGGCAGAGCCCGACAGGAGGAACACATTCCATAGTCGACGCCGTTGTCGAGACAGTCGGTTATACCCTTTGTCAAACCAATGGGGTTTCATTGGTCCAACTTGCCGAGTCTTGAGGGGTACAAATTGCGCACACAATGAGTGCACTGCCTCTTTAATGTTTGCCCAGCAAGTTTCAACGGATGAATCCTGTGGCATAGACCAGTCAAGTTGATTGGCAGCTAGAATGAGGCCATCGAAGTCAGCTTTCCAATAGTTGTATGTTGGTGCCACTGGACGCACACATGGAAGCTGCAGGTCTATAGTGGCCATAATTGTCGAGTGACCACTGGCCGCCATGGGCTCAAGAACTTCTATGTCATGCACTGTTTGTTCGCAGCTGGTTAGCAGCAGGTCCAGGCATGATGGCATTGAGCGCGGGGTTATGCGGGTGGGTTGCGTGATGTGCTGCACCGTTCCGGTTTCCAGTACCAGTTCGGCGAATCTTGTCTCCACTTCATTATGGCCAGGGAGAAGCTGAACTTCAGGCCATAAGATTCGAGGAAGGTTAAAGTCGCCAGTGAGCAGGAACTGCGGGCGACTCATTTGGTTTTGGACGTGTGTGAGCCAGTCCAATCCGTTACTCAGTGGGCTACGATATGCCACACCCACAAGCAGTTCGCCGCGTCGTAGGTGGATCGAACACCACAGCTGCTCACATAGACCGTCAATGCTTCGGTAGGTGCTCACGAGTCTCCCGCACAGGGTAGACCAGAGGTAAAGTAAGACGCCACCGCGGCTATTCGACAGTCGATCACAGCGGAAGCACGAATAGTCCGTGATCGCAATTTCTTCGCTTGTCACTTCAGATATCAACCACGTCTCAGCCAAACTAACCACATCTGGCCGACGTGAAGCAATGAAGCGGATCAGATCCTCGTTCTTGTTCATTAAGCTGCATACATTAATGAACGCTACACGCAATCCGCGGCAGGAACCGCTGGGCGAGCTTGAAGCGTCATTGCTCTGTTTACCCGGATTCGGGGTATTCGGGCAACGGTGCGAAAATTTACGAAACGCAGGTTAGTTTCACCGGCGTCCGTGCGTCGTTTCAGTTCGATCACGGCAGACTTCAGCTGCTCTCGTTCTGCGGGATCAAGGTCTGGCCGGACATGGATTTTCATCCCCTTTAGGCGACCGAGGCGGGACAGTACTAACCTTGGGGCAGTTTCGTCGGCGAACGCGATGCGCAGAGGCCGACACTTGCCATCAACTTGTTTCCCCAGACGAGTGACTTGTTTCACTCGTAACCCGGGTTCGCCAACATCCAGTAGTTTGTCGGTTAGAGACTGCAAGAATTGCACATCATGGTCATAGCGTACCTGGGGACTGGGATCAGTCGACTCAGGTGCGTGGAAAATCATGACGTTGCATAGCCGTCCCCGTGGTGACTTGCTATCGCTTGGCTTCACCGGTTTCGGTAAGGCCGGTTGCTCGGCTAGCAATTTCTCAAGTCGTGTTACCTTGTTTAGCACAGACTTTAGTTGTGACACTGTAGACGGTGATTTCGATTTGTTGTTGTTTACCGCCTTACAACTTTTCTTTTTAGGGGCTTGGACCCAGCAGGGTGGTTTTGCGGCGCCAGCGCTGGCCACGGCTGCGTAGGTCGCAGTTGCAGTTGGAGTGCCGACAGACGGCTTTTTTCGGTTGTCTGGTGAACTATGCATTGGTGTGTCCGCTGATGAAGCGGAGGAGAAGCGGCTTTGATTGCGCACAGTATGGATGCATGGAGGAGTCACCGGCGGTAGTACGGGCGTCACCAATGTGGCGTTATTATCTGTCTTTTTCGCCAAAGTCAGATTCGCCAGAAGGAACTTATCGTTAACAATAAGTCGGCATTTGTCATAGTGGAATGTTAGCGCGGAAGATGCCGTTCTTTTCAGGCATTCATAAAGCTCGTGTTCAATGCCGCTGCACGTTGTGTGGGCCCATCCTTCGCACAGAACGCACTGCAGCGCTTTAGACCGAGAAGTGACATTTCTGCTGCAGCTCAGGCACTTAGATGCTGCTGCTGCTCTCGTTTTGTCGAGAGTTGCGTCTTTAGAGTGTTGTCTATTCCGGGAGCCCAGAGAGCGATTCCAGAAAAACGGATCGAGTTGCAGGGAAACTTTTATTGGTACAGTAAAAGATTCCCTGTTAGCTAGCTATAAATGAACGACACCGTGGACGCTCTAGCTAGGGGAACGGATCAAGCACAGCACACAGAGCAGTTGCGCGTTGCAACCGAAGCGAGCGCCAAGCAAAAATGGCGATGAGCAAGTAAAGCATTCGAACTCAGCAAGCAGTTCAACAAACCACACCGGTTGCCTAGGTGTACAATTAAAGAATTTTGGTTAGAATTTTACACAAGCAAACCGGGGAATCTCCAGACTGCTACATAGCCCTCTCCCAGAAGGGACTGTGTAAGCAGTCCTTCGATCTACGTGAGGACTGTCCGTCGCGGGCCAGCCTTCTGCGAGACCAGGTTGTGAAACCCGATGCAGCTGCTGGGGGAGAACCATGCAATCGGACCCTAGCGGGCTCCCACCCGTGTCTTCCCTACGGTGTCGAAACGGTAAAAAACTGTTTGTAGGGGGAACCGTTAGTAAAGTTCACGTGTGCGGTTGAGCAGGACGTTCGTTCCACTTGCAATTGGCGTGCTTGGATCTAGCGAAAGTGAAACCGAGGGGCAACCAACCGACGGTGTACATGGAAAGCAAAATGAAAAGCAGGGTAAGTGCATAGCCATACACAAAAGAGTGCAAAGCGAAAAACGTGCAAAGCTGTTTTTGGGTTTTCAATAGGTTTTGCTCTTTTTTGGTAATTTCAAAACGTTTTGATCTTTTTTGTGGGTTTTCAAAAACGCTTAGTAAGAGCAGAAAATTTCTAAGGCACGTTCTACGTAAAATAATGAGTGCGAACGAAGTCCGAAAAACGAACTGGAGGCTTGAGCTTCCTACCGCGTCGATTGAGTGTAGGGCGAGTAGGAGTGTTGTCGGTTGAGGTTGTCGGTTCTGCTGGAGCGGACTGACTTGTCTGAGGTTGCGGTGCCAGCTGTGATGGCACAGGCTGTGAAGGTGCTTGCTTCACCGAAGAGTCAGAACTGTCTAAGAATGCTGTCTTTAGTCGATCAATGGTGATCGTCTCAATGGTGCTGCGTCGTAGCTTGTCGATGTCGGGATCAGCTTGTTGGGCAGCAGCCATAGCGGATAGATCAATGTTGGTGCTAGGCGATAAGCTGATCTGTTGAATGCGTGAAAGCGCATCCGCGACGGGATTGAGAGCACCTGAGACATGTCGTACGTTTGTCGTAAACTGAGAAACGTAGTCTAGGTGCTAGTTTTCCGCGCAGAATACTTGTCTGTTGCGCCATTGTTTGCGTAGATCAATGGCGTGTGGTCGGTGAAGACTGTAAAGTTTCGACCTTCGAGATAGTGACGGAAATGTCGGATACCTAGGTAAATAGCTAACAGTTCCCTACCGAAGGTGCTGTATCGCGATTCGGCAGGTTGTAAGCGCTTTGAGAAGAAACCTAGAGGTATCCATCGATGGTCGATGAGTTGTTGAAGAACTGCACCGACGGCAGTGTCTGATGCATCAGTTGTCAGAGAGAGTGATGCAGACATGTCTGGATGGGCGAGAAGCGCTATGTTGGAGATAGCGTCTTTGAGCTTCTCAAAAGGCAATTTAGCGTCGCCTGTAACGTGAAAAGAGCGTTGTTTACCGCGGAGCAAGTCAGTCATTGGTTGGACAATGCTCGCGCAGTTAGGGATAAAGCGTCTATAATAGTTGACCAGGCCAAGAAATCGGCGTAACTGCTTGAAGGAACTGGGAGAAGGATAGTCCTTCAGTGCCTGGATTTTGTCTGGCAGAGCTTCAATACCAGAGGCAGTTATGCGGTGGCCAGGAAAGTCGATGGAACTTTGCCTAAGCTCGCATTTATCGGGGTTGACGGTAATCCCATGCTGGGTTAAGCGTTGGAAGAGAGCTTCAAGGTGATGAAGATGTTCGTCAATAGAAGAGCTGGCGATGAGAATGTCATCTAAATAAGCGTAAACGCCTTCTAGTCCTCGCGTTACCTCATGAATGAAACGCTGAAAAGTTTGGGCAGCGTTGCTGAGGCCGAAAGGCATTCTGAGGTACTCGAATAGGCCGAATGGCGTGATGACTGCTGTTTTAGCAATGTCATCTGGCGCGACAGGTATCTGGCGGTAGGCACGAACTAAGTCGACTTTGCTGAAGATAGACTTGCCAGCTAGAGCTGAGGTCAAGTCGTGCATGTGCGGAATAGGGTATTTATCCGGGACGGTAACTTTGTTAAGTGCCCTGTAGTCACCACAGGGGCGCCAGTCACCGGATTTCTTCGGCACCATGTGTAATGGTGATGCCCATGGACTTTTAGCCGGGCGGATGATTCCCAGTTCGAGCATTTGCTCGAATTCCGCCTTAGCATCTTTGAGCTTGTCCGGGGCTAGTCGGCAAGGGCGGGCCGAAACAGATGTAATGCATGACGTTTGACGTCACAGGCGGCAAGTCGTTCAGGATGCGAACGAGTTTAGTGTGCCTGCTGAAAAGCTCTAGAAAAGGCTGTGAAGCTTGAGGTAGGACACGAATGGGAGTGATAGCAGCCACGTTGGCGCTAATCCCGATAACACTGAGCTGTGTCCTAGAGTCGATAAGCTTCTTTCTTTTAGCCTCGACGAGGAGGTCGTAGCGTTGCAGAAAGTCTATGCCTATGATGGCGAAAGGCACAGCAGCGATTATGAAAGGCCAGCGAAAGGTTCGCCGGAGGCCTAAGTTGAGCTTTAGCAGCTTTTCGCCGAAAGTTGCGATTGGTGTGCCATTGGCGGCACGCAGCTTGGTCGGCGATGGTGAGACGACCTCATCTGAGCTACGGGGTATGACGCTAACTTCGGCCCCAGTGTCGACTAGAAACTCGGTGCCAGAAGTTAAATCCCTAACACGGATTAGGCGACTTTGGTGTTGGGCAGGCGCATCCGTCGCCGTTACGGACCGGCCGCGAAGTTTTCCCTGCTTCTCGTAGAAGTTGCAAGGCTTGACACATTTACGAGCTGCGGTATCAAAACGCTGATGGTACCAACAGCTTGCTTGCCAGTTGCTTGGCTTAGGACGTTTGCAGGGCGATTTAGATCGGCTAGGACGACGTGGGTTCATAGTGAGCTGTTGCACTTGGCGACTAAGTGTCGCGACTTGTGTTTGCAGGGCTTCTATAGTTGACTGTAAGCCAGTGATAGAAGTGCCCTGGGCCGCGACGGCATTGACCTTGCTGGCGCCGGGTTGTGGCTGTGATCGTTCAATAACTCGATCCGCTAAATCTGCTAGTTGAGTGAGCGAAACGGAGCTCACTGTAGCGAGAATCGCTTGCGTGTTTTCCGGTAGCCGTTGTAGCCATAGTTCGCGAAGTAATGTCTCATCCATGGTTGAGGAACCATATAGTTGCTGCATCTCCCGTAGCAGGGTTGAGGGCAGTTTGTCGCCCAGCTGCAGATCCCTGAAAAGCTGTTGCAGGCGAACTTTCTCAGAGGGCATAACACGCTTAATCGTGGCTTCCTTGAGAGCCTCATAGCGGTTTTCGGTCTGAGAAAGGATGACGTCATGCACCTGCATTGATATCTCCTTGGGGAGATAGGACAGGAGCTTGCAATACTTCGCGTAGTCGGAAGTGATTTTGTGGTTATAAAACTCAGCCTCAAGATGAGCGAACCACAAAAGAGGATCCATGTCGCAAAAAGGTGGAACGGAGAGAGATACAACGCTAAGCATAGACTCTACCTTATGGTCTACAGATTCCATGATTTGAAAAAAACCCGCGAAAAAATAGGCTACCGTATGCAAAAATAAACCGGGAAATATGAAAAATAAATGGAACGAGCTCAGCAGAGCAACGTTCCAAATATCCGGCGCGGAGGTTGATCCGGATTCGGGGTCACCAATTTCGGGGGTTGCCTATTCCGGGAGCCCAGAGAGCGATTCCAGAAAAACGGATCGAGTTGCAGGGAAACTTTTATTGGTACAGTAAAAGATTCCCTGTTAGCTAGCTATAAATGAACGACACCGTGGACGCTCTAGCTAGGGGAACGGATCAAGCACAGCACACAGGGCAGTTGCGCGTTGCAACCGAAGCGAGCGCCAAGCAAAAATGGCGATGAGCAAGTAAAGCATTCGAACTCAACAATCAGTTCAACAAACCACACCGGTTGCCTAGGTGTACAATTAAAGAATTTTGGTTAGAATTTTACACAAGCAAACCGGGGAATCTCCAGACTGCTACACGTCCAAAGTGCTAGACGCACGGGAGGTCGCCGCTCGCTGGACCTTGCTCGCCATGCTTGATGTCTTGTGGATAGGTGTCGCTATCCAAATCACCTTGGATGTGTGAAGGAATTTGACAGACGTCAAATTCTATTGTGCGTTGAAACACCGGTATTCAAGCGTATTTCACTTGTAAGGCAAACGTATAGCAAGAATGGGAAGGAGCCACCGGACGTCGTTATCCGCAGGCTGCCATGGATCTAATAGTCAAGTGCGCCCTCCAGCTACACTGTGCGAATCTTAACCTCATCTCACCTGCTCAACATGGCTTCCGGAGAGCGCGCTCAAGCATCTCTAACTTACTCATCGCCAGGGAAACATGGGCAGAAGCTATAGATGCCCGAAAACAGGTTGACGTAATATTCATTGACTTCAGCAAAGCTTTTGATAAGGTTCCACACGTACGCTTGCTACATAAACTCCAGGGAATTGGCATTACAGGAAATCTTCTCTCCTGGATTGCCGATTTCTTAAGAGGTAGGACAGTGCGCGTACAAGTGAACCAAACCCTCTCTACTCCAATGCCCATGACTAGTGGCATTCCCAAGGATCAGTGCTTGGACCGGAGCTCTTCAAACTGTACATTAACGATCTGCCTACTGCACTTCAAACCGACTGCTTGATCTACGCCGATGACCTCAAGCTATGGTCAACAGTATCCAGCATTGAGGATGCGCACAGATTAAAAGGGGCTCTAGACCAGCTACACGAATGGTCCATCAAGTGGGAACTGCAAGTAAACCGAGATAAGTGCGCTGTTCTCCCAATGGGTAGCACTGAACCGTACGGTGTATACTACATTGGTGGGTTTCTCCTCGGAACTGCCACACACGAGAGAGATCTTGGGGTTGTCGTGACTCCTGACCTTAGAACGACGCAGGACACGTTGAAGGTGGCCACTGGAAGGAGACTGGTGTGTGCCTTAAAAAGATCATTCGCTCGAATGACTCCTGAGATCTTTCGACCTTTGTTCACTTCGTTTGTCCGTCCAATCTTAGAATATGGCCTTCCAGCTAGCCATCTGCTTTCAAAGTTTGAATGCGCTCTGCTGGAAATGGTTCAGAGACGTGCATCGAAAGCTGTTCCGGGGCTTCGTGATCTCCCGTACCCCATTCGACTCCAGCAGCTAAATCTGTTCTCCCTCGAGCTCCGCCGTCGCCGGGATGATCTCATCTACACTAGGCGCATCCTCCGAGGGGAACTTGGAGTGAGGTACAGCAATTCTTCCGGCCCAACACTGACTGTTCCACACGAGGTCACACATGGAAACTGTTTAAGCAAAGAAGACAGAATTCGCATGGATGTCACCTTATCCACTAGAATGGTGAATGATTGGAACAGCCTACCGGAAGAAATTGCAGACGCTCCATCCGAGAAAATGTATCAGCTTATACGCCGTAACGGCGCTTCGCTGCCGCACGACCACCACCAGTCGCGCGCGGGCTGAGTATACCGCGAGGACGCCCACCCCTACGCGGATTCGAACCGGTGACCTTATGGTTGGAAAGCAAACGTGCCAACCACTCGGACACCGGCCGACCCATCCGAGAAAAGTTTCAAGCGGCTGATAGACAAACATTCGCTGAGAATGCTGGAACTTTGCGGCTGTCACTGCAATTGCGACGAACCCTCTAGTAACGTCGTAATGCAACGACACGCATCAAACCCAGTATGATACGGAATCGATGGGGCTGACAAGGGATTTCCCTCCTGCTCTCTACAACTCAATGAAAAGGCTGCTTATCGGGGGTTTCGTATGATGTGGTTTATCCGCCGCTCTTTCGGAACCTTAACGGCCAATGTGTTTGTAAAGCTGTTTTCGGCATTCGTCCGACCCCACCTGGAATATTGTATTCAGGCTTGTCCACCATGTCTTAACCGAGACCAAATGGACTTGGAGAGGGTGTTACGTGTGGGCACTTGGCTAGTGCAGGGTCTACGGGGACAGACGTATCATGAACGCTTGCTCAATTCGGGGATATACTCAATGTACTACCGAAGGATAAGAGGGGACCTGATTCTCACTTGTCGTATTTTGCCGGGTAAGATTAGCCCGGACTTGTCTGGGCTATTTAGTCTCGCTACGTTACCTAATCTCCGCGGTCACCCACTGAAACTGCATAAACCAAGGTCTGATAGGATTAGGACGGAAACTCGTCTGTCGCGCCGAGTTATAGATCGCTGGAATTCGCTTCCAGATCACGTGGTTAGGGAACCTACGGTTAGTGGTTTTGCGCACCAGCTCGATGCTCTTGGGTGGCAACAGCAAACTTTTCCTTTTTCCTACCTGACTCACTTTCACTTTTCAGTTCTTATTTTAATGACTCAAATATCTTGGTATTCCATTTGCTTAGCTCTTTCCACTTTCTCTTTTGCCTTCTGAGTTTACTTTTTTCTCTTTCTTATTTCACGTAACCGGCCCAGCAGGGACTGCTAGGGCAAGATACTTGGGCATTAATTGGTTGGACAAGGTGTGATGCGGTCTTTGTTTAAGGTCCATCAGTATTTCAAAGTCCGCCAACTCCTGGTTCAACGACCCTCCGAAGAAGGAACACTCACGGGATAATCCTATCGTTCCAGTCCCGCTTGAACTTGAACACTAGCGACTATGACAAGGCATGCGCGCTTGGTAAGCAGTACTCAAGCGTCTTTGTCCACGAAACAAATACGCCATGCAAAGAGTTAGCTTCAAGAGTCTCTGAGGACTGTTGTGTGGATGAAATTCCTGTAACTGAGTCCCAAGTTCTCCGGTTGCTAAGAGAGGTGAATCCAACTAAGGCTTCCGGGCCAGATTCTGTTCATCCAAAATTGTTGCACGAATTGGCAGTGGAACTCAGTTTACCTCTTTATTGTGTGTTTCAGAAGTCACTCAACAGCTGTATCTTGCCTACCGAATGGAGGGAGGCCGTTGTCTGCCCGATTTTCAAGTGCGGTGACCAAGACCTACCGGCTAATTACAGGCCTGTCAGCTTGACTAGCGTGGTCGTTATAACGACTTATAAGTTACTTGAAAAATTAGTACGAGATACAGTGGAGAACCATTTAAATATGTTTAACCTGCTTAGTGCCGAGCAACATGGATTTCGCAAAGGATTTTCGTGTCAGACGAACTTTCTGGTAGCTCGTGAGTGCTGGGCTGAAGCCGTAGACAGTGGACATGCGGTGGATGTGGTGTTCATTGACTTTGCCAAGGCCTTTGACACTGTCCCCCATTCGCGACTCTCACTGAAGTTGAGGTCGTATGGAATATCTGGTCGCGCTCTCCAGTGGGTGTCAGCTTTTCTGGATGGACGGGAACAGTGTATTTGTGTGGGAAGCAGCCTTTCGTTTCGACAAGTTGTACCTAGCGGCGTTCCGCCAGGCTCTGTCCTAGGTCCGCTGCTTCTCTCAGTCTACGTGAATGACTTGCCGGAGGAGCTTGAGGTATCATCGCTCTTATTTGCTGATGACCTAAAGCTCTGGAATATTGTTGATATCCATGGAGGTCCTGTGGCTCTTCAACGGGCTCTGGATAGACTCTGGGAATGGTCTGTCTTGTGGTTGCTGCCCATAAACCGGGCAAAGTGTTCAGTGCTGCGTATCGGAGCGTCTGCTTCCTCCACAAGTTATGTGCTCAATGGGAGTGAACTTCCTCACGTGACTCATCAGGTTGATCTAGGTGTGGTCTACTATTGCACACTACACTCTGGAGACAACTGGAAGAAGGCGGCTAGTAAAGGGTTCCGGATGTTGTGGTTTATCAGTCGTTCTTTTGGGACCCTAACCGCTGATGTGTTTTTGAAGCTCTTCTCAGCGTTTGTGCGACCCCACCTAGAATATTGCGTACAGGCCTGTCCACCATGCCTTGTCCGAGACAAAATGGCACTAGAAAGGGTGTTGCGTGTCGGTACTAGGTTGGTCAAGGGATTACGAGGACAAACGTACCCCGAACGCCTACTTAGTTTGGGATGCAGTCAATGCGCTATCGAAGGATTAGAGGGGACCTAATCCTAACCTACCGTATTTTGACTGGGAAGGTTGGCCCTGATTTGTCCTGGCTATTTAGTCCTGCTAGATTATCTGGTCTCCGTGGGCATTGTATGAAGCTGGACAAACCGCGGTCCGATCGAGTTAAATCGGAGACACGGTTATCACGTCGAGTCATCGAGCGCTGGAACCTGCTTCCAGAAAATGTTGTCAAGGAAGCTACGGTTAAGGGGTTTGAGCGTCAACTAGACGCTCTTGGATGGCAACACGAAATCTTTCCTTTATCCTGACAAATTCCCATCTTCATACTTCGATTCTATTTTCTTTACTTTTCCTCGCTATTGGTATTATTCTCTTTTTTAACTGACTTCCCCTGCTCTCTTGCCTTCGCCTTATCTTCCTCTCTTACTTACTTCACGTAACTGACATAGCTGGGACAGCTAGTGTAAGGAACGTGGGCATTAAATTGGTGGACTAAGGTGTTTTTTCGGGTGTTTTCCTTTCAGACCCATCAAAAAGTCGGAGCACCCTTATCAACTCCTGGATCGACGACCCGCTCAAGAAGGAACACTTACGGGATTCATCCTATCGTTCCAGTCCCACTTTAACTTTAACTTGAACTTAAAATAAATTAATGGTATATTCTTCGGTGATTCGAGATTCTGTCGGACTGTGTTCTGATCAATGTGTGCAACAGGATCGCAAAAGAAAATCAGTTTGTTCAGGTTTTTTCAATGGATCCAAAACGGCTATTAAAGTAATTGGCAGGAGTAAGGTATTAAAGCAATTAAAACACCAGGAGCAATAACATATGCAGATTTAAACAGATGCCCAGTTAAAGTAATACGAACACTCGTGGAACCGTCCCCAGGGGACCTACTTCTATGCAAGGTATTCCCTCGAAAGGTTTCGCCCGCACTTCCATGCTATACCTGGCCGCGTGCCTATGTGGCATGGTAGCATATGAGCCATCACCTGTTTATCCTATGTTGTGTTCTTTTTTGTGCTGCTTCTATACATGTATTATGAGCGATGAAGTTTCAGCCCAGTCTGTCATGCGGATCATTCAATGATGGCACTTTTTTATACGCCAGTCAATTTGTAGCAAGGTGCCCTGCATAGGTAAAGTCTTTTACAATCTGGAATATATATATATATATATATATATATATATATATTATACACAATCTGTGGTACAGATATTGTGCCATCGGAATCATGGCTGAATAGGAAAACAATATGAATAATAAGAAAAGATCAACAACAAATGCTCTTTTTTGTCTATTTTACCACTCACAGTTTTTGAAATTTTTTTCAGTTTGTTCCTTTTTTAGGGGGAGGAAGAAGGGACACCGCAACAAACCGATGCACACGTCCGCCATTGACATCGATCTTGAGCCATAACTTCCAAGGTCTTCAACCAGCAAGTATCCTCATCTCTCGGACCCCAACCAGGTAGTCGACAACAACCGGCCGAGGCCAACTGTTTCGTCAACTTTTTCATGCGGCTTCTCCATGTTGTAGGCTGTCCACCAGACCGTCTCTTCCAGCCCTGTCCAGCAAGTGCAAACAACGCACGACGGGGGTAACGTTGGACAGGCATGCGCAATACGTGTCCCAACCACCGCAATTGATGCAGTGAGATGAGCTCCTCGAGCGAGTGGCTTCCACGTCCCAAGACACGCTGTCTAACTTCCACATTGCTTACGTGGTGCTGCCACCACACACGGGCAATGGACCGCAGACAGCGGTGCTCGAAGACGGATAGCCTGCGCAAGTCATCTTTACGAATGGGCCAGGTCTCGCATCCGTACAACAGTACAGCACGAACAGTTGCACAATAGACCGCCCTTTGATGGAGAGACGAATGTCGTGGCGACGCCACAAATGCCTCAGCCTAGAAAAAGCGAGGCCTGCTCTCGAGATGCGCATCGAAATCTCGTCTCCAACAGCCCCGCCAGCAGTGATGCAACTTCCCAAGTAGATAAAGCTCTCCACAACCTCTAGTGTCTCACCAGCAAGCGTGAGTGCAGGCAGAGGCACCTGCCAGTCTTGGAAGAGAGCCTTGCATTTGGATGGCGAAAAGTACATACCGTACTTTGATGCTTCAATCGCCAAGCGGTTTAATGCAAGTTGGACGACCTGTGGATCGTCACCCAGCAAGACGATATCATCAGCATAATCCAAATCAACAACTCGACTACCTGGGAGGAGCTCAACGCCAGCGTTCAACGAATCGCTCAGAGCGTTCTTCAGGACATCCTCAATGGCAAAGTTGAATAGGAACGGAGAGATAGGGCATCCTTGTCGAACTCCACTGGAGACCACAAAGGTAGGCGAAAGCATGCCATAAGCCCTAACCCTGCCCGAGGTCAGACTATAGAGAGCGCGCAGTATGGAGACGAACTTCTCGGGGACACCGTTCCTCAGAAGGCAATGCCACAGTACTGTACGATCGACAGAATCGAAGGCTGCACGGATATCCAGGAACACAGCAATCGTTGGCCTCTGATACACATGGCGGAGCTCGAGGATCTGGCGAAGTGTGAAGATTTGATCGATGCAGCCGCGACCAAGGCGAAACCCAGCTTGTTCTTCTCGTTGCAACGATTCGCGTGTTGGGGAGAGCCTGCGAAGTATGATGGACACCAGCAGCTTGCAAACGACGGGGACTAAGCTTATTCCTCTGTAGTTGGAGCAGATTGTGCGCAGGCCCTTTTTGAAGATGGGGACGACTATCGATTCACCCCAAGATGATGGAACTTTCTCTTTCGACCAAATTTTCGAGAACAAAGCGGTGAGTTCTCGGACCAGCGATGCGCCACCATCTTTAAATAGAGCTGGGTGAAGACCATCAGGGCCAGGGGCTTTATAACGCTTCATGTGCCGGAGCTCCTGCTCGATTTCCTGGGAAGAGGGAGGGTCTGTTGGGGTAGACCACTCGGCCCCAGTGCGAGCGCCAGAGGTAGCAGGTGGAGCTGGGGGCCAACAAAACTGCGAGCCAAAATGTTCGGCCCATCGCTACAACCGTCGTTGAAGGTTGGTGATTAAGGTGCCATCCGCTTCGCATATAGTTTCACTTATACCAGATCGAACACCTTCGGTGACTCGAATGAGATGGAAAAGTTTCCTGGTATTACCAGAGAGACTAGCAAGCTCCATCTCCCTAGCACGTTCACACCACCAAGCTTCGCGGTCCATTTGCAGACTCCTGCGCAACTCTCGACCAAGGTATTGGCGTTCCTCACTGTTTCTGGAATCCGATGGGATCAAGCGGCGTCTGTCCATCAGCGACAAGGAGTCGGCGGAAATCCAATGTTTCGGTGGGTGACGGGTAACTCCACAAGTGTCGATACTGGCGGAAACTAAAGCATCTTTGATATGCGCCCACTGCGAATCGAGATCACCGTCAATAGTTGAGCCAAGCAAAGTTGACAGTGAGGCTTGGTACCTGGTTAAAATCGCAGCGTTTTGTAGATTCGCGACGTCCGGTCGGTAGTGGGCGCGCTTAGGTGATCCTCCGAAACGCATGCAAATCTTAGCACGAACCAATGCGTGATCAGAGTCTAGAAAAGTTGACCAGTACGATCGGCAGTCCGTTACGCTTCCGCGCCATCTGTAACTGATTGCTATGTGGTCAAGCTGGGAGCACTCTTGCGTTTGTGAGGGCGGGCGCCAGGTAGCAGTGTGTCTCCTCGAGTGTCGAAAACTAGTGCTCGAAAGGAACAAGCGATGATCAGAGCAAAGGGCCAGCAATCTGTCTCCATTGTCTGATCGACTGCCACCGAGACCAAAACTACCCCAATGTGATGCTCGCTTGGTTGAAGGCGGCCAACCCGTGCGTTAAGGTCCCCGGCAAGAATGACTATATCCGTCCTTTTGGAGGAACGCAGAAGTTCATGTAGTTGTTGGTAAAAGCTATCTTTAACTACATCCGGGCTGCAGTCTGTAGGGGCGTAGGCGGAGACGACAAACAAGGCACGCTTAACGTCTCGACGCCTGCTTACGTTACATGAACCTCTTAGTCTGACTGCACATAGCCGACTGTTGACTGGGATCCAGTCAAGCAGAGCTGATTCAGCCCTGACACTTAATACAACCCCAACACCAGCTTGACCAGTGGCGGCAGATTCTGGGTCTCCGGAAAGCCGCAAGTAGTATTTGGCGTCAGAGTTTACCGGAGAGGCCATCCTGATGGCGGCGCTAGGGTCTTGTAATCTGGTCTCTGAAAGACAACAGATGTCTACCGATAGCGTTTCAAGAGTACGGGCCAGGCATGCTTGTCGTCCGATCTGCATCAAAGTTGGAACGTTAAACGCTGCGAGGATGAATGGAGAATCAGGTCGAAGAAGAGCTGGAGCTTCGGTGGAGTGAGAGGCGGTTGCGATCGGAGGACATTAAAAACCGGGAGTTTGGCTGTTGCTTCCATCAGTTGTGAGACGTGGGTCGTTTGTGACGGTGACCGTAGAAGACATAAGCGTACATGTAGGTGAAGGACGGGAGGTGGGGTGGTATGTGAGTGGACGCTGAGCGGTTGAGTTAGAACAGAAAAGAGGCATAGCGTAGCAGTAGTGAGCGGTGTAGTCCATGATTCGTCAGTGGGCGTGATACTACCCGGTTGCCCAGGCCGGAGTAGAGGGTTGTCTTAGGGGGCCCTACCCCCAGCCTTTGATCAAAGATCTAACCTACAAGGCAGCAGGGCAATGTGAGGGTGTCGCAACCCGTTGGGAGCCGGTGACCAAATAGATGGTTCATACGCCTTTCGCTCCGTGAAGGACCAGGGGCCCAACGCACCCTTAAAGTACAATGCCTCTCAGGGAGGGGCAAGGGGCAGTGACTTTATTTAGTGGCGAGTCACATCCGCCACGTCGCAGTGTTGTTAAACGGACATATGTGGCTTTTTATAGGGAGAACGCTTGCCAGGCGAAAACCCACCACGTCCTGGAACACTGCCGAACTATTCGCTGGAACGGGAAAAACCCGAACCACCCAGCTGGCACCACGAGGAGGTTGTTCGGCAAGCCAGCTATAATCCGTCATCACAGAAGATCAACCAAGTCGTGGCCAACAATGAAATAACGAAGAATATAGAAAAGCAGAATTATGTGAAAGAGGTACTATATCATTAATGTAACAACCATCATCATCATCATACACGTTAGCTAGAGGTGGGGAACACCTCAGCTACTGTGCCGCAATACACAGAAAAAGGAGAGAAAAAAGAGAATTCAATTGGAGCAAGCCGGCTGAGCTACCGGTAACGGATGGGCATCGTTCCGGTAAGCTACCAGCCGGCTACTATGCTTCAAAAAAATTACTATGCAAAATTATATAAAGCTGAATAATGAGATCGTGGTTGGAGGGGGAGGCTTAGAGGGTGGGACAAAAAAACTCACAGCATGAACGCCACTGAGGTCGGCTCCTAGCCATGTCAACAAGTGTGTCCAACCAAATGTGTTCATCGTCTTTCGGACTCCAACCAGGGAGCCGAGACATTCCAACCGAGGCCAGCTCAGAAGTAAGGGCCTTCATTCCTCTGGACCAAGTCATCGCTTGGCCACCCCTCCTCTTCTTCCATCCACACCCCCGGCGCGCAAAGAACGCACGTCGCCGGAGTCGGTGTGCTGGCATGCGTAACACGTGGCCGAGCCATCGGAGCCTGGTGCGGGAAATAACGGTGCTGAGCGGTTCAATTCCTTTTCCTGTGCCGTAAACAAGGCGTCGAACACGCTCGTTGCTCACGCGGTGTTCCCACCAGACGTGAACGAAATTACGAAGGCATCGGTGGTCGAACGTAACTAGCCTCTTCAGTTCCGCTGCTTTAAGCGGCCAGGTTTCACAACCGTATAGTAGGGTCGAACGTATTGCCGCATTGTACACTACCCTTCAGGGCGAGAGTGATGTCACGCCGGCGCCATAAGTGGCGAAGGTTAGCAAAAGCGCCCCGAGCTTTTGCTATACGGTTCGTGATCTCATCTTCAATCCCACGGGCGCTGATACAACTTCCCAGGTAGTTGAATTTTTGAACGACTTCTAGCTGATCCCCACCAACGGTCAGCGTAGGGGGCGGTTCAGACCAATCTTTGAGGAACGCTTTGCACTTCGAGGGTGCGAAGCAAAGCCCGAAGTGACGGACAGCTAGTGCTAATCTGTCCAGTGCCGCTTGGCACATTTGTGAGCTGTCACAGATTAGGGCAATATCGTCAGCATACTACAAGTCAAGAAGTCGTTCTCCTGGGAGCAGATCCACACCTTTTAAGTCGTGTCCTGTGAACGCGATTTCCATGACTTCGTCGATAGCGAAGTTGAAGAGGAAAGGTGACAGCGGGCATCCTTGTCTCACGCCGCTGGAAATACTAAAAGGCGACGACAACTTGCCGTAAGCCCTCACTCTGCCCGAGCTACGAGCATATAATGCTCGGATAATATTTACATATTTATCGGGCACACCTCTCCTGAGTAGACAGTCCCAAACTGCATGTCTATCCACCGAATCGAGTGCACCTTTGATATCGAGGAACACGACAATGGTGGGCCGCCAATATATGTGACGGTGCTCCAACAACTGACGCAAGGTGAAGATGTGGTCAATGCAGCCACGACCCCGACGAAATCCAGCTTGCTCTTCACGAATCTGGCTTTCACGAGGGCCAGTCAGTCTGTGAAGGATGACAGAGGCAAGCAATTTGCAGGCGATGGAGATCAGACTGATTCCTCTATGGCTGCCGTATTCCGATCGTGAGACTCCTTTGAAAATTGGGACTATGACGGAGCGGCTGCAATCGGTTGGGACAATTTCCTGACTAGTAACTCGTGTAAATCATCCATAAGAGCAGGTCCCCCGAATTTGAAGAGTGCTGGAGGAAGATCATCTGGTCCCGCGGCTTTATTTAACTCCAACAGTCCGATCTCATGTTCGACTTCTGAGTGAGAGGGTGGATCCAAAGGGACAGCCCAGGAAGTGGGGCGATCAGTGGCCGGCGAGAAATCTAATTCCGACCGATTAAATTGCTTTTTAAAGTGCTCGGCCCAACGCTCTAAGCGTTTTGATAAGTTGTGGATAAGCTGTCCACTCTCGTCACGTATAGTTTCACTAACACCAGGTCTCCTGCTGCCCATTTCCCGTACCAGACGGAATAGCTTACGATGGTTACCAAGGGCAGCGGCCATTTTCGTCTCTGTTGCACTATCAGACCACCAGGATTCGCGGTCTCTCTTCAGGCTAGCACGGAGTTTTGCTCGGAGCTCTTTGCGAGTTTCATTGTGTTCGCTTCCAGCCGGAATATGCCGGCGAGCATCTATGTTCCAGAGACTGTTAAGAGACCCATTGTCCATGTTGGCGATTAGACACACCACATGAGGATTTTCCTGCTGGTCTGGTGAATATGAGACCAGTGAGCTTCAACTGCATCCAGTGAGCGTTTATCCAAATCGCATGACAGCGTACTTTGATAGGCATTCAGAACAGCTGACTTCGCCAGTTGGCTGGTGTCAATGCGCTCACAACGTCGTCGTGGGCGTCCGCCAAAACGCATCCAAATGTCAGCATATACAAGTGCATGGTCGGTGTCCACACCTGTGCTCCAAATCGAGCGACAGTTTTGGACGCAGCCTCTCCATCGGTAACTTATCGCAATGTGATCGATTTGCGTTCATAGCTGGTTCGAGGCTGGTAGGCGCCAAGTCACCCTTCGGCGAATGCTGTGTTTGAAATTAGTGTTCGCAAGAAATAAGCGAGCATCCTCACACAAATGAAGTGACCGCTCACCGTTATCATTACGGGAGCCTATACCATGTTGGCCGCCCAGATGCATCTCATCTGTGGATAATTTTCCAACTTGAGCGTTCAGATCCCCAGCCAGCACAACAGTGTCCGAGCTTCTTCTGTGGCTAAGGAGCTCGTTCAGTTGACGATAGAAGTCGTCTTTTACCGAGTCATCGCTAGAGTTTGTCGGTGCATAGGCAGCGATGACGAATAGACACCTGTTAGTCCCACGCGACTTCGAAGCTTCGAACGAGCCAGCCAATTGGACCGCACACATCCGGCTACTGATTGGAATCCAATCAACCAGAGTAGCTTCAGCCCGGGGACTCAGGGCAATACCAACACCGGCTTGGCCGGTGCTCGAAGCTGCATCGTCACCGGATAGGCGCAACGAGAAAGTGCTGCTAGTGTCACCAGAAGGGGATCGTAGAGTGATCACAGAGCTCGAGTCTTGCAGGCGGGTCTCCGATAAGCAGCAGATATCGATCGATAGGGTCTCTAATGTTCGAGCAAGTGCTGCCTGTTGACCGATCTGAAGCAATGTGCGAACATTGAGGCATGCCAATCTGAAGGAGGATCGAGGGCTCCAAATAGAAGCCGATGAACTGGAATGTGCCGTTTGCTTGGACATGGGCCTGTTGACAGGGCAGGAATGACGCAGGTAGGTATGTTTTTTTAAGTCAACGTAAAAATGGATTGAGCCGATCATACGATCAAATTATGTGGCGTGACAGCCGCAGACAGATAACTGTACGCGTTGTCCATAGGCAAACGTCACATAGGGAATCCATTATTGTCATCACTGAATTCAAGTATATGTTTCTGAACTGTTAGCTCCAGAAAAAAGGGGAAATGATTGGCACTGCATAACAAATGTAGCGAAGGGGATCGCATAACAATATTACGAATTAATCAATCTTTGGGGAAAATTACGAAAACAGTTCCTGACACCAAACCAGTAAATAATTTTGCTCTCGATTTTAAACGGGAGACAGTTGGTATGGATTAAGTTTGAAAGGAGTAAAACCGCATAGGAGTTAGCATTAAAGAATAGCATAAGAAGCTCATACTAGATGATCATGTTTTCTCTAGTGCGTTCGATTCTATGTTCTCCGGTATCTTACATGATCCGGCCCTTCTTCATACAGCTTTTCACCATCAAGTTGAATTTTTAAGATCCATTTCACTTTATCAGTTGTCAGATAAACCGTCGCAACGAGACTGGACCTTAACGTGGTGCGACGGTTTGCGTACCTCATTGACCCATTGAGCTATACTGGGTGATGCCTCCGAGCATCTTGAGAGCTACTCCTACCAGGTTGGTCAATGGTGAGAGGTCAGACAAACTCAGTCTCCTGGTCCTCCAGGTTGGGGGTTTGAAATGGGATGGCGTCCATTTCTGTAAAACTAAATCACTGCCACCTCCCCGCTGCCTTGCGGACAGGCTTTTGAGCCAAAGGCTTTGGATGAGGACCCTAATCGTTTTCCTGTCTAGGTCTGGGCGCCCTGGCAGTATCCCAGCCCACATACAATCATGACATCTCCCTCAAACATAAACTTCATCCTGCATCGGCCGTCGCGCAGATTATCAAGGGTCGCCTTATCTGCTGCATACAGCAGGGCGGATAAGCGAAAGCATGCTACTGCTGGCGCCTCCCTTCTTTCTTTTCCACCTTTTTCTCTTACTCCCATCCCGGCCCCCATTACTAACCTTCCTTCTATAATTCCCAGCTTAATTGACAGCAACCAAAGTGCTACTGGAGTAGAACCATCTGCAGCCACCATCCCACAGCACTTATCGGACGCCTATCGGCAAAAGTTCCTTATAAGGCCACGCTGTCCCGTTTCCATGGCGACATTCAACGTCCGCACTCTAAGACAAACAGGTCAGCAGGCTGCACTCGCACGCACGTTGGACACACTGGGTGTTGATGTGTGTTGTGTGTCCGAAACTACGATTAATGACCCTAACGGGGTTACTGAATTGACTGCACCCGGCTTATCCTCTCGTTATTGGTTGCACGCATCCGAAGACGCCGATGCGGCACTCACGGGTCAAGCTGGTGTAGTTATCATTCTAAGATCCAAGGCTGAGTCATCGTTGGTTGATTGGATTCCGGTGAACAGCCGTTTATGTGCAGCCCGTTTGACGACATCAGCTAAGGTGAATTCGCGAAGTAAAACAAAACGCTGTTTGTTTGTGATTTCTGCTTATGCTCCCACTGACTGCAATTCTAATGCAGTCAAGGACACTTTCTATCACGAACTGAACACGCTGCTACGCAGTGCTACTAGTTCAGATATTATAGTACTTGCAGGGGATATGAACGCACAAGTAGGGCGTCTGAGCTCTTCAGAAGCTCAGCTGGGTGGTAAGTATGGACTTAACTCCGAACGGACTGACAACGGCGAGCGTCTGCTGCAACTGTGTGCGGAGCACCAGTTGTTTCTTAGTAGCATTGCTTTGACACAGTGGGCGCCGAAGTGCCACTTGGCATCCACCTGTAGCTGGTTAGCGATGGACCCAAATTGACTACATAGCCATAACTTACAGGTGGCGCGGTTCCATTCTGGATTGTCTCTCGTACTGGAGTACCTGTGTCGACTCTGACCATGCCTTGGTGCGCTGTCGTTTCTCCATGAACTTTACCGGAAGGCGCACAAAGCGTCACCCCCGATTGGCAACGGAGAAATTGTCCCAGCCCTCGGTCAGGCAAGCCTATCAAGAAGCACTGCATAACGAACTCTTGCTGTCTTGTGCTAATGATACTGAACTTCAGTGGAATAGGATCTCGGCCACTATGCATGACGCAGGAGCATCTGCTTGTGGCACTATCAGTCGTCATCGCACCAGTCACTGGATATCCGAGAGGTCAGCGAACCAGTTGGAATCTAGAAGGCACCTCCCGGCTGGTTCTGAACACAATGTGACCAGACGGGCTATTAGGCGTGAACTAAAGCGGAGCCTACGTGCTGACAAGGAAGCCTGGTGGAACAGTCGGGCTCAGGAAATGGAGGAAGCAGGAGCAGTAGGCAATTACCGGAAGCTCTTCCAGCTAATACGCACCACTGGTCCGAGGAAACGAGGCGTAAGTGAGACAATCAGGACAGCGCGGGTGCGCTGATACACAATAAAGAGCGCCGTATGGCTCGTTGGGCTGAGCACTTTGAAGATCAGTTCAGCTGGCCCCCTGCTCCCGGACCTCTTCCTACTCAGGTGATGCAGGACGAGCCATGGACGGTTAGTTTAGAGCCTCCGTCGGAGGCCGAGGTCCGAAACGCGATCACAGCCCTCAGTCGTTTTCGTGCGGCTGGCCCGGATTCACTCCCACCCACCTGCACTATTTAAGGATGGAGGTGAGGTCCTCTGCAAAGCACTGACCTCCCTATTCGAACGTATCTGGAACGAAGAGAGTGTGCCGGCTAATTGGAGCGAATCGATTATAGTGGCAATATACAAAAAGGGCAGTCGTACAGACTGTGCGAACCACAGGGGTATTAGCCTAACGCCAGTTGTGACAAAATTACTGGCCTCGATTATTGTTGGTCGCCTCACTGCAGAACGGGAATCTCGGATTAGAGAAGAGCAGGCCGGTTTTCGCCCAGGACGTGGCTGTATAGACCATATATTTACTTTGCGGCAGATGCTAGAGCAGCGCCACGCATACCGCAGACCGACAATAGCTTTGTTCCTCGATTTCAAGAGTGCGTTCGATTCAGTCGATCGATCGATTCTGTTGGAAATACTTGCGCGGAAAGGTGTTCCCACGAAATATGTGAACATCCTTCGTGCTCTATACTCGAACATTAGAGGCCGCGTCAGGGTCTATGGTGTCCTATCGGATAGCTTTTCGACTACAAGTGGCGTTCGACAGGGTTGCCCGATTTCCCCGTTTTTGTTCAATTTCGCCGTGGAATCTATCATGGAGTGTTCCCTTGCGGAATCTCACGATGTAGGTGTTGAAGTGCTGCCTGGTGAACGGTTAGTTGATCTAGATTATGCGGACGATATCGTCTTGCTTTTCGACAATGTTGAGGCGACACAATCAACCCTGAATAGCCTATCCAGAGTGGTCCCATTATTTGGTATGCACTTCGCACCTTCAAAGTGCAAAGTGTTGCTGCAGGACCACCAGCCACTCGATGACCCCTTGACGCTTGCTAACGAGGGACTCGAGGTGGTTGATCAATTCACTTATCTTGGCAGCTGCATCAGCAATGATGGGCGCATAGAAACTGACGTGAGCTCACGCATTGCAAAGGCCAGAGCTGCCTTCTTGAACCTGCGTCATCTTTGGCGACAGAAGGGAGTTTCCGTCCGTCTGAAAGACCGTGTATACAAGGCCACAGTGAAGGCCGTTCTGCTGTATGGTAGTGAGACTTGGCCCCTTCGGTCTGAAGATCTGAGGCGCCTTCAAGTCTTTGTCACCGTTGTTTGCGAAGCATTGCTGGTGTCGGATGGTACCAGCGTGTCCGCAACGATGATGTGCGTAGGCGAGTACTAGGTGGTGATGATCATGCTAGCTCCCTAGAACAACAGATAGCACTGAATAAGTTGCGTTGGCTCGGGCACGTGCTACGCATGCCTGGTCACCGCTTACCTAGGAGGGCCTTGTTCAGTCTACCAGGTGTCGGATGGCGCAAGGCTCGAGGTGGACAGAAGTTGATTTGGCAGCGGGAAATGAAGTCACTGACGACCAAACTGGGTGCCGTTGGTCCCTCTCGCCTTCCGGGTTGGAGTCCACGTGACTCACCTTGTGCTTGGCTCGAGACTTTACAGGACATGGCTCGCAACCGACACCAGTGGCGCATATGCTGCCGTCTCCTAATTGGATTATCTGTTTAAAGTGTGTTTGGTGCTGAGTTATCTGCGGGGTAATGGCTGATTATGACGCGTGGCAGTGAAAGCCGCAAGGAAGCTGTCTCGCCGATGCCGCCTTATCTTTGCACGATAGCCAGCTGTTTGTGACGGTATGTTGTCTACACAAGGTGTAGGCGCCTTGACCCTAAATGTTTGCTTAGGGCATCAAGGTTTTCAGGTAAGTCGTCCTTCTCTCCCTCTTCTTATTCTTTATTTCATAGATCCTCATGGTTGTATGGCAGCGAAGCATCAGTTCAAATGGCTGATGTACTGCTGTTGATGATGATGAGATAAACCTTTATCATTTTCTTGAACATGCAAAAATGTTCAATACATCTAATCTCTTTTGGCAGCTTTTTCCATAAGGAGCCATACCTAAGAAGGTCGAAATTTCTCCTTGGGCTGGTCTTGAATTTAGCTAAATAGAATATGCGTTCACTATCTCGCAGTTCATAACTGGTATTTTCCCGAAAGTGCAATTGAGAGGTTCCAACATATGCTTTCCGCCACGCAAGTTTGTGGAGGAAGCACAGATTTAATTGCATTCTTGGTAACCACAGAGGTTCAAGATTCAATTGCTTGCACCTATCTCTGTATGAAAGGACGGTTGAATAGCTAAATATGCGCTTCGTAAAGGTACGTTAGATGTTTTCAATAGCTCTCAAGTCACCCTTTCGCAAATTACTGAACGTAGCACAGCAATCTTCATGCATGGGCCTGATACTGATTTTGAAAGCAATTAGTCTGGTTTCTTTCAAGGTTAGCAGGTGGCATATGAGCCCGACCGACTGCTTAGCCTTTTTCACGATATGATTTGTATGTTCGCTAAAGTTTAACGAACTAGAATATCTTAAACCTAAGCCACGAACAGACTGGCTGATGGGAATGACTTCATCATGAAGCCTGAACACTTCTGCAGCTATCTGACATCCATACGATAGAATACTACACTTCGATGTTGCAAATGTCATCTGCCACATATCAGCCCATCTCTCAATGGTTTTCAAGTCGCTTTGGGTATTGTTAAGTTCAGCGGTACGCTGAAGACATGGGAATGTGTAAACCACCTTTAAATCATCAGCAAACAAATAAGGCTTCCCAAATTGTATAACGGAAATCAGGTCATTTATATACAGTAGGGAGAGTAACGGGCCTAAGACACTGCCCTGTGCCACTCCACTGGTAACCAGACGAGGTGAAGAGATGTAACCGTTGATATCCACAACTTGAGACCGTCCTACTAGGTACGATTGGATCCAAGAGTGAAGCGGATTTGTAACACCGTACTTACTTAATTTATATAGCAGCTTTTTGTGTGGGACTCTGTCAAACGCCTTTTGCATATCGAGGAAGATGACAATGCACCGAAGACCTGAGTCAATTGCTTCAATTAGATGCTTAAGGAAGTCAACTTGGCAGGTAACACCCGAGCCGGACTTCAGAAAGCCATGCTGTGAAGGTGAGAGAAGTTTGTGCGATATTAGGAACGAAACCAAATGTTCCTTAACAATTTTCTTTAGCATGCGTGAGAGAATGGCTGTGTGACTAATGGGGCGGTAGTTCCGGATGTCAGTTTTCGTTCCGGACTTATGTCGCGGTACAACCGTAGCTGTTCTCCAAAGTTCGGGATATTGACCAGACTGGAGAGACAAAGAGATATTTAATAATATGGGAGGGATATCATCTCCACCGTGTTTGAGTAAAGCAGAAGAGATCCCATCGGGGCCAGGTCTGTAGGATGGTTGTAGACAGGTAATCATACGTTTTATCGTAGCGACACTAAGCTCAATCGCTGAGACTTGTTCAGAGAAGTGAAACGAAGTTGACAATTCCAGGGTTTCTTTTTCAAGATTAAAGGATCTAGCAAAGTATGAGTTAAAGGCTTCTGCCATGGCATTTGGGGAACCAGTGCATTCGCTTTCAAGCATGACGTGTGAGAGTAGGTCAGTTTTGCCGCGTCTCATTTTTCTCAGTAATGCAGTCACCAGTTGACTTGTATTACTACAATTTACAGCCCGTTGTTCTTCCTCATGAGACGGGTGTGGTGTTTCATGTCCGTCTCTATTATAAGGCGTTGGAGTCTCAGTAATACGCTGAAGTCGTGAGTACGTTCATATGTTCGAGTTAACACTCGTATTTTCCGCTTATCCTTTGCGTATCCAGCGTACTTAGATGAAGATGAATTATCGAAAACATATGTTCGCTTACCCTGACTTCGGATCATACTATGGGATTTTTCAAAACTTAGAAGAGGATCTCGTATTATCACGGGAGGCAAGTATGCTTAAGCATATGGTCACATTGTCATAGAAGATGTCAGAGGCTCCCTTAATGTCAGATGAAAGAAAGAAATGGTCCCAATTTTGGACCCTAAGCAAAGCAGAGAAATCTACCCAATTAACATTTTGAAGGAAGTGTGGAACCACCGCAGACCTCACATGCGACGACTCAGCTATAAATTTACATCCGACTATTTTGTGATCACATCCAGGGAGACTGTCCATTACATCAGTACCTATCTGGGAGGTGCTTAAGGTAAAAAGTAGGGCTAGTATATTTTTTCCCTATTAGCCACGAGCACATGTTGCTCCCAACCACCAGTGATGACGGAGGTTATGAACTCAGCATGTTTCGCGTTTGTTACTATGTTTGACCAACAGATATTTGGTAAGTTGAAATCTCCACCTACAACTTTATCAAAAGAACCAAGTTCCGACATGTACTTGAAGATGTCAACCAATTGATTCTTATCACTGAAGGTGGCCCCTGGTGAGCGGTATATACAGGCTACAAGAGTTCGCCTAGTACCGAAGGGCATGAGTAACCAAGCGGAATCAATAGTGGGGCATATAAGTGGAAGTGTAAATTCAGACACAAGAACGTTCTGTGAGTAGTAAATTATGCAACCACCTTTGCCTTGCTTTCGATCACTTCTAATAAGCTTGTAACCTTCGATAGAAAGCAGCTGGCTGGACATAGAATCATGACACCAGGTTTCAGTGAGTAAAATCATATAAGGTTTATTCAAACTTTTGAAGGTGCGGAGTAAATGAAGTTTATTCAACAGAGAACGGATATTAAAAGTCCTGGCGCTGTTCATCATTCCACCCAGTATTTACTCCTGCAAGTACATTAGTTCTAGAGCCTTCCGCAGCAAATCCCTTACCGTGAGATTCATCAGTCCTATCGGGATTAGAGGGGGTGAGGGAATGCAAAAGAATGCTGTGGTAATTTGGGGCGATTGAGTTTAAGCGGATAGAGTGTTATTGCCAAAGGGCTCGCAGAAGGCATTGTGAGAGGAGGAGGTGGAAGAGAATATGTATAAGGGCATAAATAAGCGGTCTGCGTTTCAGCAAAGCCATGTACAGGTCTGCCAGGAGAACAGCCTTGGCACATTGCCGGAACAATGGGGAATTGCGGCTTGTCACTCTGTGCAGCAGCATTATTATTCACGACTGTCATTCATCATCATCATCATTACACGTTAGCTGGAGGTGGAAAACACCTCAGCCATTGTGCCGCAATACAAAAGAAAAGAAAAGGAAAACAGTGGCACGCCTGCTGAGTCCCCAGTAACGGATGAACATCGTTCCGAAGAGCTAACAGCTGGCTGCCTAAAAGGAGAATCGTATTATGCCTAACAGGTGAGATCGTGATTGGAAGGGGATACTAAACAGGATGGAGATGGACAAAGGAAATCACAACACAAACGCCATTGGTGCCGGCTCCAAACCATATCAGCAAGTGTGTCCAACCAAACGTGCTCACCGTCCTTAGGACCCCAGCCAGGCAGTCGGGATACACCAACCGACGCCAACTTCGAAGTGAGGGATTTCATTTCTCTCGACCAAGTCACCACTTGGCCTCCCCTCCTCCTCTTCAAACCGCACCCACAACGCGCAAACAATGCACGTCGCGGGAGTCGGTGTGCTGGCATGCGCAACACGTGGCCCAGCCATCGAAGCCTAGTGCGTGATATAATCGTGCTGAGCGGTTCACTCGCTCTTCCTGCATTAAATACGCGACGCCGAACACGCTCATTGCTCACGCGGTGTTCCCACCATACATGAGCTAAGCTGCGAAGGCAGCGATGATCGAACGTGACGAGTCTCTTCATGTCTGTCGACCTGATGGGCCAGGTTTCACAGCCATATAGGAGAGTTGAACGGACGGCTGCGTTGTAAACTCTGCCCTTGAGGGCGAGAGTAATGTCGCGTCTGCACCACAGGTGGCGGAGATTGGCAAAAGCCCCTCGAGCTTTTGCTATACGGTTCGTAACCTCATCTTCAATCCCACGGGTGCTAATATAGCTGCCCAGGTACTTAAATTTCTGAACGACTTCTAGCAGATCACCACCAAGCGTTAGCGCAGGGTTGGGTCCCTGCCAATCTTGGAGAAGTACTTTGCATTTCGATGGAGCAAAGCATAGCCCAAAACGATTGACAGCCAGTGCTAATCGGTCCAGTGCTGTTTGGCTTGTTTGGGAGCTGTCACAGATTAGGGCAATATCGTCCGCATACTCCAAGTCAAGAAGTCGCTCACCAGGAAGTAGCTCCACACCTTCTAGGTCGTGTCCAGCGAACGCTGTTTCCATGACTTCATCAATAGCGAAGTTGAAGAGGAAAGGTGACAGCGGACATCCTTGTCTCACACAGCTGGTGATACTAAAGGGTGACGAGAGTTTGCCATAAACCCTCACCCTGCCCGAACTATGTGCGTACAGCGCTTTGATAATGTTTACATATTTATCAGGCACACCTTTCCTCAGCAGACAATCCCAAAGGGCACATCGATCGACTGAGTCGAAGGCACCTTTTATGTCAAGAAACACGCCAATAAACATGGCGATGCTCCAACACTTGACGCAATGTGAAGATGTGGTCGATGCAGCCCCGACCTCGACGAAATCCGGCTTGCTCTTCACGGATCTGGCTTCCACGAGTGCCAGTCAGTCTGTGGAGAATGACAGAGGCAAGCAATTTAGAGGCAATGGAAATCAGATTGATCTCTATGATTGCCGCATTCTTAACGGGAGCCTCCCTTGAAAATTGGGACAATGACGGAGCGGTTCCAGTCTGTCGGGACTATCTCCTGCTCCCAAAGTTTTACTTGCAACTCGTGTAGATCATCTACTAGAGTAGGTCCCCCGAATTTGAAGAGGGCTGGGAGAATTCTATCTGCCCCTGCGGCCTTATGCAATTTCAACAGCCTGATCTCACGTTCGACTTCTGCGCGTGAGGGCGGATCCGAGGAGGTGGCCCAAGGAGAAGGGCGCTCAATGCCCGAAGAAGAAAGCGATAACTCAGGTTGGTTAAATTGCCTAGCAAAGTGTTCAGCCCAACGCTCCAAGCGTTTTGACAGGCTGTGGATCGGCTGCTTACTCTCATCGCGTATGGTCTGGCTAACACCAGGTCTTCTGCTGCCTGTTTCCCGTATCAGACGGAATAACTTACGATGATTACCAACGGCAGCGGCTGTTTCCATCTCATAGGCACAATGAGATCACCAGGTTTCGCGGTCCTTCTTCAGGCTAGCACGTAGTTTTGCCCTGAGATTTTTGCGAGTCTCATTATATTCGCTTCCAGCCGGAATACGTCGGCGAGCATCCATAAGTTCCAGAGACTGTGTAGAGACCCAATGTCCGGTTTGGCAATTTGTTTTGCCACATGAAGACATGCCTGCTAACAGCAACGCTTGACGAATATGCGACCAGTGATCTTCAACGGTGTTTAGTGGGCGCTTACTCAGCCCAGATCTCAGCGCACTTTGGTACACATTCAGAACATCTGGCTTCGCTAGCTGGCTGGTGTCAATCCGTTCACATCGACGTTGCGGACGTCCACCGAAACGCACCAGGAGGTCGGCACAGACAAGTGCGTGGTCAGAGTCCACGCTCGTGCTCCAAATCGAGCGACAGTTTTGGACACAGCCTCTCCAGCGGTAACTGATCGCGATATGATCGATTTGCGTCCATGGCTGGCCCGAGGCTGGTGGCCGCCAGGTCACACTTCTGCGGGTGCTGTGTCGAAAGTTAGTGCTCGCGAGAAAGAGGTGAGCATCTTCACACAGCTGTAGCAATCGTTCACCATTATCATTACGGGAGCCTACACCATGTTGGCCGCCCAGATGAAGCTCATCAGAGGACAATTTTCCGACTTGGGCGTTTAGATCGCCAGCCAACACCACAGTATCCGTGTATCTTCTGAAACGAAGGAGCTCGTGAAGTTGCTGATAGAAATCATCTTTTACCGAATCAGTGCTACAGTTAGTAGGGGCGTAGGCCGAAATGACAAACAGGCACCGTTTGTCCCCGCGCGACTTCGTAGCACGGAACGAACCAGCTAATCTAACGGTGCACATTCTACTGTTTACTGTGATCCAATCAATCAGGGCAGCTTCAGCCCGGGGACTCAAAACAATGACGACTCCAGCTTGACCGGCATTTGAAGCTGCATCATCGCCAGTCCGGCGCAATGAGAATGTGCCGCCAGTGTCGCATGTGGGGGATCTCAGGGTAAGCACAGATCTCGAACCTTGCAGCCGGGTTTCTGATAAACAGCAAATATCGATCGATAGGGTCTCTAGTGTGCGGGCAAGTGCTGCCTGTTGGTCAATCTGCAGCAAAGTGCGCACGTTGAGGCATGCCAGTCTTATCGAGACACGAGTAATCCAAAGGGAAACGGATGAACTGACGTTGTCCGCTTGGTTGAACATGGACTTGTCAACCGGATTAGAGGGAGGCCCTGCGATTGTGTGTGATTTGAAATTAGAAGACAAGCGACTATTGAAGTAAGCTGGGGGAGGGCCAAGAATTGGGGGATTGAAAATGGGGGGATATAAGTAAAGTTGGAGCGGGACGATAAGAATGAAGAAGCGCAAGAAGGGGTATAAGAAGATGGGAAGGCCTGAGCAGTAGCATCCATACCCCTATCCACCCTGCTCGATGCAGCAGATAGGGCGCCGTTTATTATCCTCTGCGACGGCCAGAGCATCAAGAAATTGTTGTAGGAAAGGTTCATTGTATTACGTGGGCAGAATACTGTCAGGTTTCCCAGGCCTAGACAGGAGAACGATTAGGGTTCTCAACCAAAGCCTTTGGTTCAAAAACCTTACCGCAAGGCAGCGGGTTTTGGCACCGGACTACAGAGCCCGTTTTATGAAATGAGGAGCCACCCCCATTCCAACCCCCAACCTGGAGGACCAGGAGGCTGAGTTTGTCTGTCCTCTAACCATTGACCAATCTGGTATGAGTGGCTCTGAAGGTGCAAAAAAAGCACCACACAGCATAGCTCAATGGATCTCTGAGGCACGCAAACTGTCATTGGGACACGGGGAGTCACCTTTCCAGCACGAAGGCCCCTGTTTGATCTAACACGTTTAGGGCGCGGACCATGACCACTGCTGCTATGTGTAGTCATAATGTCAATGGGCCGTAATGTACCTTCACTGGAGCTATCGATAGTTCCATTTGATGTTTTCGGACTTGCATCTGTTTCAATAGCGGTGTGGGGATTGATCCCAATCCCTACTGGTTTGTCAGAACGTGGTGCATCGAGTGAACCTGCACTATTTTCTATGTCCGCAAGACTATTGTGGTGTGCAGTCGTGAGCATCTCAATTTCCGCTACGCTGTCGCCCGCCTTAGCATCGCTTGTATGGAGAGTGGCCTTGCTAACATTATCTGCGTTTTTAGAAGGAGAGAACCAAACACCGTTGAATGACCTTGGCACTCCAGGAAGGGCGCAGGGGGTATGACTCTGCTTCGGCCCAGGCGAGACATTAGTTGCACTCATGCGTTGAAGCTGACGTTGCAAAGGTGACCTATCTTCGAATAGAATAACTTTGCAAAATTTCGGAACAGATCTTAAAGTATTTTGACTTTTGCTAGACGAACTTACGAGTCTTTTGCTACGAAAGCTGAACAGAGTCAGACAAGGAAAACGTAAAGATTTTTTCCTCAATCTTCTACAACTAATATCGGTCTCAGCGATGTTGCACGCCCTCGAAACAGTATGCCTAATGTTGTCAATCGCGATTGTTGTCAGCTATGTTGAAGGCGATGGCGTTTTTTCCCCTTCTGCATCTTTGGATAACCTCAGAGGCGCCTGCATTTAGGAAGTTTAATGCTTCAATTTGGTGCTTTTGCGCTGAATTAGCCGGAGACTGAATTATGTATGAAACTGACATAAGGATATCTCCGAATGAGTCAAATAACTTTAGTTTCTCATTTTGTTCCGCTAACTGTCTCTCCAACATTTTTATTTTGGATGACAGTGGAGATATGAGAACTGAGAGAACTGAGAACTGGTGCGAAGCAGCGAGTAGAGATTGCTCTGTATAGCTGCATCATTCGTCGTTTTCGGACATGAACTTTTTTTTAATCGTTTCGCTCTCTGTACTTTGCCTCTGCAAATTGTTGGTCTAGTAGCATCTTGAATTGGGACACTGTGTTGGCTTCTACTATATGCTGAGGCAGGTCGTTCCAGACATTCACCACTCTGCGTTCGAAACAGAGTTGATGGGCGACCCGCTTCAAATCCGGGACGATAAGTTTATACCGTATGAGGTCGACAACACTAACTGAACTCTCTGTCATTTGTCTTTTGGATTTATTTACCTGCTCTTGTATCCCAGGTGGCTCGGAATGTGTGCAACAGGGCACAGCTTCCTTGGCACTCGTGACCGCAACGTTATTTACCGTGATTATTCGGTTTTCCGCACTCTTTTTCCTCATTTCACGAATGTTAATGGCAGTCATCTATCTTTTAAATGGGAAGATAAAAGCTGTCTAGTATATGCTATAGCCCAGCGTGAATTCTGGGGTAACAAAGATCATTAAGGTCCAGTGACTTATCTATTCAAGTCAACAAACGGGCCACTGTTTCAGATACAACCAACCATACAAACCAACCGGATGTACGAGCGCTCAGTTGTCCAAATTCCGCCAAGGGTAGATTGTCCTTCAGTAATCAACCGCTCTGTGCACAGGTAGCCCTGAGGTCAAATTCTTGGTGTGCCACGTCACGTTGTGTCGCAAGTTCCAACAAGCATATATGCACAAATCCGGCCAGACAAAGAGATTTGCGCGCGTTCGAGAGAACGCGATTCGCAATGAGGCGTGAGAGCTCTTGGTCAACCAAGGCAGTGTACGAAGATGTAATTGCTTCTAGTCGCCTTATGAAGCTACCGACAGGCTTGGTTTAGGTCTCTTAAATTAGACCTAGCAATAAGCTTTCCGATAACTCCAAAAATCTTGATGAAGGTAGAGAAGTCGTGCACTCGTAGGCGAACGACAGCGCTGAAACACAGCCAGAATTGAAAACCTGATCCGTTAATAGTACCCTAGAGAAGGTTTGCGCAATGGGTAGGCCTGATCGAACCCGATTGATTGAGTGTACCCAGGCCGATGTGCGAAAAAATTTGAATCCAACAACTTGAAAAGTCAGGGGCAACGAAAAAATTCAGACCAGCACGTCAGCAATGTCTCCACAATTCTTGTCTTAGAGTGCGCACATTGAACGTCGCCATGGACACGGGACAGCGTGGCCTTATAAGGGATTGTTGCCGATACACGTCCGGTGCGTGTTGCGAGAAGGTGGCTGCAGATGGTTCTACTCCAGTGACACTTCGGTTGCTGTCAATTAAGCTGCGAATTATAGAAGGAAGGTTAGTAATGGGGGTCAGGACGGGAGTAAGAGAAAAAGGTGGAAAAGAAAGAAGGGAGACGCCAGCAGTAGCATGTTTTCACTTATCCGCCCTGCTGTATGCAGCAGATAAGGCGACCCTTGATAATCTGCGCGACGGCCGATGCAGGATGAAGTTTATGTTGGAAGAAATGATCATGGTTGTAGGTGGGCTAGGATACTGCCAGAGCGTCCAGACCTAGACAGGAGGACGATTAGGGTCCTCATCCAAAGCCTTTGGCTCAAAAGCCTGTCCGCGAGGCAGCGGGGAAGTGGCAATGATTTAGTTTTTAAGAAATGGACACCATCCTATTTCAAACCCCCAACGTGGAGGACCAGGAGACTGAGTTTGTATGGCCTCACCATTGACCAACCTGGTGGCAATATCGCTCAAGACGCCCACAGGCACCACCAAGTATAGCCCAATGGTAAAGGAGGTACGCAAACCGTCGCACCACGTTAAAGTCCAGTCTCGTTGCGACGGAAGCTGATGCACTGGGATTGGCCGCTTACTTGGATATGGGTTCGTCGACAGGGCAGGAATGACGCTCCGCATCCACATGTGAGTTGAAACTATGAGGTAAAAGGCTATCAATGCAAGGTGGGGGAAGGCCAAGGATTATGGGGTTGAAAAGGGGAAATAAAAGTGAAGCTGGAACGGGACGATAAGGGTGAAAAAGCGTAAGAGGGGAATGCGAAGACGGAAAGGTTTGAGCAGTAGCATCCATACCCCTATCCACCCTGCTCGATGCAGCAGATAGGGCACCGTTGATTATCCTCTGCGGTGGCCAGAGCATCAGGAAATTGTCTGACGAAAGATTCATAGTATTGTGTGGGCAGGATACTGTCAGATTGCTCAGGCCTAGACAGGAGAATGATTAAGGTTCTCAACCAAGTCCTTGGTTCAAAAGCCTTACCGCAAAGCAGCAGGTTTGGTGTTTTTGCTAAAAGAGGTCCGTTTTAAGGAATAAGGTGCCATCTTTATTCCAACCCCCAACTTGGAGGACCAGGAGGCTGAATTTGTCTAGCCTCTAACCATTGACCAATTTGGTATGAGTGGCTCTGAAGGTGTAAAAAAACCCACCTAGCATAGCTCAGTGGATCTCTGAGGCACGCAAACCATCGCACCACGGTAAGGTCCAGCCTCTGCGATGGATGGGCTTCCAGATACCTAGTTTAAAATCTGAGTGCGACTTGCTAGAAGTTCAGAGGCGTAGCTCGAAATTTCTCGTGCAGCTTCGAGGTCTTGCTTACCCTGAACTTAATCTCAAAGGATCCTCGTCGGTGCCGGGTAGATCTTATCTACAACAGGGCGCTCCTAAGAGGAGAACTTGGAAGTGAGGAACAAAAGCACTTTGGCTCAACGTGGACAGCTCGACACGAGACCACCAGTGGAAGTTGTACAAGAGCCGAATGCTTTACGTCCGTCCAGAGGCCGTCCTGTCAATACGTGTAGTGAATGATTGGAACAGCCTGCCGGAGATCACTGCTGATGCACCGACAGGAACGTTACAAACGGCTGCTTGACTGCCATCTGATGAGTACGGCAGGGCTCTGCTGCATCGGCGACAATCCCCAGAGGAATGACGCTTCGCAGCCAGTTGCGTCAAACCTGCACTAAATCGGAATCGACGGAGTTGACAAGAGTCTCCCCTCCTGCTCTCTACACACCAACGAACAACTGTTTATTATGGGTTGCAACCCAAATTTCTTGATTTATGGCCTGCTGCCGATCTGACAGGAAAGGAGAGTAGGTCAAAAAGAGTTAGAGCAGTGGTTCTACACTACTCTCAGGATGACCGTAGCCCTAATAAGTTAATTGTAAACCGCTGAAAGTTGTACCACAGCTAAACAACCATCACTCGTTCGTTCGCCGTGTTAGCATTCGTTGGTCCGCCCGTGGAACGGAAGCGCGTTGGTTCTGCCACCATCCACTAGGCTCAGACTCGATAACCTGGGCAGTTTTGACAACTGCATCCAGTGCGCCATTACGTGTTATCCCCTCGCATGTTGCATTTAGTGTAGCTTCTTACTAGATAGTTATGACGTGTTACACACGGATGGGGCTTATTTAGGAAAGTTGCAATTGTAAGAATACTGGATTTCAGGATCGCTGGTGGACTGACGTATGCACAAAATCTGATTGTCTATTTTGTTTTACCCCTCAGGGATCGGGTGACCATAGAACATACTTCATCCATTAAACGGGAATTTCACTAACCATGTGTTGTAACAAATCTCAAGGGAATGAAGCTCATAGTAGCAGCAGTGTGCTCTAAGGCTCACCACGCCGATGTTTGTAGGCAGCCCTGTCCGCACAGATGGACGGCTAGCCGTCCCATTTGGATGTGTTTTCGGTCACTCGCAGAGACAAAAGTTAACATGAAATTAAATGGCATGATCTGTCCAGATATGCCGTTAAATACGATTACACATCTTTATTACCTCTGTACCTTGCCAAAAAGGCGTTATTTTGAAGAAAATCGTAATTTCAGTCAGCGCGAGTGACCACTAGAGCTCTTTGAGTGACCAATTTTTTTGCCCCCAGGCGTCACAAATTTTGGTTAATCAATGCATTTTTCCTCAAGACACCCTTATTATTTACTGTGAATGCATTTTTCCTAGTGTATATATGGTTGGCGGCATCCGGTTTCGGATTTGCCTGTCACTGTGGATAGCCACAGGACGCTGGCACCTACAGAGGGACCATGGATGGCTTGCGCTACACCACCCACAGCTCCATCCACTCACCCTATATCCAGTGTAAACCCGAAGGGATAAGACCGGGAGGCATGCGGATGGGAGCCACGTTTCATCAACGGAGCCGACCCACACTCCTTCACAGACGAACACAAGCATGCACACAAGGCGGTGGCTGCACCGTAGTCCGCTCCACACTGAGTGCATGGAACCACTCTTCGAGCCTAGCAAGATCACAAGGACTGTGCACGCCGTCCCCTCCAGCAACGACTAACTGTCTCCTGGAGCCAGTATGGATGAGGTAGTGGGTAATAAACAGCTAGGCGCCTTGTCAACATACACATCAAGCGCAGCCACACCTGGGATGTCAAACAACAGCCAATCATTCGAAATGCCGATATCAAATAAAAGATATCGACTAAAGTAAACGTATATGACGACATAAATACTCGATAAATGAACATAGGGAGGAACTTGGTTATAAGCGAATCCACGATAAATACAAAATGTCCGAAAGTTAGTTAGGAAATACCATGTGATAAAGTTACACAAGTTTGCCACAATTAGCATTAGCGACGTGTGCGAGTTAGGAGAAGATTATCAGCTACGCAGAACAAACCAAATAAAGTGGGATGAAATTTACCCAGCTTAAAAATACTTAGTTTAAGTGTAAGTTGGTTTAGCCCAACTGCGGTGAATAAGCATCATGAATGCAACATCACAGTTTAATAGAAATTGTGCCATCAGAACCATAGCGGAGGCAAAAATAATGGAGAAAATAGAAACATGAAATGCTATAAAAACGGAAAGCGATATTTTGGTTTTACGCACGCCATTTTGCATTTTTTTGGTTTTGTTTCGTGGTTTTGTTGTGTGCATTAAAGTGGGGTAAGATGGCAGAACAACATTGACGCCACTGATGTCAGTTGCGGGCCATGACATTCAATGTTTCTAATCCAATCCAATGTCATCCATTGTTTTTCTTAGTTACAAATACCACCAACATTAAACCGAAATCGATTCCCAAATTGTAATTACATAATACCATATCCGTCAAACTAAACCCAAATTTTCCTCGAGTGAGCAAAATTCTTCCAAAACGTGTCCAATTGGGACGGCCGGGGCACGAAACCTGGCCACTCAGGGCGCTCCAATGGCCACTGGCGCTGACTGACATTGCCATTTCATTAAAAATTAACGCCACATAGTCATAGAACTTAGGTACTAAGGAGGTGCAATCTTATTTAACGAGTTATCTGGACAGATCACGCCATTTGTAAACGCATTAATCTTATGCCTCGGCGAGCGACCAAAAACGTGCCCGAATGGGATGCCTGGCCGTCCATCTGTGCGGACAATGTAGTGGAGTGATTGTTGGAACACCCTGACTGGTCGTTTATTTCCGACGTTGCCCTAACCTGTGCCGTGAATGCCTATTTCCGAGTCACAAATATCGTAACACGTTGGAATTCGATTCCAAAATCGTAATGCCGCACTAAAGGTTATGCTTATGACCGAATTTTTTTTCCTCATGTGTCTTACTGAGTCGGACAGGGCACAAAAGCGGTCGCCCAGCCGAAGCATTTCGGTCACTTGCGCGGATTGAGAGTGTGATTTTATTAAGGACTAACGGTTGAATATTCATTGCTGTATTTAGACCTTGCGTAATTTATTTTCTTTTCTGTTCCTCTGCAAGTTACTTAAGGACATGTTCAAATGGGACCTCAGGCCGTCCATCTGTTCCTCTTTCTTTTTCTCCTTCAAGTTTAGATGGGACCGGAACGATAGGAGAATCCCGTGAGTATTCCATCTTGAGTGGATTGTTGAGCCAAGAATAGATGAAGTGCTCAGTTATTGATGGATCTAAAACGGAACACCCGTATTGCACCCTGGCCAACCAGTTAATGCCCACGTTTCCTGTCCTAGCAGTCCCTGTTGTGGCAGTCACGTGAAGTAAGCAAAGGATAAGAAGAGAAATCGAAGGTACAGAATAAGGAAGTGCATTTGAAATAAGAAAATAATACCAATGCGTGAAGAAAAGTAGAGAAAATAAAACCGAAGTACGAAGATGCGAGTTACTCAGGAAAATGGTAAGGTTTCGTGTTGCCACCCAATAGCGTCAAGTTGCCGCTCAAACCCCTTAACCGTAGATTCCCTGAAAACACTTTCTGGAAGCATGTTCCAGCGCTCGATGACTCTGCATGACGACCGGATTTCCACCCTAATCCGATCGGACCGCGGTTTGTCCAGCTCCAAGGAATAACCGCGTAAAACAGAGTCTAGCGGGACTGAATAGCCCAGATAAATCTGGACCAGATAGGCGCAAATTGAAAATGCCAGTGAAATTCGCAGACCGTGAAACTAGTCGCAGCGTCGTGCTAGAGTCCTGTAAACGGGTCTCGCTGGGACAGCAGGCATCAATGACCGTAGTTTCTAGAGTGCGAGCAAGGGCTGCCTGTGATCCAATCTGCATCAGTATCCGAAAACTGAAGGTTGGCAGCTTGAATTTGGAACGGGGCGCTAGAGATGGCTTGCCAACACGACTTGGCACATCTTCGGACCTAGGCTTCTAATCCGCATAGTCAGAACGTTCGCACAAGGCGGCACGATGTTGTGAACTCGAAAACGGAAGGGGAAGACCAAGAATGGGGGGTTGAACAAACGTGGAATAAAGTGACTAAACTGTGGTGCGATAAAACGTGGTTTGGCAGCTTCAGCCGCCAGCACGGCCGATGCGATCAGTTCGAGAGAGTGTGAGTAGATAGAGCGAGGGCGGGGAGAGCGATCGAATAATTATTGAGACATTTATCCATAGGTTGTGTGGGCTTTGTACTTCCCGGTTACCCAGGCCGAGGAAGAGGGTTGATTTTGGGGCCCCCACCCGGAGCCTTGGGTCATAAAGACGTAACCCGCAAGGCAGCGCGGCGAATGGCGTATACCGCGACCGTTGGGAGCCGGCTCTCTAGGCGAGAGGCTTTCGAGTAGAGGCAAATTACTTAGGGCGCCCAAAGAACCCCAGTGAAGCGTCAAAGATTACCGAGCTCGCCGCGAAGCACGAAGGGCGTTGACAGCCGGGTGGCTCATACGCCTTCATAGAAGCCGGTGGTCTTCCGGTAAGTACTCACTTCTGGTCACAGTGGTTAGTGACCCTATAGCTGGTCACATTGGCTTTGACACAACCTCTTGCGAGCTCTTGTGGTATATAATGATGAACCAGGTGACCAGCCCAGAACCCCCACTCTCTAGGACGCCGCCGCTGATTGTCCGCGACTGCTTATTCATCTCGCCTACGAACAGCCGAGACTTATTCACAGTTGTATTCACAAGGAAGGCGTTCCTCCATTCGCAACCTGGGGACGCGCCCGGTGACGTACACCTCAGACGAACCAATTAGTAATCAGCTCACTTCCGGGGTACCCCCCGTACCCTCCAGCAACGACCAACTGTCTCCTGGAACCAGTATCGAGGAGGTAGTTGGTAACAGACAGGTAGGCACTTTATCAACATACACACCAAGCACAGCCATACCGAGGATATCAACTAACAGCCAATCACTTGAGACGATGATATCAAATAAATTAGAGCAAATAATGCATACTGAGATGCTGACATAACTCTTCAAAAATAAGCAAATGAAATAGATTGGTTGCCAACAAATCCGCGATAAAATTTTCGCCATTGTGACCCTTTCTTGAAATGTATTTCCGACGTCTTGAACCTAAATTGTATAGTTTGCGACATCCGGTTTCGCATTTGCCTGTCACTGTGGCCAGCCAGGGACGCCTGCGCCTACTGAGGTACCATGGGTGGCTTTCGCTGCACCACCCACAGCTCCAAGCACAAACCTTATATGGAGTATAAATCCGAAGGAATAAGACCGGGGGTCATGTGAATGGGAGCCACGTTTCATTAACGGAGCCGGTCCACACTCCTTCACAGCAAACGCAAGCACGCTGTATTTGGAAATCAGTCGCACACAAGGCGGTGGCTGAACCGTAGTCCGCTCCACACTGAGTGCATGGAACCACTCTTTGATCCTAGCACGACCACAAGGACCGTGCACCCCGTCCCCTCCAGCAACGACCAACTGTCTCCTGGAGCCATTATGGACTAGTGGATAATAGACAGGTAGGCACCTTGTCAACATGCACATCAAGCGCAGCCACACCGGGGATATCAACCAACAGCCATTCATTCCTAAGTTCACTTGTTCGCCGAGCTTCATAATTGGGATGCAAATGTTTTATCACCAAACGAAGTGACTTCGTCAGTGCGCTGACAAAGTTACCTCGTTTGGTGATAAAACGTTTGCATCCAAATTACGAAGTTTGGCTAACAGGTGAACTCTGGAACGATCAACCCGAGCTACCAGTGCATCAAGTCATTTTGAAGAACAGGCAATCACTTGAAAGGTCGATATCAAATAGTACAAAGCAAATAATGCATACATATACTGTGACATAACTCTTCAATATATGGGTATATGGCACACACACACACTGTATACGTTAGCTATTGGTTTGAAACACCTCAGCTACTGTGTCTCGATAGCTAAAAGAAAAAGGGAATACAATGCAACAGGTGCAAGCCAGCTGAGCTACCGGTAACGTATGGGCATCGTTCCGGTAAGCTACCAATCGGCTACTATGCAGCAGAAAAGAAATAATTTACTATACAAAATTGTAAAATTCTAAATAATGAGATCGTGATTGGAGGGGGAGGCTAAGAAGGATGGGGTGGGACAAAGAAACAGCACGAACGCCACTGAGGTCGGCTCCTAGCCATATCAACATGTGTATCCAACCAAAAGTGCTCATTGTCTTTCGGACCCCAACCAGGGAGCCGAGACGCGCTAACTGATGTCAGCTTCGAAATGAGGGCCTTCATTCCTCTTGACTAAGTCATCGCTTGGTCACCTCTTTCATCCACACCCCCGGCGCGCAAACAACGCACGTTGCGGGATTCGGTGTGCTGGCATGCGTAACACGTGGCCGAGCCATCGGAGCCTGGTGCGTGAAATGACGGTGCTGAGCGGTTCATTTCCTTTTCCTGTGCCGTTAACAAGGTGTCGAACATGCTGGTTGCTCACGCAGTATTCCCATCAGATGTGCGCTAAATTGCGAAGGCATCGGTGGTCGAACGTAACCAGCTTCTTTATGCCCGGCAATCTTAGGGGCCAGGTTTCACAACCGTACAGTAGGGTCGAACCTACCGCTGCATTGTACACTCTACCCTTCAGGGCGAGAGTGATGTCACGCCGGTGCCATAAGTGGCGAAGGTTAGCAAAAGCGCCTCGAACTTTCGCTATCCGGTTCGTGATCTCATCCTCAATCCCACGGGTGCTGATACAACTTCCCAGGTAGTTGGATTTTTGAACGACTTCTAGCTGATCCCCACCAAGCGTCAGCGCAGGAGGCGGTCCCGACCAATCTTTGAGGAACGCTTTGCACTTCGAGGGTGCGAAGCAAAGCCCGAAGTGACGGACAGCTAGTGCTAATCTGTCCAGTGCCGCTTGGCACGTTTGTAAACTGATACAGATTAGGGCAATATCGTCAGCATACTCCAAGTCAAGAAGTCGTTCTCCTGGGAGCAGATCCACACCTTTTAAGTCGTGTCCTGTGAACGCGATTTCCATGACTTCGTCGATAGCGAAGTTGAAGAGGAAAGGTGACAGCGGGCATCCTTGTCTCACGCCGCTGGAAATACTAAAAGGCGACGACAACTTGCCGTAAGCCCTCACTCTGCCCGAGCTACGAGCATATAATGCTCGGATAATATTTGCATATTTATCGGGCACACCTCTCCTGAGTAGACAGTCCCAAACTGCATGTCTATCCACCGAATCGAGTGCACCTTTGATATCGAGGAACACGACAATGGTGGGCCGCCAATATATGTGACGGTGCTCCAACAACTGACGCAAGGTGAAGATGTGGTCAATGCAGCCACGACCCCGACGAAATCCAGCTTGCTCTTCACGAATGTGGATGGGAGCCACGTTTCATCAACGGAGCCGGCCCACACTCCTTCACAGCAAACACAAGCACACTGCATTTGGGAATCAAGCGCACACAAGGCGGTGGCTGCACGGTAGTCCGCTTCACACTGAGTGCATGGAACCACTCTTTGATCCTAACACGGCCACAAGAACCGTGCACCCCGTCCTTTCTAGCAACGACCAACTGTCTTCTAGAGCCGGTATTGACGAGGTAGTGGGTAATAGACAGGTAGGCACCTTGCCAACATGCACATCAAGCGCAGGCACACCGGGAATATCAAGCAACAGCCAATCATTTGAGAGAAAGGTAACAAATAAATTAAATCGAGTAATGCATAAGGAAAGGGTGACATATATCTTAAAGTAATGAGCATATGCAAGAAGTTATTTGCAGAAGCATAGGAGATAAGTCCACAGGATCAGAAAGTGTACTTTATGGAAATTCCAAAAACACGAAAATGTTATCGAAATCGACTAAAATTGGCTTAACTGACGTGTGCAAGTGTATAGAAGAGAGTATAAGTAGGCATTTCTATGGGAAAGAAAAGCATTAGGAAAAAATTGAAAACCCACTACCTGAAACAAACAGACTTAGCACGCCAGTACGCGGTTAGTAAATCGAATGCAGCGTACCTACAAACGCCGCGCCGGTTCTACCTACTTTTTCTGCAGGACCCGTCGTCGCTTCTGTAGTGGTCTTGAGTGGCCTCGCTCATGGCTCACTAGGCATTTATATGAGAAGGAAGGCATTAGGACGAAACTGAAAACCCACCACCTGAAATAAACAGACGTAGCATGCAAGCACGCGGTTAGTAAATCGAATGCAGCGTACCTACAGACGCTGCGCTGGTTCTGCCTACCTTCTCTGCAGGACCCGTCGTCGTTTGGGTAGTGGTCCGGAGTGGCCTCGCTCATGGCTCACTAAGCCTGCCTGACTCAGGCACTCGCGACCGCATGTTCTACAGCACCATGCGCTTGATGTCGATGGAGAACAACCCATGGGTACTTACCGCTTCCGCACTTGCCGCTTCTTCTCTACACGCATGAGAGCTTTCTCCTGCACCTCGGCAACTGCCTTCGTGATCAGATCGCGCCATGCACGCCAATCAACCGCCTTCGATTCCCATGATCTGCAATCAAGATTAAAACCTGTGAGACTCACTTTGATCATGTCCTGTTAACGTAACTTTGGTTTCCCCACGTGCCGCTTCCCAATACTCAGCTGAGCATATAATATCTGCTTCGGTATCCGTGTCGAATCCATACGGCTCACATTACCGATCCACCTCACGTGTCTCAGTAAAAGTATGCAGTCCACTGCTGACATTCCACTTTGTGGTAACACTTCCGTGTCTACAACTCTGTCGCCCCAGCCGATGCCCAAAATCCGTCGCAAACACCTGATGGAACCGCTCGAGATATCGCACATCCCTCCGGTACATCGTCCACGTATCACTACCGTATAGAAGAACGGACAGCACCATGGATTTGTACATCATCAGCTTCGTGCCAATGGTAAGCTGATGGTTGTTCCACACTCGGTACTCAAGGTTCTCGAATGCCGCCACTGCCTTCGACACGTGAATACGAAGCTCACCGTGAAGCTGCTGATCAGTCGACATCACACTCCCAAGGTAGCAAAAGCGCGAGGTGGTTTCTAAAACTTCAGCACCAATGCTGATTCGCGGCAATATTGAAGATTGCACCTACGGTGAAGTCTGAAAGAGACAGACAGTTTTGCTTGTGTTGATGGGTGCGCCGAAATTTTGCCGCTGTCGAAGCCAGAGCACTAGTCATGTGCTGCAACTCAGTCGTCAGCAAACAGAAACTTACCGATAGTCGTCTCACAGACTTAAGTTCTCGCATCGAAACAACGAATATCCAACAACCCACCATCAATACGGTGCTCCACGCGAACACGGTAAGCACAAACGGCATCAGAAGCACAGGACATCATTGCATGAAGAGAAATTTTAAACAGGGCAGGAGGTAAGACACAGCCTTGCTTCACACCAGTGACAACTGCAAAGTCATCCGAGGTCTCTCCACTCAGCTGCACACTCGCTCGCATACCACTGTGCAGACATACAATTAAACATACAAACTTACGCGGGCAACCAAACTTACCCAACACCAGCCACAATGCCTCGCGGTTCACCGTATCAAATGCCTTGGTGAAATCAACAAAAAGCGGGTACAACGGTTGGTGTCGTTCTCTGCACTTCTCTTGCAACTGACGAGCCGCAAACACCATATCTATAGTGCTGCGACCCGAACGGAATCCACATTGCTCTTCCGCCACGTTCGGTTCCACAACCTGACTGACGAGGCGGTTGAGCAGGATTCGGGCAATCACCTTGCCCACACAACTCAGCAAGTTGATGCCAGGATAATTCGTGCAACATTGCTTGTTGCCTTTGCCCTTTTACAGTGGTAGCACAAGGGCATCCTTCAGCTCAGGAGGCACCTCCTCCTCAATCCACACGCGTTGCACCAAGTGGTGCAGCGCAGTCACCAACGCGGGTCCGCCGTGCTTCAATACTTCAGGCGGGATCCCGTCGGCGTCGGCACACTTGCCGTTTCGCAGCTGAGCAAGTGCTCTCTGCGTCTCATCGAGTGTCAGCGTGTCCACCGGATTCGCCTTCACATCATGCTGCTTGAGGCCATTCAAAGTAGGCCAGTCGATCTCCGAACGGTTGTTCAAGAGACAGTCAAAGTGATTTCGCCAGATCTGCATTATGTCTGCAGTCTGTGTGCAGGTAGTGCCAGAACTACTATCGATCAGCGTCTTTAGCGGCTCCCATCTCGGTCCATACACCGCCATCATGGAGTCGAAGAACTTCTTGTGTTTGGGGGTTCGGCGTAGCATTCCATCTGCTTCGCCTTCTCCGTCCACCATGCATTTTTTATGCGACGAAGCTCTGGGGTCCGTCGCCGTCGAAGTTTGCGAAAATGACTCTTCTTCCCCAATTCACCGGAGACTGCCAATGTGCAGCAAATGCTGCATTCTTCTCCGACATCAATGCGCCGATCGTCGCATTTTTCTCATCAAACCAATCAGGCCGCTTAGAGTTCGCGCCCGATGGTCTCCTCGGCAGCAGCTGTCATCTGGTCGCGAATGTGGTGCCACAGGTCGCCCACTGTGGCTATGCAGTTCACATCACCACACAGGCGTGCAGCCATTGCCTTCTCCAGCTCAGTACGTTTCGCCACAGTACCGAGGGAGAGAATGTTAAATTTGCGCGGGTTCACGGCGGGAGTGCAATACATAGATTTACGAAAATATATATACAGTTTGGTGCGCACCAATTTGTGATCAGTGCCACACTCAGCTCCACGCCGTACATGTGTCATGCGCACTTCATGCATATCACGGTGACGTACGATGACATAGTCGAGCAGGTGAGCGTGACCACTCCGTGGGTGCGTTAAAGTTGCTATATCATTCGTACTCAGTGCAAACCGAGTGTTCGTGATCGTCAGGCCGTGAGTGGCACACAGTGAGAGCAGCCTGTCACCGTTCGCATTCGCTGAACCAATGCCATGCGAACCGATAACATTTGTCCACACCGATGCATCATGCCCAACGCGCGCGTTGAAATCACCCAGCAGAAATAGTTGCCGCTCCTCGGGACACCGTATAGCTCAGTGTAGAACTGATCACGCGTGTCATCAGGATAACACACGGTCGGACCGTATGTGCTTATAAAGGTGTCAAACTTATCTCTTCCGAGTCGTAGGCGAACAGTCATCAGTCGCGCGCTGATGCCTGTTGGTTCACCCACGAGCTGACCATGGAGGCGATCGGATATGGCAAATCCGACCCCATGATCACATGGTGCTGAGGTGGCGTTGCCCACCCAGTAGAATGTGTAGCCAGCACCTGCTACATGCAACTTACCGTGCTCAACGAGTCGAGTTTCACTGAGCGTCGCAATATCGATTTTGTAGCGCGCCAGCTCCATCGCGATGAGTGCAGTGCGTCGCTCCGGGCGCTCGCTGGAGTTCCGGTCCAGTAGTGTGCGCACGTTCCAGCACCTGATGCTGAGTGGTTTGCGCGCAGGCATACGATTGCATTGGTGGGCAATCGCAAGCGAGGTGGTCGTTGTGCTTCGGAGGTTTGCTTGAGGGACTCCACCCGGAGCCTTTGGCTTAATAGCCTGATCTACGAGGCAGTGGGTTGTTTGGAGGTTTGCTTGAGGTACTCCGCCTGGAGCCTTTGGCTCAAGAGGCTGACCCACAAGGCAGTGGGTATTTTGGAGGTTTGCTTGAGGGACTCCGCCCGAAGCCTTTGGCTCAATAGCCTGACCCACAAGGCAGTGGGGAGCAGATCCAGCTCGGGAATGTGATTGCAGAGACAGCTTGGGATCTGCTTGACGGCTGTCACACGCAGCCTTTGAGGTACTGGAACGATTTATACATATTTTGCGACCTTAGTAGGATACACTTGCGACCACGGCCAGACGCAGGTGGGTTTTGGCGGGTTTGCACCAATTTGATCAAGGGCTGCCTGGCTTGAGCCGGGCAGTAGCAAACCGTTGAACTCCTCGGAGGTGCCCTCCCACCGTCAGAGACAATGCGTGGCGCTCGTGCTCTACACCAATCGAGCTGTGAACTTATAACCCGTAGATTTGTTGTCTGCCATGGCTAGGTTTTACGGGAAGAGGGCCATCGACCAATTCCTAACCTCCGAAGAGGATGGACTGGGATACTTGCATGGCGCCCACACCTGAAAGGAGAACGACTCGGGTCCTCAGCCAAAGCCTTCGATTAAATGAACACCCGAAAGGCAGCGGGTCTAGCACATGGTTAGTTACTGACTCATGCGGATTGGTATCCTGGATCTTAACAGGGAGAAAGGCGTAACCCAACTCCAACCAAGCGGTCGCCACGAGGAGGCGTCCAGGACATGAGCAAATGGCACAACATTAGCAGCAGTGGGTAGACCATCTGTCAGGATCTAGCCACCACCAACCTCAGCGCACCATAGGCTCTCCCGCGATATATATATATATATATATATATATATATATATATATATATATATATAAGCATTGATTATTTAAGATATCGAGCGGTTTCATCAACAGTGTCTGCGGCGGATTCTGCACTTCGGTTGTTGCCACAGCGTTGCAGGCTTGGAGGTGTTGCGCCCAAGTGGAGTGTATGCAGTGGACTGCACACTTTTGCTGAGACACCTGAGCTGGCTCGGTCATGTGAGCCGTATGGATTCGACACGTATACCGAGATAGTTGCCGTAAGGCCAACTGAGTGCAGGAAAGCGGCACCTGGGAAAATCGAAGTTACGTTACCAGGACATGATCAAAGTGAGTCTATCACGTTCTGATGTTGTTTACAAGTGCTGAGAATCGAACTCAGGTTGTCGGCACAATGCGCGACCTGATCATAAAGGCCGTTGTTGAGTTGCAAGAGGAAGCCCTCATGCATGCGGAAAAGAAGCGGCATGTACGGAAGCGACAGGCGCCGATAGGTATTACTCCATCGACATCGAGCGCGTGGTGCTATAGCACATGCGGTCGCGAGTGCTTGAGTCAGGCAGGCCTAATTAGCCGCGAGCTAAACCACTCCGGACCAGCATGGCGACGACGACTTGTCCTGCTGAATACGTAGGCAGAACCGGTGCAGCGTTTGTAGGTATGCTGCATTCGATTTACTAAAGGCGTGCTTGCGTGGTGTTTTTTTCCTTTGATTGATTTGCTATCGTATCTCAATGCATTTTTTGCCTCATTGTTTACCTGAATAATCTTCCATTAACTTGCACACGTCGCTTATGCTAATTGTGGTTAAGTTCGCCAACATTTTCGCTTTTTGGCATTTTCTTGAAATATATTTTGTGACATCTTTGGTTTTTCGCGGATTTGTTGCTTACCAATTTATTGGGTATGCTCATGTAGCGTAGGTCTACGTCAGCATTTTCGTACGTTTTATTCGATAACTATTTTTTGATATTCTCCTTTCAATCGATTGGCTGTTCTTTGGCATCCCCGATGTGGCTGCGCTTGATGTGCATGTTGACAAGGTGCCTACCTGACTATTATCCACTACCTCGTCCATACTGGCTCCTGTAGACAGTTGGTCGTTGCTGGAGGGGACGGGGTGCACGGTCCTTGTGGCCGTGTTAGACTCGAAGAGTGGTTCCATGCACTCAGTGTGGAGCGGACTACGGTCCAACCAACGTCTTGTGTGCGCTTGATTCCCAAATACAGCCTGCTTGTGTTTGCCTGTGAGGAAGTGTGGGTAGGCTTTGTTGATGAAACGTGGCTCCCATCCACATGCTTCCCGGTCTTATTCCTTCGGGTTTACACTGGATATGGGGTGTGTGATTTGAGCTCTGGTGGATGCAACGCAAGGCAGCCATGGTCCCTCTGTAGGCACAAGCGTCCTGTGGCTGGCCACGGTGACAGGCAAATCCGAATCCTGATGCTGCGAACCGTATACACTATCTTTCTACAGACAATATGCCATCCGATCCATGATGGAACGAATGGGGATATGATGTACAATATATGAAATAGCGAGTTTTTGTGTTTTGCGCAGGACGTTGTCAGTTTTTTGTTTCTGAGTTTCTGTTTTGGCTTAGACATAAACTAATAGCTGTTGTGGTCGAACAACGCTGTCGCCACTTTTGTCTGTTCGCGCCATAACCTTCAGCTTTTCTAATCACGGATTCCGAGTTGCGTGGGGCGCATTCTGGACGGCGGACCGGTCCGACGGGTGCTTAGCTTGAGGCTGTATTCGTCATTGATTGTCTGCTGCAGCACTATTTCCACTTGCTTCGGGGAGCACAAATAACGCTCAACGGGAAGGCGATAGTCCGTCATGCGCAATACGTGGCTGAGCCAACGCTTGCGGTGTTCGAGAATAACGGTTTGCATGCGTGGGCTATTTGCTCCAAACACACTCTCTCGGACTACTTTGTTGCTCATCTGATGCTGCCGCCGCACGCGAGCAATCCTGCTCAGACAACGATCGTACCAAACTGATAATCGTTTGATATTCCGATCTAATCGGCTAGGTTTCAACCGTATATGGAGACCATACGGAGAGAGGTAATTTATACCCTGTTCTTTTGTTTGAGACTGACATCACGATGACTCCATAGTTGTCTCAGCCTGATGTATGTTAGACGGGCCTTTGTTATCCGTTGTGAAACCTCATCCCTAAAACCGCCGCCAGCTGAGATGCAACTCCTTTGGTAAGTGAAGCAGAGGACTTGTTCCAGGACGTCACCTGCAATGATGGGGGCAGGCACGGGCATCTGCCAATTCTGTAGTAGTATTTCACTTTTACATGGTGTGAAATACATGGCATGCTTAGGCGCCTCCATCGCTATGCGGTTCAAAGTGCTCTGGACGGCTTGTTGATTGTCCTCACTCCATGCGATATCACCGGCGTAGTCTAAGACCCCGACTCCATCACCTGTGAGAGCCTTAATACCGCAGTTTTTAGGGTCTTTCATTGCTCGTTGGACGACATCAATGGCAAAATTGAAGAGGAATAGTGAAATAGTACCACCTTGGCGTATGCTTCTGGTAACAGCAAACATACTGGAAAGCGTGATGTAAGCTCCGGCTGCCCGACGTGTGGTTGTAGAGATGTTACAGGATGGCTACAAACTCGTCGGGCACACCTTTCCTTAATAGACAGTCCCACGACGCAGATCCATCTACTGAATCAAATGCCGCTCGGATGTCCAAGAGCACTACGATTGTTGGCCGTCGGTGGACGTGACCGAGTTCGCGAAGTTGGTAGATTGTGAACATTTGGTCAACACAACCTCTCCCTGGATGGAAATCCACTTGTTCCTCTCGGGAAACGCCCTCTCTAGTCGCTGAAAGCCTGTGGATTAGAGCAGACACGAAAATCCTGGGCGCGACAGTGATCAACGGAATTCCGCGGTAATTGGCTCAATCCTGGCGGAAGCCTTGTGAATCGGAACAATGACCGATTATCTCCATGCAATTGGGACTTTCTCGTCAATCCAGATTCTCTTGAACAGTGACGTGGTTTGGCTGACAAGTGCATTCCCGCTATTTTAGAATTAAACCGGGGGTAGGCTATCAGGACTGGGAGCTTTATGACACTTCAAAGATTTGATTACGCTTCGGATCTCTGTTTCGGTAAGAGGGTCTGTGGCGATAGGCCAAACACTATCCGAGGGAAACGAAGGAGTCATAGTGGGTTGTGTTGAGCAGTTAAATCGAAAAGCAAAGTTCACTGCCTAGTGTCCCAAGCGCCCGTGTACTTTGGTTATTTTCGTGCCGCCCGACTCATAAATTGTCCGACTGACAGCAACCAGTGATCTTGATGAGGCAAATTAAACGGTGGAAGTTTCCAGCCGAAGCAGCGGCTAACATCTCAGTAGCTCGTTTTGACCACCAGGATTTGACTTCAGCTGTGGAGAGATAAATCGACCAAGTTCATTGTGCTTCGCACCGGCGGGCACAGTCCGTCGACGATTTAGCAGTTCCGAGGATCTTACCTACATCCAACTTGTGGTTATGCAGTAGGTGAGTCCGCACCTGGACAAGCCGACGAACAGCATGGTTTGTTGCAAATCTGACCAGTGTTGACCAACTTCCAGAGCAGAGGATAGAGTGAGATTTTCACGAAGCCTCTGTTGATACTGCGTTTTCACCGTTGGAACCTCCAACTTGTAAGTGTTCAGTCGGGTTTTCTTGGCCCTGGGTAAGCCGTTGAAATGCACACACCAATGCATGACCAGTGTCAACGCAAATTGACCGAAATGATCTGCAATCGCTCACGCTGCCGCGCCACCTGGAACTTATGGCTATGTGATCAATTTGTGACCAGCACTGGGTTGATGATGGAGGACGTCAGGTGGCATAGTGGTGTTCAGTGTGAAGAAAGTTCGTACTGGAGAGAAAATGTTGATGCTCGGCATATAGACTGAGCATTCTCTCTCCGTTGTCAGAGCGAACATCATGATACCCATGCGGTTCACCGAAGTGACATTCACATGACAGCAGCCGACCAGTACATAAGTTGAGGTCTCCCGCGTTAACAATAATGTCTGTTTTAGGCGCCCCTAGGAGTAGCTCATGAAGGTGTTGATAGAACTGGTCCTTGAATGCATCCGAGCTGCAGTCAATGGGCGCATAGGCAGAGTTCACGCTTGTCTGCTCAGCGCCTGCTATCCTTGCAAGAGCCACGGAGCGTTGGAGCGCATAGGTGACTGTTGACCAGAATCCACTCAAGGTGGGAGGCCTGGAATCTAGGATTAAGGGCGATTCCGACACCAGCTTGCCCCGATGCAGTGGACTCAACGTTATCAGAAAGACGAAGATAAAAGCGGTGTGTGGTTGGACTGGTTACGACATCTGGTAGACTGTTGAAATCCTGGATTAGAGTTTCACTCAGGCAGCAGTCACTGATTACAAGGGTCTCCAGCGTACGTGTAAGTCCAGCTTGCTGTCCGTTCTGCGGTAATGTACGCACGTTGATGGTTGATAGTTTGAACTGCATTCCAGGTTACAGTAGCGAAGATGGCAAATTTCGGGGCTGTCATCTAGCTGTCAAGGATTGTGTGATTTAGTTGACGGACGATTAGAGAACAAGTTCATCGGCTAAGGTAGGGTTGTTCAGTTGAAGAATCAGGTAACATTGGGGTGAATGATACAAGGGAAAGGTAGGTTACTTAGTGGCGTGTGTTTGTAAGGTTGGCGTAGTAGCAGGACAGAGCGAAAGAGAGTGAGCGTAGTTGTGTGGTTTCATGGTTCATCAGTAGACGCGATACTACCCTGTTGCCTAGGTTGAAGTAGGTGGCTTGTCTTAGAGGACCACGACTCCGAGTCTTTACCTGAAGGGTCTAACCTACAACGCAGTAGGGCGAAGTAAGGGTTTTGCACCCGTTGGGAGCCGGTGACTGAACATTCAGTTCACAAACCTTTCGGATGATGAAAAGCCATACCAGCGGCCCAACACTCTCGAAATCGAAGACAGAATCCGATGCTTGCATTGCTTGCTAGTATGCAATGTCACCAAAGAAAACAAAAGGCAGTGGCTTTATTTAGTGGCGAGTCACTTCTGCCACGTCGCAGTGTTGTTAGGCAGACACTTGTGATTTTCTATAAGGAGAACGTCCTGGAACACTTCCGCCGAACCATTAACCGGAACGGGGAATGCTCGAACCGCCTAGCTGGCACCACGGAGAGGTTGTTCGGCAAGCCGGCCTCAGCGGCGTATACCTCACTTTGGATTATCTGTTGTATTCAACATATTCTATGTGGTTCTGAGTTGCAGGACGCCGCCATTTCATCTCACATGAACTCGCTATTTGTTGCGATAGTGGGCTTTCATTCGCCATCGTGTGTTGTTCATCTTTCTGGTAGCTGAATATGTTATATTTGCTTGAACCATCAATATTGCCAAGCGCATCATATATGCGATTGCTTCCTCCTTTTCAGGTTACTTGCTTCCGCCTGTACTATTATTGTCCCGTAGCTTACTCACCGCTGCACTTTAGCTGCATCGAGTTACTTCAACACAATTTCTCTCTAGCTATTTCGAACCGGTTTTGTTTGCAAACTCTTTATTACCCATGAATGCACAAGTGACGCATGGTGTTGTTCTGATTAATCACTTGGTCCTGTTTAGTCACCGACAAAATCTGAAAGGAGATACCTACGGAAACGGAGTACGATGAGAGCCAATCGGAAGGCCTTCAAACTCAGAAAAAAGGAGAGAGACCTCGAACGGATCAAGACCTTGTTGGCAGAGGGAGTTTACACGAACAAACGTTTCATGAAACAAAGTGTAGCAAATAAAGTTGCCACTGCCTTCGAGAACGGAATCAAGATATGCATTGATTGCGCATTCGAGTACTGCATGACCGTGAAGGCAATTTTGTTTATTTAATTCATTTGATGCTACCTAGGAGTGCAACAAATTATCGCAGCAGGTTTGCCGTGCCTATGGAGCCAACCGAAGGCACGCTTGCCCTGTCAGTTTGCACTTAGTTAATTTTTCACCTTCTGGGGTGCTTGCGAATATTTGCAGAGCAAAGTGTGACGGTTTCGACAAGTACCAAGTGAGTTAACAAGTACTGCACGTTACCAAACCGTGTGCTTCCAAACAACCACGCCGCCACAATAAACCAAGACTGTAGGGTCAAAACAACATCGATTCAAACTGTCTTGGTAGTTTCTGACTTGTCTTTCAGTAACTTTCATATTCATCCCTTTTCGCACGTTAATGTGCAGTTAAGTTTGTTCGTTTGTCGGAAAGTGGTTTGTTCTCCAATTTCACCGCCAGAATAATCTTTCTTTATATACTGTTTCAGATGATAACTCCACACCAATCACTGATCATGTGAATATGGATGTTTTTCCCTACTGTAATGAAAGCTTTACCATAGAACGGTTGGTATGTTTTCCGCCGGATGCTAAAACCTATTGGTCGCTTTTACCTTTGCGACTCGGTGATGTCAAGCATGTTGGCTCTTTTTCTCGGGGCCTTTGGCTGAAAGAATGAGGCTTCTGTCTTGTAACCTATAGGTCTCCGGTTCGGGCTTGCGTAGATGCAGGCAGCCTCACAGTACTTCTAGCCCGAGCGACATTGGTGGTGGTTGCGTGGCAGAGAATCAGCTGACTGCTGATGCCTTACGAACTAATCGGGGCTCTGATTGTCTTACTGTAGCTATGGGAATGATATGGTGCTGCGGCTGCTATTTCTTTCTGGCCTCATTTGAACCTTCAAATCAGCTAAACCCAGCTTATTCAATGATCTGAGATCAAACAGACTGACTTCCGATTGGGAATTGAGCCTGCGTTTACACCTCTTCTTTCGACATCACTTATTGCGTGACGTATGTGACCCTCTGTTTCACTCTTCTAAAAGTTTTTCCCTTTGTTCGCATGCGCTGAGATCAAAGAAAGTATGCTGCATCTTCGCAGACTCATATGTACGGTTATATTCTCATCGATAATTCTCCCAGTTTGGTTCCGATTACAGCTATCCATGGATTCTACTGTATGCGCACGATGATTAGCAGTTTGAGATGCGCGGCATTCTCAGTGTATGAAACGATTCACAGTGTCTAACTCGATCGATCTCCTTGGCCACGTTCTTATTGCACTCAGGGACTGTTTCACAGTATATCTGTTTTATCGGCTTCACTCCATCTATCTGTTCGTTTTTCCTACTCTTGATAGGTTATTTCGACACAGGTTACGTCCGACGCTTATCAGGTGTTTGTCTGCCACCGTAGTATTATACCGATAGGCAGGTTGGTCGCGTACAAGAATGTGACGGTTTTTTTTTTCATGAAATGCTTCGTCGTCTCGGTGATGTCGATTTACGGTTGCATACCATTTTTAGTGCTTTTGACATTCGCCTCCATGACGTCACTTGTCATTGAGACATTCGTGCAACCCCATTCGTTACAACCCCAAGCAGTTTAACATAATGGAGGTTTCCAGGTAATGTGTTATTACAATATATATTATATTCGCGATCTTACAGCCGCAGTTGATCCAGTAGGGCAACTGATGAAAAGAACTACCTTTCCACCAGGAAACTGTTCAATGGAAGGCTTTAAGCAAGTTAAAAACAAATGCCACCTATTTGGACCCGTTTCTCGATGATTATTTTGATTATTCGTCTCCTACATGATGCTGAGCACGTTTGTTGCTTGCCGCCTCACTCTTGCCACGATTGAGGCCCAGGTGAATAACTGAATTTGAAATAACACAATCAAAATACTTACCTTTAGCTACTCCAATAAAGTACACCGATCGTTCTATTTGTCTGAGACCTTGAGAACACTTGTTTGCCTTGTGGTCTTTTACTATGGCCGATTAGGTGGAGATTTTCTTACACACTCATTGTTCTCTAATAATGACGGCTTCTTTCGTGAATGGCATGTTCCGTCCTCAGCCTACCATCATGAATGTTACGACATACTCACTTTTCATTTACAGCTTGGGAGGCACACGGAACCTGCGGGTAAAGTATTCGGTGATTACAAAGAAATCATTTATCTTTCGCCTGATGCCCAGGATCCGCTCCTTTCCCTATCCGAAGACACAGTATACGTGATCGGAGGTATGGTAGACGAGCATCTGATGAAGGTAAGCTAACCACGTCATTGCTGCATATGAAGTATCGGAAGTGTTTATAACGGGACTGATAATTCAAGTAGACCTGGATTCCATTGGTCTGGTGAAATCCTCCAGATGTAGCGGCTTCCGGTGCTTATGTGATAGACATCATACTTTACGGCACTTCACCAGTATGGGCAGTGGACATCGGATGCATATCTAACAACAATACAGCGAGCAATTTTTTCGCGATACACTATCTTTTCGCTGCATTGTCGATGACTTATCTGTTCCAGCTGTTTGTATCGCAGTCATCATCATCAATACAGGTTAGTTGAGGGCGAGAAACGTCAGCTAATGTGCCGCAATACAACAAAGGTCAGCAGCTAAACATTATAATACTACAATTCAAAAAGCAAGTAGTATAATGTTAAATATCATATTATGCACTTGGTATGAGATCGTAATTTGAGGAGAAATCCAAAAGAGAGGGAGACGAACAAAGAAACTCCCAACGCAAACGCCATTGGGACCGGCTCTTCGCCATATCAGCAAGTGTGTCCAGCCAAACATGTTCATCGTCTTTCGGACCCGAACTAGGGAGCCGAGAGGCTCTAACGGAGGCCAAGTTCGAAGTGAAGATCCTCATCATGCCTCTCATTCATTACTCAAGCGTCGTCCCTACCAAACATGAGCTAAGCTGTTATATGTATATATATATAAGATATAAATAAATATATATATCACAATCTGTGTACAGATATTGTGCCATCGGAACCATGGCGGAATAGAAAACCAGGGTTAGATTAAATGAATAAAGAAAACCTATTTTTTGTCCATTTTTCACTCGTAGTTTTTGCGTTTTATTACGTTTTTTTATTAAGGAGAGGAGGGAAGGGGATGATCCATCTATGGTTCATCAGTGAGCGAGATACTACCCAGTTGCCCAGGCCGAAATAGAGGGTTGTCTTAGGAGGCACCACCCCGAGCCTTTGATCCAGGATCTAACTTACAAGGCAGCAGGACGATATGAGAGTATCGCAACCCGTTGGGAGCCGGTGACCAAACAACTAGCTTTTAGAACCGCATAAGACCAGGGGCCCAACACACTCTTGGCTAAGCTGTGAAGGCAGCGACGGTCTAAAGTAGCTTACCTTGTTATGTCTATCAACCTAACGGGCTATGTTTCACAACCGTATAGGAGGGTTGAACGGACGGCTGAATTATAAACTGCACTTCAATGCGAGAGTGGCGTCGCGTCGGCACCACTCTTGGCGGAGATCGACAAAAACGCCTCCAGCTTTTACTATGCGATTCATGACCTAAGCTTCGATTTCACGTGCGTAGGTACTTGCATTCCTGAACTACATCTAGCTGATCACCACTAAGAGTCAGCGCAGTAGTGCGCCCCTGCTAACCTTGGAGAACGACTTTGCGTTTCGGGGGAGCAAAATATGGCCCAAAACGATTGCAGTCAGTGCTAATCTGCCCAGTACTGCTTGGCACGTTCGAACGCTGTTACTTATGAGGACAATATCGTCAGTATACTGCAAGTCAAGAAGTCGCTCACCAAAAAGCAGTCCCACACTTTGTAGGTAGTGTCCAGCTGACACTGTTCTCATGCCTTGGTAATGTCGAAGTTAAAAAGGACAGGTGAAAACGCGCAACCTTATCTCACATCGCTGATGGTATTCAAGATCGGCGACAGTTTGCCATAAGTCCTCACTGCCCGAACTATGCGCGTACATTGCTCTGATAATGTTCACATATTTATTGGGCACACCTTTCCTTTGGGACTCCAAAGGACACATTGATCCACCTAACCGAAGTCACTTTTATCTCGAGAAACACGATAATGCTGGGTCGCCAAAATTGGCGATGCTTCAAAAATTGACGTAAATATGTGGTCGATGCAGCCTCGATTTCGACGCAACCCGGCTTACTCCTTGCGAATCCGGCTTTCATGAGTACCAGTCAGTCTGTAGTGAACGACAGATGCAAGAAATTTAGATGTAATTGAGATCAGACTGACCTCTCTATGATTGCCGCATTCCGAACGGGAGCCTCCCTTAAAAATTGGACTATGACGGAGCGGTTCCAATCAGTTGGAACAGTGTCCTACTCCCAGATTTTCACTAAAAAGTCGTGTTAATCATCTACAAGAGCAGCACCCCGAATTTGATGAGGGCTGCGTGAAGTCTGTTTTCCCATACGGCCTTGATCATTTTCAACGGTCTGATCTCACTTCTGACTTCTATGCATGAGGGCAGATACAAAGAGGGCAATCAATGCTCGAAAAGTAAGTGAACTCAGATTGGTTAAACTACTTTGCAAATTGTTCGGTCCAACCCTCTATGCATGTTGACAAGCTGTGGATCGCTCATGCACCCTCGTCACGTATGGTCTCGCTAACACCAGGTCCCCTGATGCCCCTTTCTCGTACCAGACGGAATAACTTACCATGGTTAAAAACGGAAGCGGCTGTTTACATCTCTGATGCATGATGAGACCACTAGGACTCGCGGTCTCTCTTTAGGCTAGCGAGCAGTTGTCCTGAGAATTTTGCGAGTCTCCTTGTATTCGGTTCTAACGGGAATACGTCGGCAAGCATCCATAAGTTCCAGAGACTGTTTAAAGACCCGATGTCCAGGATGGAAATTTGATTTGCCACATGAACATAGTAACATTTGACGAATATGCGACCAGTGATCTTCAACGGTGTTTAGTGGACGCTTACTTAGCCTGGATGCCAGTGTACTTTGATACCCATTCAGAACACCTGGGTTCGCCATTTGGCCGGTGTGTACGCAGTCATCACGACCTTGCGGACGTAAGCCGAAAGGCACCCAAAGCTCGGCACACACAAGAGCGTGATCGGAGTTCACGCTGGTGCTCTAAATCGGGCGACAGTTTTGGACGCAGCCTGTCCACCGGTAACTGATCGCGAAACGAAGAATCAGTCACAAACTGTGCTAACAACACAGCACAACAATTGGGTCTGTATTAAAGGTCATTGTCATAGGCACTGTTCGGAGCTTAGCGCTTGTTCTATCGTCGGTAATCTACACAACGGAACGGTATATCCGATGAATTTGCTGCATAATCAACCATCGGCACCAAATAGCAACCTCATGTGGAATTGCTTTCATCACTGTTGATTTGGTAAAGTCTAAAAATTACCACCTGAAATTTCCCGTTTACACTTCGATGAGCTGACAAACTCGCTCCAGCCTGTGTTCATTCGCTGGCATACGCATATATCTCTGTACGAAAGATTTCTGTGAGGCTGAAAGCGTTTTGTTTCCTAACTAAATTGATTGAAATTGGCCGAGGAAAGTTGACATGTGAATGCAAGACTAGTGTTGTTGAGATTGAGCTCATGTGCTGAATGCTGTAGATTCAGCACACCTTCGTTAATCTCTATCTACTGCACTGGCTGAGATTTTAGTCCAACATTTTTCGATTGAGAGACATGCAGGGGTTGCATCGAATTCACTGCAACTGCTCTTAGGTAACTAGCCACTAAACATCCGGTAGTGCAATATAAGCCTTGCCACATCGGAACCATATCAGCAATCCAGATCAAAGGAAGTGATGTACGACCGTAGTTCAGTTTTTCTTATGACGATGATACGGAAGATTATATATATATATATATATATATATATATATATATATATATATATATATATATATATATACATATATATATATATATATATATATAGCCATGGGAGACAACAGGTTTACGGATTATAAGCTCGCAGCTCGATTGGTGTAGAGCACGAGCGCCACGCATTGTCTCTGACGGTGGGAGGACACCTCCGGGTGTTCAATGGTTTGCTACTGCCTGCCTCAAGCCAGGCAGCCCCTGGTCAAATTGGTGCAAACCCCCCAAAACCCACCTGCGTGTGGCCGTGGTCGCAGGTGTATACTATTACGGTCGCAGAACATGTAAATCGTTCCAGTACCTCCAAGACTGCGTGTGACGGCCGTCAAGCAAATCCCAATCTCTCTCTGCAATCACATTCCCGATCTGCATCTGCTCTTCACTGACTTATGGATCGGGCTATTGAGCCAAAGGCTCCGGGTGGAGTCCCTCAAGCAAACCTCCGAAGCACAACGAGCACCTCGCTTGTGATTGCCCACCAATGCAATCGTATGCCTGCGCGCAAAGCACTCAGCATCGGATGCTGGAACGTGCGCACACTACTGGACCGCAACTCCATCGAGCGCCCGAAGCGACGCACTGCACTGGTCGCGATGGAGATGGCGCGCTACAACATCGAAATTGCGGCGCTCAGTGAAACCCGGCTCGCTGAGCAAGGTAAGTTGCATGTAGCAGGTGCTGGCTACACATTCTACTGGGTGGGCAACGCCGCCTCAGCACCACATGATCATGGGGTCGGGTTTGCAATATCCGATCGCCTCCATGGTCAGCTCGTGGGTTAAGCAACAGGTATCAGCGCGCGACTGATGACTGTTCGCCTACGACTCGGAAGAGATAAGTTTGACACCTTTATAAGCACGTACGGCCCGACCATGTGTTATCCTGATGACACGCGTGATCAATTATACACGCAAGTAACCTTCGTGATACGGTCTTTGCCGAGTAGCGACCGACTATTTCTGCTGGGTGATTTCAACGCGCGCGTTGGGCGTGATGCATCGGTGTGGACAAATGTTATCGGTTCGCATGGCATTGGTTCAGCGAATGCGAACGGTGAGAGGCTGCTCTCACTGTGTGCCACTCACGGCCTGACGATCATAAACACTCGGTTTACACTGAGTGTGAGTGATATGGCAACTTGGACGCACCCACGGAGTGGTCACGCTCACCTGCTCGACTATGTCATCGTACGTCAGCGTGATATGCGTGAAGTGCGCATGACACGTGTACTGCGTGGAGCTGAGTGTGGCACTGATCACAAATTGGTGCGCACCAAACTGTATATATATTTTCGTAAATCTATGTATTGCACTCCCGCCGTGAACCCGCGCAAATTTAACATTCTCTCCCTCAGTACTGTGGAGAAACGTATTGAGCTGGAGAAGGCAATGGCTGCACGCCTGTGTGGTGATGTGGACTGCATAGCCACAGTGGGCGACTTGTGGCACCACATTCGCGACCAGGTTCAGCTGCTGCCGAGGAGACCATCGGGCGCACAAACTTTAAGCGGCCTGATTGGTTTGATGAGAACAATGCGACGATTGGCGCATTGTTATCGGAGAAGAATGCTACATTTGCTGCACATATGGCAGACTCCGGTGAATTGGGGAAGAAGTCAGTTCCGCAAACTTCGACGGCGACTGTCCCGAGAGCTCCGTCGCATAAGAAATGCATGGTGGACGGAGGAGGCGAAGCAGATGGAATGCTACGCCGAACGCCGTCAACACAAGGAATTCTTTGACTGGCAGTTTGGTTGCAAACGTTTCGTTAACAATCGAGGTGACATCATCAGTGCGTAGTTGAGCGGCACGCAATAGCGAAGAGTAGCGGAGCGGAGCCTTGGTGAGAGTACGAGGAAATCTTTCCTCGGATGAGCTGCATCTGGACGGTCAACACGGTTTAGGCTCCCGTAATTATAACGGCGAACAATTACTATTTTTGTGTGAAGATACCCGCTTATTTTTTTTGCGAACACTAACATCCGTCACTGCACCCGCCGGAGGGTGACATGGCGTCCTTCTGCCTCGAACCAGCCTTTGACGCAAATCGATCACATTGCAATCAGTTACCGATGGAGAGTCTGCGTCCAGAATTGTCGCTCGATTTGGAGCACATGTGTGAACCCTTGCATTTGTTTGTGCTGATTTGCTGATGCGTTTTGGCGGACGGCCACAACGATGCTGTGAGCTCGTTGACACCAGTCAACTGGCGAAGCCAGCTGTTCTGTATGTGTATCGAAATATGCTGACATCCGGGTTATGTAAGCGCTCTCTTGCGCATGTTCACCAGAGTTAACTAGCAGCATGCAAGTCCTCATTTAGTAAGTCTATTCGCCAACATGGCCATGTTCGCGGTATCTGGAACTTATCCATGCTCGCCGGCACGTTCCGGCTGGAAGCGAACACAATGAGACTCTCAAGGAGCTCCGGGCAAATCTACGTTCTGTCCTGAAGAGAGACCGCGAATCCTGATTCTCTTGTATGTCAGAGATGGAAGTGGCCGCTGCCATTCGTAACCATCGTAAGTTATTCTGTCTGATTCAGAAACGGGCAGCATGAGACCTGGTGTTAGTGAAACAATTTATGACGAGAATGGACAGTCCATCCACAATTTGTCACAAGGTTTGGAGCGTTGGACTGAGCATTTTGAAAACAATTCAATTGGCCGGAATTGTTTGATTCCTCGCTTTCCAGTGATCGCCCTGCTCCCCATTCTGTTCCTTCGGGATCCGCCCTCTCACTCAGAAGTCGAATGTGAGATCGCTGTTGAATTTGAACAAAACCGCGGGACCAGATAATCTTCATACTGCCCTCTTCAAATTCGGGGCCCTGCTCTTGCTGATGGTTTACACGAATTACTAGTGGGATTATGCGAGCAGGAAACTGTCCCAACCGACTTGGGCCGCTTTGTTATTGTCCCCATTTTCAAAAGAGGCTTGCGTTCGGAATGCGGCAATCATAAAGGGCTCACTGTGATCCCCATCGCCTCTAAATTACTTGCCTGTGTAATCCTACACAGAGTGACTGGCCCTCGTGACAGCCAGATTGGCGAGAAGCAAGCCGGGTTTCGTCGGGGTCGTAGCTGCATCGACCATATCTTCACCTTGCGTTAATTGTTGGAGCACCGTCACACATATTGGCACCCCACCGTAGTCGTATTCCTCGATATTGAAGCTGCATTCGATTGGGTTGATTGATGTGCCCTTTGGGACTGTCTGCTCAGGAAAGTTATCCCCGAGGAATATGTAAATATTATCCGAGCATTATACGCGCGTAGCACGGGCAGAGTGAGGGCTTACGGCAAGCTGTCGCCACCCTTCAATATCTCCAGCGGTGTGAGACTAGAATGCACATTGTCCCCTTTCCTTTGCAAGTTCCCTTTTGACGAAGTCATGGAGATTGCGTTTACGGGACACGACAGAAAGTGTGGATCTGCTCTCAGGAGAACGACTTCTTGACTTGGAGTATGCTGACGATATTGCCCTCATCTATGACAGCTCCCAGTCTTTCCAAGCTACACTGGACAGATGAGCACTGGCTGTCAGTCGCTTCAGGCTTTGCTATACACCATCAAAATGTAAAGCTTTCCACCGAGTTTGGGAGAGATCGCTTGCTGCGCTGACCTTTGGTGGGAATCAGCTAGAAGTCGTTCAAAAATTCAACTACCTGAGAAGTTGTGTCAGCGCCCTTAGGATCGGACTTGAGATCTCGAACCGTATAACAAAATCTCGAGGTACTTTTGGTAGTCGTCGCTACCTATGGCGGCGGCGCGAAATCACTCTGATCCCCAAGGGTAGAGTGTACAATGCGGTGATGCGTTCGTACGCTTGTAAAACCTGTCCCCTTAAATTAGCGGACCTAAGGAGGCTAGGTACGTTCGACCATCGGTGGCTTCGCACTTTGGCTCGCATCTGGTGGGAACACCGAGTGAGCAACGAGCGTGTTCGACGCGTTGTTTACCGCACAGGAAAAGGAACTGAACCGCTCAGCACCGTTATTTTACGCACCAGACTCCGATGGCTCGGCTACATGTTACGCATGCCAGCCCACCGGCTTCCGCGACTTGTGTTGTTTGTTTGGCCGCAGGTGTGCATGGAAGAACACGAGAGGTGGCATGCGATGACGCTCGAGAAGAATGAAGGCGCTCACTTCTAAGCCAGTCTCGGTTGGATCGCCAGGGCTCCATGGTTGAGTTCCGAAAGAAGATGAACACGTTTAGCTGGATGCACTTCCTGATATGGCTTGGAGCGTTCATTCTGTGAGTTTCTTTGTCCCTCTCCATCCCTTTTAGTCTACCCTTGCAACCACGATCTCAATTCGTAGCATAATATAATTTTACATACTAATTTTTTGTTCTCTAGTAGCCGGCTTATAAGTGCAGCGACACCGGGGATATAAGCAACAGCCAATCACCTGGAACGACAAGATGAAATAAGACAAATCCAATAATGCATACAGATACAGTGGCATAACCCTAAGCTAAATAAGCATTTGAAGTAAATTGGTTAGCAACGAATCCGCGGTAAGGAAAAAGTGTCCACGAGTTAGTTAAAAATGCTACAAAACGTAACTAAGTTACGGAAGGTAAGCGCAATTAATCTAAGGAACCTGGCCAGTTAATAGAAGAGTATTCAGGTGGGCAGAACAAACCAAAGAAAGTGGAATGAAATTTAGCTATATATATATATATATATATATATATATATATATATATATATATATACCGCTTAAAAGCCTCTTTGCAAGGGGTTGCTGTTCGAGCTTGGGGAGCGAACCTTTCTACAGGGGTAAAAATATTCCTATGGACAGCATATATGCAACAGAAATAACTTTCTATTGTTTGTTTTACTGTGGACAGCGGCTTAGAGCTTCGCTTATGGTGATCAGCAAGCGATGCTCTAGTGCAAATAGCTAACACTTCGATGTCACTAACAAGCTCTAGTATACGATTACACTCAACTTACTGGTGGGTGTCACAAAATTATCCACCCCAGTGATTGCAAGGAAGTTCGCACTAGATCTACCAAGATCTCTAGCACAATTAATAGAGCATCGTCAGGGTGCCTACTGCTAATAGCTATAAACCCATAGTAGACATCCGCCTCGGAGTTGCGGTAATGGGACAAAGTTTGCAACCATTCAGCTAGCTGTATCTGCTCATATGCCTTTTTGCACTTATAGTTTAAGCAGCTAATGTGCAATGACGAACAATGAAATGTCCTTTTCATTAACATCCACGATAATGAGTTAACAAAGGTGGCAAGCGCCAAAGCGGTCTGCACAGTTGTTACTGAATCGGTGGACTGTCCAAACTGCATCTTCCACGTCTTTATAGAACCAGGTCTTCTGCAGCCAAATCACCTAGTTGCGATTGCTAGCAACATCTAACCGTTTTTTCATGCGTTCCTTTTTTCCCGTAAGCAAACAAATGCAGGAGTTTGTTGGTTTTTTTAATCTGAAGTGAACGCCTCTCTCACCAATAACTTTGTTGCTTAGTTGGTTTCCTGCAGTAGTTTACTTGTGTGTGCGCGCTTCGACTTACGTCTTTGACAACGATGTAGGCTCATAGGAGTTTACCAGATGTGCAGTTAGATGTTCTAAACACATATCAAAGTACACTGATATTCGAGTTAAGTAAGCGCTCAACGAACGCAGTTGAGGGTCGCTGTTCGCCAGCCATGATTAACAACTATATCCACATATAGTGAATCCTGTTATCAGAAATTTTGGAAACGTTTGCATATTTCCCGACACATTCTGGCTGGAAGCGAATGCGGCGAGATTTGCAGTTCTCTAGGTACAATTGCGTGCTGGTATGATTAGTGGCTTCGAAGCCTGGTACTCTAATGGTGCATCAGAGATGTAAACAACCACTCCTCTAGATGGCCATCCCACTCTATTCTGTCTCATACAGGAAGTGGGATGATTGTCTATGACGACAAATAAGAGTTTGTTTGTTACCTATCAAAACGCACCGGGCATTGGACTGAACACTTCGAAAAGCCCTTTAATCGACCAGCATTGTCAGCTTCCTCACCGGCTTATGATTGCCCAGCACCCTGGGTCGTTACTTTTGATATGTTCTGACACACGTAAGTCGAGCGTGGGATGGGCGCGCCAAAATTGAGTAGGGCTGTAGGACCTGATGAAATACTTCTAACCTTCTTTAAGCACGCTGCTTCTACAGATGAATTACACGATTTCTTAGTGAAATGGTATCCCAATTGATTGGCGCCGCCCCATTTTATTGTCATTTTTTAGTTTGGGCGACCATAGAGCAGTGTGATGTTTGTCACATCCTGTTTGATCGCATTTACAGTTTTTCGTAGACCGACTGACACCCTTGAGATTTAGTTTCCTGGGCGACCGACCTGGTTTCGTCGATTTTGAGGCTTTATTAACCGCATATCCACAGCACATCAATTATTGGAACATCGCCACCTACACACGCGACCTTTCCTTGTCATCATCGACACCAAAGGTACCTTCGGTTTGGCGGTTCGACGTGCTGTTTAAAACTATTCTATCAAAGAAAGATGTACTCGTGAGATTAAATTCCAAGAGCGCATAGTTCTAGCGGGTTGATGGCTTATTATGAGTCATCACCGCTCTTCGTTATGTTCAGGGGTGCGAGACAATAATGCCCGCTGTCACCCACTTTTAACTTGGCTATTGACGAGGTGATGGAGACTGCATCAAGTTAGAAAGATTAGAGTTGCTTTCCTGTGATCAGCTTTTCCTTTCTGTGTATGCCGATGATATCATCCTAATATGTGATAACTTATAGACCTGTCAGAAAACGCTAGACACGTTAGCATTAGCTGTCAATCGTTCAAGACTGTCTGCATTCCATATATGCAATTTCCCTCCATATTAGCTATGATCACCGCCTACACTGAGTCTTTGAAGAATTCAGCTACCATTGCTAAGATAACAAATCACATAACAAAAGTTCGAGACACTTCGGCTAATTGTCGCTGTTTATATCGCCCGTCCTGAAGGGTAAAGTTCACAATGCGGCCGTTGGCTACTCTCTCCTCTACAGTTCTGAAATCTGGTCTCGGCTGTTAACTGCTGATATCCGGTTTCTAACCCGAAAAAGATAACCACGTTTGGTTGAAGTTACTGATTGCATTTGCATCGTGAGTTTCTTTGTCCCTCTTCTCTCGCCTGGTTTCTCTCTCCAACCGCGATCTCAGTCTCGCAGCACAATGGAAGAGACCATAAAATTACTTGCTTTATTTTTTGCTATTTTCTTTTTTATTCACTCTGAACTGTATTCCTAGCATATTAACCAATGATGATGATGATTATGTTCACTGGGAGCAGAAACTCGCTGTTTTATTATTTATTCGTTAATTTGTATTTGTAATACCCTTGTGAAATCTTTCTCCATTATATTTGCCTAGATTTGAGTCCAGATTGGTCAAGGATGCTTTGACGTACCCCATTAAGTGCCCGAGCCACCGCAATATCTGAAGATTTCAGGTGTCCTCACGTGTTCTAACATGCAACCCCTATAATCTCTTCGCTCCAGTTGTGTGACACAGGGTTGTCTACAAAGCTTCGGCGCGCAATTTACTATGGTGACCAGTTTCGTTCGTTATATCAACAAATAGAAACAAAATTTAGTCGGCCCGAATAGTTGTCATATGCAGTCGCCCGTCATTTCGAAAAAGGTGTTATTTTGTTTCTTGAGTGTTGTTCGATGGAATAACCAGAGCGAAATGAAGTCGCTGGCTGCTAAGCTGTGTGCTATTCATCCGACTCACTTCCAAGTCTAGTTGCCAGCGGATAGAACGCACACTGGTGTCATTGGCGCATTTGCTCTCATCCACCTATCAGAGTGGCATATGTTGCCTCTGACTTTTCCTGTTTTCTTTTAAACTTGTTATTATCGGAACCAGTACTACCACCTCTACAACCTCATCATCAGGCGCGACGAATGGTAATTTCCGCATTCGAATTTCCCGGTTCTTTTAGGGCAGAAGCCTTAAAGAGGCGGAAGAACAAAAGTGCAGAGCTGTGCGACTACCAATACGTGAGTTCACCAACTTCGTGGGCGTCAAGTCACCAAGTCCAGTGCTAACGATAAACCAGGTCATTGAACTCATTCTTAAGTATCTCAACAACGGACGAGATTGGAAGGAAGCTATTTTGTCCACTATACCCAAGCGGTTAATAAAGAGTTGATATACGTTCATTTTCTTCCAACTCACTTTTGTTTATGATTGTCACGGTCAAGGAACGAGCTTCCGAATTTCAGTTAATGGTCAATGATATATTGCGGAAAATCAAGCCGAGATTTGCCTATCCTGCAGGTTGATCGGAGAAGAGTTTCGACAGAAATAAAAATAACCGAGCAAAATTGTGTCCTGAACCGTTCATATGCGGCTTTAGGAGATTCACTTTTCCCACTAAAACGTGTGTCGGCTGATGCGTTTGGTTTTCTATGTGCATATGATGTGTAATTCTGCCAGCGCATTGTCGACACGATTTTCTAACACAGCTAATGCAGGGGCTGAAATAACAGCTTCTGAGAGTGAATTCCATATGTGGTAAACAGGCAGCGAAAAGAAATTCGTCTACACTACAACCGGTTGTATTTACACGCCATTTTGAGATGATGACCTGCCAGTTTGTTGTTATGGCTGAGCTTTAGCAGATGATAGCACGAGTGATTAGGGTTGCTTAAAATCTGGTTAACCATGATAAGGTTACCACGCAAACGCCTATAGCGTCTACTGGGAACTCCCAGAATACTCAATCGCTAAGGATCACAAACCTGCTTTGGAATCCGGCAGCTCTAGTTCGAGCCTGTGCAGGGACCGGGCAACCATCGCAGTATCCTTAGACCACGTGCGACCGGTGGTAGTTGCGCAGCAGCGAAACGTCGGTACTAGGTACCGGCGTACTGTTGATGCCTTCGATATAGAAGCAAATGTTGGTAGCTCAGGTTGTTCAGTTGATTGTCTAAGTGTTCGCTGAGCTTTGCAGGTTGACTGCAAACGTTTCGTCACCACTCGAGGTGACATCGTCAGTGCGCGTGTATTTAGCAAAGTGGCGCGTACGGAGCGTCAGTGAGTGGAAAATAGAAAAGGTGATAAGATCGCTCCCTGTAGAACACCACAGTCGGCACGGAAGACAGAGGATTTCTTACCGTTCAACTTGGTGAAGCGAGTACGACCTGTAAAATAGTCACGTAACAGATTACACACACCAGGGTGAACATTTTCGGATAGCAGGTTTAGCAACCGTGACCTATCCAGGCTTTCAAAGGCATTCGAATAATCCAGGAAGAGAAGCCATACGGATTTACCTTTTGATCTAATGCACAGGCTATAGAATGAATAACATATGCCACTGCATCCACACTGACGCTCCGTACGCGCCACTTTGCTAAATACATGCGCACTGACGATGTCATCTCGAGTGGTGACGAAACGTTTGCAGTCAAACTGCCAAGCTCAGTTGATGCCTTCTTCTATGCCCAGAGTTCTGGAGTCGTCAAGCCAGTGATGTATATGTATATATTTCTCGACTGCGAGGTTCAGTCCAATTACGTGGCCTTAACATTTGGTACAACAAGATCTCAAAGGGTAGCTGTCTTTCAAATTATCCAGAGCAGTTCCAAGGTAGATTTTCGGGGTGTTCGATCAGTAGAAAAGTTAGAAGGAGAGGTGGAGAGTAGGATGAAAGTGGCTATTGAAGAAGTCTCCTGTGGACCTGATTGCATGCGGAGTAGTCCCTCGAAAGGTTTCATCCGCGCTTCCACACCCTATTTGGCTTTGTGCCGTTGTGGCATAAGAGCGATTGGGCATCAGCATATTAGCTCATCCTCAAGGCCGTTGTTATGTATAGTGAGTAATAGTCTCGCAGAGATAAATATGCTCTCTGCCTTTTTGAGCCATTCAGCCCATTTCATCTGACTTTTTCGAATTTGACACTTTTTTACTCGCCAAATCTGTGATAGTTAGTCTTTATTGGGAGTATTTTTTCTCGCCAGTATGTCTATGGCAATTCCTCATATGTGGGTATATAGACTAATTCGGAAGCTTCGTTCCGTCATCTCATGAGATCGGCCTAGTCGCGACCAACGATGGAAAAGATAAGTATAGAATGTGATGAAATAAAACTATTGATAAATGAGTGTCATATCGGATGAATTCTGCTTCAGGTTGGACTTAAGGGTTACACAGAAAAGCAAAAATGGACAGCTCTCTAAGACATTTGGATATAATCTAACGACTCAAGGCAATCAAGTTGTAGAGTGATTGATATGGAAAATTGGACTTCGCAGAGCCCCGAACAATGTCACAGGTGGTGGAGTTGTTTTCTCCGGGATAAAACGGAAAACAGTTAGCAGTCCGGAGCAAATATAAAGAGAGAAAGGAACTGTCGGGTTTGCATGGCGGAACGAGAGGTAAGTTAGAGTGGGCAGACAGTTTGCACACATTATCATGCGAAGGTGTCACTGTGAACTCGAACTTCAACCCCTATTTCGGTCATTATTTTCCGTTTTTGCAGTCCAACTTCGATTGGCAACACAGTGTGGTACTTGTCCAACATCTTTCCGAGCGATTGTCCTGACTCACGAAGCCGCAATTCAGTAGGTAGCCTGTTCCAGATATCCGAGTACTTTGTCAGGTAGCATTTTCTGCGCGTTTGTTTTTGCTCTACTTTTAGAGAGCGAATTCCTCTTATTCCTGATGTCACCTTCCATTCATTCTAGTGTGCGGGGCAATACACGTTTGTGCGCTTGGTCGTTTCAATCTCCGTAGCCACAGACTCTAATCTAAGCAATATACAGTGCTCTGATTTGTTTGGCGTTGGTGTGAAATAAAAATAAAATGTATATTCTAGGTGTTACACGAGGCACACCAAAGAAGGTATGATCAGTTTGGTACAAGCAGATATGCGACGATTTCAAGTTGCTCAAACATTAGTCTTGACAAGATAAGTGAGTAAATTCAGGAAATCCAAGGCGAGATGTGGTTTTGATAAGTCAAACCAAAATAAGCTTTATGTACCCTAATGGGTTCATTTTCAGCATTTACATCACCACTGCGAACACCTGGAGATGATAGTATTCATATACATGCATGGATGGAAAATGGGAAAAAAGCAGAACTGTCGCTCCAACAAGCGCTCGCGCAGCATGTTAGTGACTTTTGCTGTGTCAACAAGCAAACGTGAGAGATAAGGCAAACCAGTATTACAATACGATGACGTGCGGGAGAACAAAATTCTGAATTTCGAACGAGTAGAAGAGAAAGAGAGCGTTTTGGAAAGATCATTGTGAAGTGGGTGAAATCGATCAGTTAGTGCCTTAGAAGAAAAATCATTGCAGGCATCAAGATGTCTAGAAATGATTAAATCAATTAAAGAATCTATAGACAAGCCGCTGCATCTAGAAATGTGCTCTTTAGATCGCACCAATAAGATGTAGTCTTTCTGAAATAGTCCGGGGAAAATGACAGAACAGTATAGCCAATGGGGAATAATACAAGAGGTCACAAAGCCGAATATTAAAGTACGAGGTACTGAAAGCACCTTAAGCCTGGGGGCATAAAAAGGAAATTTTCTGACTTTTTGAAAAGTTTTACAGATGTGCGCGGACAAAGAAAGGTTCTGGGACAAAAAACGCCGAGATACTTGACGGTGGGAGAGCTGGGTATGGGATTTTCATTCACAGTAAGTGTGCGGGAGAAAGCTATGAGGGACTGCAACTTATCGCCACATAGAAAAGAAAATATTACATCCTTGCATTTATAAGCATTAAGCGTAAGAGATCTGGATGAAGATCATTCCACCAACTCTTCCAATCCACGTTGAAGTGATGAGGAATCCTGGTTAAATGGGGACATACATCCCAGCGCAACATCATCAGCATATTTACACCCTGTAAACGTGGTTTGTATAGGGAGATATTCAACATACAAGGAAAATAGAAAAGGTGATAGGATCGCTCCCTGTAGAACACCACAGTCGGCACGGAAGACAGAGGATTTCTTACCGTTCAACTTGGTGAACGGTAAAATAGTCACGTAACAGATTACACACACCAGGATGAACACTTTCGGATAGCAGGTTTAGCAACCGTGACCTATCCAGGCTTTCAAAGGCATTCGAATAATCCAGGAAGAGAAGCCATACGGATTTACCTTTTGATCTAATGCACAGGCTATAGAATGAATAACATATGCCACTGCATCCAATATGGAGCGCTGGTGTCTATACGCATACTGGTAGATATCGCCCTCAGGAGCGGCTGAAAAAATCCGCGGAATTAGCAGTCTTTCGGAAACTTTTAGGAGCACAGATGTACATGCAATTGTGCGATACTTTTGAGATCCAGTTTTTGGTACTGGAGTAATACTGGCCGTTCTCCAAATGTTCCGTGTTAAAATAGCAAATTGTTTTTCGAACGCTAAGGTGTCGATAGGCACGAATGATGGTATAGATATTCATCGCAAATAAATGTTGTATCAGTGACTCAAATTGTGTTTCAGTCAGTTGAATTGATTCCACATTGAACCGATTGCTTGCGTGGCTATCCGCAGTTACCTGTCGTCCATTTATCGCTTGTTTGTCGTATACTATGGCGTCAGTTCTCATTCGACCGCGTTGGGATCCTATCCGTATCCAGCTGAGGGAACCGTGAGCCTCATGGGAATTTGGATCGGAATCCCTAACTGAGGACCATCGGCCCTTATTGCAAGGTTAATCAGGTGCCAGCCAACATGCCTGCCTGAAAATCTCGGAAAGGCGGGCAACGGACAGAAATGCAGTAGAAACGCTCATGAAAAAGGGATCTACATGCAATAAAGGATTAACCGTTGAAGCATTATGTACTGTGCAACTATGCCAAAGGGCACATCGATCAACCGAATCGAAGGTACTTTTGATGTCGAGGAACACGAAAACGGTGGTCCGCTAATATATGTGACGGTGCTCCAGATTGAGTCGGTATGATGTGTTTTAGATCACCAACTGGTATTACAGAAGAACCCAACCACTTTTGCTGGGACGGTCGTTCTGGATGAGTGACACTCCCGCTACCTCGACATCAGCATCAGCAACCTTCTGGTGCAACCGAGTTTCAGAAATGGAAATGAGGTCTCAAGCATTCGCAGCCTGACCTACTCGAAGTTAGACAAGTTTACGGAGGAGTACTTAGGCGCTAGTGTACATACAATAAAGTTTCTCAGATTTCAGCAGTGTATCGGACATTGTGCAATTCATAGGCGAATTTCCGTCGCGATAGGTTCAGGACGTCAGAAAATAGATTTTAAGAAAATATCACAAACGCGAAAATGTCGAAGTTAACTAATGTAGTTTAAGAGACGCGTGCAAGTTTATGAAAGATATTTCAGTTAGACATTAACATGAGGTAAAAGAGCATTAGGACAATATTTTAAGAAAATGCCACAAACGCGAAAATGTTTTCAAAGTTAAATAAAATTAGCTTAAGCGACGTGTGCAAGCTAATAGAGTGTAGTTCAGGTAGACATTAAACAGACAATCTGGCAAAACCACCATGTGAAATGAAGAGACCTAGCAGGCAAGCAAGCGGTTAGTAAATCGAATGCAGCGTATCTACAAACGCTGCACCAGATCTGCCTACATTCTCCGCAGGATCCGTCATGCTTTCGGTGTTGGCCCCGAGTAACATCGCTTATGCTTCACTAGTCTTACCTGACTCAGGCACTCGCGACCACATATGCTACAGCAACCATGCGCTCGACGTCGATGGAGTCCAACCCATCGGCGCCTTTCGCTTCCGCACTTGCCGCTTCTCTGCCCGCATGAGGCCTTTCTCCTGCACCTCGGCAATGGCATTCGTGATCGGATCGCGCCACGCACGCCGATCAACTGCTTTCGATCCCATGACCTGCAATCAAGATAAGAACGAAGCTTCGGTTTCCCCACGTGCCGCTTCCCAACACTCAGCTGACCATATAATAGCTGCCTCGGTATCCGCTTTGAATCCATACGGCTCACATGACCGATCCACCTCAGGTGTCTCAGCAAAAGTATGCAGTCCACTGCACACATCCCACTTTGTCGCACCATTTCCGTGTCAGAAACTTTGTCGTACCAACCAATGGGCAGAATCCGTCGCAAACAATCCTGATGCAATCGCTCGAGATATCGCACATTCCGCCGGTACATCATCAACGTTTCACTGCCGTATAGAAGAACGGACAGCACCATGTATTTGTAGACTATCAGATTCGTATCAACGGTAAGCTGATAGTTCTTCCACACTCGGTACTCTAGCTTCCCGAATGCCGCCGCTGCCTTCGAGACGGGGATACGCAGCTCACTGTGCAGCTGCTGGTCAGTCGACATCACACTCCCAAGGTAGCAGAAGCGGGATGTGGTTTTCAACACTTCATCACCAATGCTGATTCGCGGCAATATTGAAGATTGCACCTTCGGTAAAGCCTGAAAGAGACGGACAGTTTTGCTTGTGTTGATGGTGAGCCCGAATTTGGCAGCTGTCGAAGCCAGAGCACTAGCCATATGCTGCAACTCAACCGCGCTGTGTGAAAACAACGCACAGTCGTCAGCAAACAGCAACATACGGATAGTTTTCTCATAGACTAGGGTTCTCGCACCGAAACGACGGAAGTTCAACAACGCACCAACAATATGGTGCTCCACACGAACCCAGTAAGCACAAGATAGCATTGCGTAAAGATAAATTTTAAACAGGGCGGGAACTAAGACAGCTTTGCTTCACACCAGTGACAACTTCAAAGTCATCCGAGGTCTCTCCATTCAGCTGCATCCTCGCCAACATAACACTGTGCAGACATTCAATTAAACATACAAACTTACGCGGGCAACCAAACTTACCCAACACCAGCCACAGTGCCTCGCGGTTCACCGTATCAAATGCCCTGGTGAAATCAACAAAAAGCGAGTACAATGGCTGGTATCCTTCTCTGCACTTCTCTTGCAACTGACGAGCCGCAAACACCATATCTATAGTGCTGCGACCCGAACGGAATCCATACTGCTTCTCCGCCACGTTCGGTTCCACAACCTGACTGACGAGGCGGTTGAGCAGGATTCGGGCAATCACCTTGCCCACACAAGTCAGCAAGTTGATGCCACGATAATTCGTGCAACCTTGCTTGCTCCCTTTACCCTTCTACAGTGAGAGCACAAGGGCATCCTTCAGCTCAGGAGGCACCTCCTCCTCAATCCATACGCCTGAGCTACCATCGATCAGCGTGCTCAGCGGCTAAACGTTCGTCCATACAACGCTCTTAACGATTCAAAGAATTCCTTTTGTTGGCGGCGTTCGGCGTAGCACTCCATCTGCTTCACCTTCTCCGTCCATCATGCATTTTTAATGGAACGGGGCTCTCGGAGCATTCGTCGTCGAATTCTGCCAAACTTTCTCTTCTTCCCCAAGCCACTGGAATCTGCGACATGTGCAGCAAATGTTGCATTCTTCTCCGACACCAATGCGCCCATTGTCGCATTGTTCTCATCAATGCAATCAGGGCACAAGCCATAGATGCCCAAAAACATGTAGACGTGGTCTCCGTAGCCTTCATCGAAGGCTGCTGCTCTAACTTCAGGAGATCAGCGTGACAGGCAAAGTCCTTTCCTGGATCACCGACTTCCTAAGAGACCGCAGCCTACGCGTAAAGGTCATTCAAAGCACATCCGCCGCTGTGCTAATCACATGTGGGGTTCCGCAAGGATCCGTACTTGGACCAGAACATAAATAACCCCCAGGTTGCGCTCCAAACCGATTGTTTGATCTACGCTGACGATCTTAAGTTCTGGTCAACGGTATGCAGCCTAGACGATGCCGATAAATCACAAGAGACTAGATAGGCTGCACGAGTGGTCCAACAAATGGCGATTATCAGTACATCGCGATAAATGTGCGGTTCTCCCAATCGGTAAAACTGACCCATAAGGGAGATACCACATTGGTGACTTCTTCACAAGAACACCGCTCAAGAAAAAGAATCTAGGGGTCATCGTATCCTCTGACCTTAGGACGTCCCAGAACACAACGAAGGTCGCAGCTGCAAAGAGGCTTTTAGGTGCCTTGTGAAGGCCGTTCTCCCGAATGACTTCTGAGATCTTCCGACCTCTATACAACGCATGCGTACGTCCCATACCGTTCAACTTCACCAGCTGGACCTGTTTTCCCTAGAGTTCCGTCGTCGCCGCGGCGTTCTCATCTACACTAGACGCATCCTTCTTGGTGAACTCGGAAACGAGCTACTGCAGTTCTTCCACCCTAACGCCGACTGCTCGGCACGAGGTCACAAATGGAAGCTGTTCAAACCACGAATGCTCACGCTCGCTCAGACCTTACCCTGTCCACCCGGGTGGTGAATGAGTGGAACAGTTTACTAAAGGAAATTGTTAACGCACCTTCGGAGGAATGTTTCAAGAGGCTTGTAGACAAACACTTAATGAAGACGTTGGGATCCTGCTGCTCCCGCTGCACCTGCGACGAGCCATCGAGGAACATCATCACACCACGACACGCAGCTATCCCACGATGAATAGAAATCTACGGAGCTGACAAGGATTCTCCCGTCTGCTCTCTACAACCCAATGAAAGGTGCCTGAAAGAAGCGCTCTCAGCACATGCCACACTATTTAACATGTTTTGACATTTTTCCACAGCAAATGATTTCAGTTACATTAAAAATATCTGACTACATCTTTTGGGTTCTGTGATTCCCAAATCATCGTCGCTCAGTCCTTCTACTACTTCATTAGCGTCATTAGGTGTTCGTTCCTTGTTTCCGTAGAGAAGTACCGCAGTCAGTATCTCTTGGAAAATAGCATCTGGGTTTGGTTCAGTGCAAGTTACTCAATCATCATCCGCTTAAACCAATTCTTTAAAATCTACTTTGAATTCTGCTAGTGGAGATGGAATGTCTAGTAAGGCGACGGCATTCCGCTCGAGAAGTTGAGCAAATCCGGGTTATCCGAGACACATCTGTGTTCTTTCTGGTTGAACTTGGAACCAAGCAGAACTTATCCAAAACACAGTATCCCAGGCATTAACTGAGGCAAAGATGAAGTTCCTTTCGCAATTTTGCCATAGCCCCTTGCATGAGTTGGACTCGGTAGTGCACAAAAGGGAACATATCCCGCTCGTCGGGAAATATACCCATTTATTTATTTTGATGATCCCTGGGTTGAATTTGTGGTGTCATGTTTGTAGACAGAAACTTTAGTGTAACATTTGTGACATGTATTACATGGGTTGGCTGGGACAGTTGTCCACTGTTGGGATAACGAAGTGTTTCTTCTTCATCATTTCTTTGCAGATACTTCTGATCCACTCCTCAAATATGGCAGCAGTCATCCACGCGGATTGATCTGATCTCCAGAGGACTAAACGATTTTCAGGATTTCGGTTTTTGAAGCACGGGGTCTAGCTGATTTAGCAATGACCACGGGTCTTTGCTTCTCCCCGCACTTGAGCTAGCGCACAACAGAACTGTGAAACGTGCTTTGGAATGTTTTCAACTCTTACAGTTGTCATCTAGTATAACAAAGCATCTGTTACGCATTTCCTTGGAAATGAGACTGCAATCGTCAGCGTTAAAAATGCCATCATTGTTTGGTTGACCATGTGAATCCTGTGTGTTGATTTGGCTCTCCTTTGGCACATCAATGCACTGGATTCCCTGTTGGATCAACGAGGTTTTCGAAGGTGGAACATTCACGGTCCCACTTGAACTTAAAAAATTTTGGTGGTCTTGAACAAAGTCTTCAGACCCTCTATTGAATTCAACACACAAAACTCTGGGAAATTTTATGTCGGACTTTAAATATCTCTAGCCAGCCACTGGATGCCTGGAAATCTGTAGCTCCAAATTTTTGTGAGAACCTTTTAGCCATTTCTTGAATCATCGGCTTAAAAATTCGAGTGTTAGCTGCGCTCATTTGCTTGAACCACCGCAGCGTTGCCTCATTGACTTGATCATGTGAAGTTTTCCTCCTCTTACGCTGTGGATCTCCTCCTTCATTATCCGTATCTCTCCAAGTACTCGTGTTTATGTCTTGCTGACAGCAAAACGCTCTACCACTTTTCTTTGGCTCTGCTTTCCAGAAAATGTAGCAAACTAATTTTACCTTCAAGGTCATCCCAGAAGTCTTTTCTTTGGGCCATGATGTTGAATTACTCGATCCTAAATTGTTCAGAGCACGGAGTGGATCTAAGGTCTATAGTTCTATTGGCATAATATTAATTACATACAATAAGTAACCGAAATTGTTTTCACTCTCAGGCAGACACCAAATAGAACTGGATAAACGCTCGACAATTAATGTGGGTGTAAACGTCAATCTCGCCACAATCCAAGGTGTTAATGAACTGGTGGTTAGTCGAGGGTTTGACAGTCACTGAACCCCTTGATTGCGATGAGTGAACACGTGTTCTTAGGGGTAGACGAAGACTTGACCGTGGACAGGTTAGGAAGGTTGAACACAAATCCTTCTAGGTCATTCAGTTGGCGTGGATCTATGGGGACCCAGATTGATTTAGTTAATAAGCATGCGCGAAAGGCTGACAGCCACGAAAAACACGCACATACACACAGAAAAAATGCTGTATCCACACTGATTTGGGGTCAGAAGTCCACACATTGCAGTCCCGCTGCACACCATGTTATCGGAACAAACGATCTATTCGGGAACCATTGGATGGTAACCCCTCAAGTGGTGAAGTTATGGAGGTTGAATTATTGCTGACCGTCATAGTCCAAGTGGTCAACACACAACTTACTGAGGTGGTCAACTTACAGAGGTCTGGTTCCATAGGGTTTACATAGTGACCGTTCAAACTATGAAAAGGTGGTCAACATATAGAAGTGGTTAACTTTGGATGCCCGACGCTAAGACTGCTCTAGTTCATTGAGACCGTGTTTCAGCCGCAGATGCCAAGTTTTAAATGCGTATCCGACATGGGGGGGGCGAATATACGCACTAAGCACCTGTTGGAAAATAAAATACTTAGTCTCAACAGCCTAAGTATTGGTTACCAGCTTTCGATGCCATATCGGATTGCCTGGAACAACCCAAGTCATCCTGAACCAGCACACCTAGATCAAGTTTGACGGAAGATCGCTGCAATACTTGGGTTCCTTGCCTGTATGAGTAGGTGCCCTGGTGTCGTATGGAGAGTAAGTTGAATTTACTCATGAAGCAGATGCTAGTCGGCATGCACTTGAATCCTGCGCCCTATCTCGATGTCGTCGACAAACAATAGGAAATTCGGATTGATTGTACATACTTGTACGATGTCACCATTGAATACCAAAAGCAATGGTGATCATAGAAGAGAACTCTGAGACACATCAAACTCGATTTGTATGACTCAGAGTACCGAACTCTGACTAATTACCGTTGAACAAGATTGGTGATACAGCTCCAGAGAGTCATCGATGCCGTGATAACAGAACTTCGAAAGTAGAATCCAATGATCGAACGCACTGGACAAAAGCAACTAGATCACGTCCACATCCTCGCCAGAGTCAGCTGACTCGGTCCAATTACTCTATGCGATCAAAAAACTTGTTGTGTACGATCGTCGTAGACGGAAGCCTTGCTGATCGGGAGCAACAATCTTGCAGTTTTCCGAGTAACACACCGATGTATCAACAATGATGAAATCCATGATCTTGTACAGTACGGGGCGGTATTTTGAGTGCTCAGTTCTACTTCCGTCTTCGTGAATCTGAATTATTATTCGAAGTTTCCACATGGAAGGAACTTGGTTCTGGTTTAGGCAGCGCTGGAAGAAGTGAGTCAGAGGTTCCGCCAATTGTCTTGTTGCTGCTCCCAGTGCATCAGAGAATGGTACCACCGTTCGCGAACCTGTGGTTGCGCAGAGACATCAGTTTCTGCAATACAGCTTCAGCGATAAAAGAGATGTAGGTGAATCCTGACGACAGGGTAACAAAAGCTCGAAGATCGTGTGCTGCTTTCGTTCGTTCGCTGCTTTCTAGCCGTCCTTACTGGGCCATCAGCCGTCCGGAGCGCAGGGAATCCCAGTCTCACCTTTCAGAGGTCACCGATGTGCTTGTACAACAGTAGGTGGTTGGCACTGAGACTTTTTGTTATGTTCTGTTGGTGTGCGGCTTTGTCTTCTCTGAACAATTGAGTGCAGTGGCTACATTAAAATACATAATCGTCCCAAGTTTCTGGCCTTAGTGCGGATTTATACGCTCGCCATGTTGTGTTGCGTACTGCCATCCTTTTTCTTGTTCTGCTCTTTACGAAAGAAACTGTTTTTAAACCCATTGCAAACTCTTGTCTCTGAAGCATCCGTAAGCAGTTCATTAAATCTGCTGACGAATTGGGGCTAGGCAACTTCCGGGGGCCTCTAGCGAAGGACGACCAGTTTGTGACGCTGACTAGTAGGGCTAAGCAGCCGTAGTGTGTGATGATGCACATCGTCCCATGGTTCTCAGCAGATGAAGTGAACACTAGGGACTGCATGGTCACTGCGGCCCAAAAGAGAGTCTACAACCAACACATCGATCATATGTCCCAGCAAAGATGGCATGTTGCCTGTTCTGAACCTGGTGGAGGAAGTGACTTGATTGTAAAGAGGAGCACTGGTTACAAGTTCCTGCAGATCGGATTTAAATTGTCCTCAGATCGTAGCACCGGTTTCTAGACAATGTACGTCAAAATCTTACATTATAAAGATGTGTATATTTTCCTTTTAGAATGCGCCTTAGAGCAGTCGCAAGGTGGCTGTCCATTTCAGGTTTTGAATTTGGGGGGCAGTACACCGATCCCATACTATTTCTGACTTCTAACTGCAAGCGGAACCAAAGAGAATCGGTGATCAGAGAGTCTGAATCCTCCATGCTGGCGCACTGTTAGTCGCTTCGGTAATGTGGAATTACCCCTCCTCCTTTCGTAAGTTTGTCGTTCCGAATGAGCGACATACCGGGTAGCGAAACTTCGGCATTCATCATTCCAGTGTGCAACTACGTATCCTTGATACCGATGATATCATATGGCTCGGAAACTTGGCGATCTTTCAATTCGGCCAGCTTATTGAAAAGTTGTTTAGCGTTGGTATACACGCAGGCTAATTTCTCCATCTCTATGAATCCACAGCGGTTAAAGCAGGTAGGTGTGGAGGATGCCGACCGATGTGAGGTCGGCCGTTGTTCGTTTTTTTGACAGCATACTGACACTTCATATGCAACTTCATCTGGTGAAGATACGTCCTATTCCTCAGGCATGCCTAATTCAGAATCGAGTTAATGAGCGGTCAAGTGAGACGTCTGTGTCATTGATGGTAGGTTTACTTTTGCAGATGTTTGTATGTGGTCTTTGCAGTTTCTGCAGCCTTTAACTGGAGTACATTTAGAGGGATTTTCTGCTCTGACTGAACCACATTGTGGGATTCTTGAGCCACATCCTCTGTAGTTAGATGAGACAGGTGACGTTTTAATCAATCGCGCGACGTTATCCAAAGAAAGCATTTCAGACGAACAGCAACTGTTCTAAATCGTGGTTTCCAGTCTCTTGACTATTTTTGGAATGGAGTTCTGGCAGCCCATGGATAAAGAGTGTGCTTGCTTGCTGAATCCTTCAAGTGTTACTTTCTGCTTGTCGCGTGCTCCAAGGGACATCAGGATAGAAGCGTATCTCACAGCATCCGTGTTGTAGCGCAGTTTCATAAAAACGTGTTCTACATCAATTTCAGATTCTAATGTCACTCTAATAAGTCACCGTTCACCGTAGTGTGCAGAGTTCGGGTAACGAGTAAACCGAAAAAAGACTCTTGTCATATTGCAGTGGTGACGCAATCATCGACGTGAATTACCAAATCTCAACCTTCTCAACTAACCTGTAAATTTGATTAGACGAGCTAGTGCAGTGGTGGAAATCACACTGCTTGATGCTGAACACACCTAAGTGCAATGACGTTGTTTTCAATTCATAAAGGAGCCCATTGCCAAAAGCTTGTCACGGATTGTCCCATACTTCAGACCAATAGTGAGAGCTTATAGTGAATATGAAACATTTACGATTTCAGTATTTTGTAACATTGGATTTTATTCTTGTTTGTATCTTTTGATCGTCCACTTGTTTTACTGATTGGTTCATTTTCGAACTCCCTGCGATTCGCACGCTACTTTGCTCTGTACTCTTACTAATTTACTCCTAGTTCATTGCAGTTGTTTACAATACACGTTAGGCCATGTCACGTACTCATTTCTGAAAAAGTGGTATCCGTATTGGTTCCTACTTGTTCTCGTCGTAACTAGTACCTGCTTTACATTTGGTGGCCCCAACTACGAGTACGGTTCCGCAATCGCCGAAATCATTTTTTGTGAGCTCGTTCTTTTTCTTCTTTGAATTGCGTTCTGCAACTATTATTTTGTGATATGCTATGGCCCACTCAGTTACTAACATTTTCGGCTCATCTGCTAGTGTCGCATTGCTGTCTGTCCTCCCTATCTTATTTGACGACCCTGCTTTTTGGTTTGTCTTGTCAGAGTATGAGCTTTTGTGGCATATTGTTTTCGGCCAACCTAAATGTAGTCATTTGCTAAGTGACCTCCCTAGGGACTTCGCTTTACAGCTCAGAGACACTCCTTCGAATCCAAATACGGATCTTTCTTAAGCAGAAAATTGTGACCCGACTGGAACTTCCAGCGAGTACGCGAATCAAACAACGATGCTTGCATCTAGGAGACGCGAGGCCATCCACCCTATTGAGTGAGATGAAGAGACTCCTTGGCTCATGCTCAATGGATGACTCCATCCTTCCGAAGCTTTGGCTTCAGCACCTACCCGAGATAGCTCAAGCTATTGTCATATCCGCCAAGATCTCTTTCCTCACTCTGGCCGCGCAACTGGCTGAAGCGGTCATGGATCATCTTCCTAAGGAAGTAGACTACGCAACGCCACCCGCTACACATCCGCCGAATAACCATAACGCATATCAACAGCCACCTACTTCATGCAGGTATTACGCAGTCCCTCTCTGAGCGTGCCACAGTACTTAACGAACTAGAGGCATTCCGCGGCGCTCACGATTCTCCTTCAGCAGTCGATAACTGGCTGATAACTAAGAGCAAGTCGGCCAATCCCGCAGCTTACCGCGTAACAAACTCTGCTGGTATCACCGCCGCTTTGACCCTTAGGCGAAACTATGTACTACTCTTTGAACCTTCCCTTCGACTCAATCAGAAAAACTTCCGAGCTGCAAATGACATACGAACAACGTCACTGGCCACATTTCTGGCACTAGCCTCCTTTACGTTCAGGACTGCAAATCTAGAACCGCATTCCTAGTTGATACAGGGGCTGAAGTAAGCGTGGTTCCTCATGCACTTGGTGAGGCTACTCAGCCGGCTACTTTCAGTCTTCGTGCCACTAACGGCACACTCATCCCTACTTACGGCCAGCGCTCTTTAACTCTCAAGTTGAGTCTCCGTAGAACTTTTCGCTGAGTGTTCATTATTGCCGGCGTCCCGTTTTCCATCATCGGCATAGACTTCTTCAGACATTTCGACCACTTGGTCGATGCGAAACAACAGAGGATAGTCGACCCCGCAACGAGGCTGTCACTGGCACCAACGCCGGCATTGCAGCTATCACCCCAATCTACGTTTGCCCACAGACTTCCTCCGACTATGCCCAACTATTCTCTCAGTACTCGCCCAGCCAATGAACCAAGCTCTCCCAGTGGCATCTCAGGTCACGCACCATATCCGTACCTACGCCCCACCTGTCTCATCACACCCTCGTCGATTTTCGCCAGAGAAATTCAAGCTAGCTAGTGCGGAGTTTGAGTGCATACTCGAACTTGGAGTAATCCGCCAGACAAACTCAGCCTCCTGGCGCTTTCCAGCAATCTTTTCACCCTGCAATCCAATCGACAAGTCCATGTTCAACCAAGCGGACAACGTCAGTTAATCCGTTTTCCTCTGGAGTCCTCGATCCTCACTAAGACTGGCATGCCTCAATGTGCGCAATTTGCTACAGATTAGCCAACAGGCAGCACTTGCCCGAACACTCGAGACCCTCCCGATCGATATTTGCTGTTTATCAAAAACTCGTCTGCAAGATTCGAGTTCCATCCTTACTCTGCGATCCCCCACATGCGACACTGGCGGCACATTCTCATAGCGCCTGTCTAGCGATGACACAGCTTCAAATGCAGGTCAAGCTGGCGTCGGCACTGTTCTGAGTCCCCGGGCGGAAGCTGCCCTGATCGACTGGGTCTCTGTCAACAGCCGGATGTGCCGTTAGATTGGCTCACTCGTTCCAAGATTCGAAGTCGCGCGGGAACAAATGGTGCGTTTGTCATTGCGGCTTACACCCCCACAAACTGCAGCCTTGATTCGGTGAAAGATGATTTCTATCACCAACTTAACGATCTTCTTCGTTACAGAATAAGCACGGATACCGTGGTGCTTGTTGGTGATCTAAACGCGCAAGTTGAAAATCTATCCGCTGATGAGCTTCATCTAGGTGGCCAACATGGTGTACGCTCCCGTAATGATAGCGGAGAGCGGTTGTTACAGCTGTGTGAAGGTGCTCGCCTCTTTCTCGCGAGCACTAACTTTCGACATGGCACACGCAGAAGAGTGACTTGGCGCCCACTAGCCTCGGGCCATGGACACAAATCGATCACATCGCGATTAGTTACCGCTGGAGAGGCTGTGTCCAAAACTGTCGCTCGATTTGGAGTACCAGCATTGACTCGGATCACGCACTTTTGTGTGCTGATCTGCGGGTGCGTTTTGGCGGACGTCCACAACGTCGCTCTGAGCGCATTGACACCAGCCAGCTGGCGAAGCAAGGTGTTCTGGATGCGTGTCAACCTACGCTGGCATCTCGGCTTAGTAAGCATCCACTAAAGACCGTCGAAGATCACTGGTCGCATATTCGTCAAATGTTACAATCAGCAGGTATATCTTCATGTGGCAAATCAAATTGCAAACCTAGACCTTGGGTCTCTACGAAGTCTCTGGAACTTATGGATGCTCGCCGACGTATTCCGGCTGGAAGCAAATACCATGAGACTCGCAAAAATCTCAGGGCAAAACTGCGTGGTAGCTTGAAGAGAGACCACGAAGCCTGGTGGTCTCATCGTGCATCGGAAATGGAAACAGCCGCTGCCGTTGGTAAACATCGTAAGTTATTCTGTCTGATACGGGAAACAGGTATTACTTATGAATGGAAGGATTTTGGTGAGTATTTTTGTTCGTCGCAATCAGCCGACAATTCAGATACGTCGACCAGCTATCCGGAAAAGCACCAGACGGCCGTTTCGCCCTATTGGGGCTCATAAGTGGTGCGGACCGCACCGCAGAGGACCGAAGGATGCGCACCACTGATGAGCCCCAATAGGGCGAAACGGCCGTCTGGTGCTTTTCCGGATAGCTGGTCGACATATCTGAATTGTCGGCTGATTGCGACGAACAAAATACGGAAAACAGGTAGCATGAGACCTGGTGTTAGCGAGACAATACGCGACGAGAGTGGACAGCCGATCCACAGCTTGTCAAAACGCTTGGAGCGTTGGGCCGAACACTTTGCAAGGCAGTTTAACCAATCTGAGTTACCGCTTTCTCTTTCGGACATTGAGTGCCCTCCATGAGCCGTCTCCTTAGATGCGCCTCACGCGCAGAGGTCAAACGTGCGATCAGGTTGCTGAAATTGCGTAAGGCCGCTGGTGCAGATAGAATTCCTCCACCTTTCTACAAATTCAAGGGACCTGCTCTTGTAGATGATTTACACGAGTTTCTAATGGAACTTTGGGAGCAGAAAACTGTCCTGACAGACTGGAGCCGCTCCGTCATAGTTCCGATTATCAAGAGAGGCTCTCGATCGAAATGTGGCAACCATAGAGGGATTAGTCTTATCCCAATAGGCTTCAAATTGCTTGCGTCTGTCGTTCTCCATAGATTGACTGGCGTTAGTGAAGGCCAGGTCAGCGAAGAGCAAGTCAGGTTTCGTCGAAATCGAGGCTGCATAGACCACGTCTTTACTTTGCGCCAATTGTTGGAGCACGGCCATGTTTATTGGCGACCCACCGTTGTCGTGTTTCTCGACATCAAAGGTGCCTTCGATTCGGTAGATCGATGTGCCCTTCGGAATTGTCTGTTGAGAAAAAGCGTGCTCGATAAATACGTAAACATTATCAAAGCGCTGTACGCACAGACTGATGGTTTATGGCAAATTGTCGCGTCCTTCCATACCTCCAGCGGTGTGAGACAGGGTTGCCCGCTGTCACCATTCCTCTTTAACTTCCCAATTGATGGAGTCATGGAAACAGCGTTCGGTGGATACGACCTAGAAAGTGCGGAGCTACTTCCTCGTGAGCGACTTCCTGACTTGAAGTATGCGGACGACATTGGCTTCATATGTGACAGCGCTCAAACGTGTCAGGCTGCCCTGGACCGATTAGCACTGGCTGTCAATCATTTTGGGCTATGCTTTACTCCATCGAGATGCAAAGTTCTCCAAGATTGGCAAGGACCCACCCCTGCGCTGACCCTTGGTGGTGATCAGCTAGAAGTCGTTCAGGAATTTAAGTACTTGGGCAGCTATATTAGCGCCCGTTGCGTCGAAGCTGAGATTACCAATTGTATAGCAAAAGCTCGAGGTGCTTTTTCCAATCTCCGCTACCTGTGGCGCAGACGCGACCTCACTCTCGCACTGAAGGGCAGAAGGTATAATGCAGCCGTCCTTTCAACCCTCTTATACGGCTGTGAAACCTTGCTCATCAGGTCAACAGACATAAAGAGGCTAGCCACGTTCGATCATCCCTGCCTCCGCAGCTTAGCTCATGTCTGGTGGGAGCACCGCGTGAGCAATGAGCGTGTTCGGCGTCGCGTATTTGGTGCATGAAGAGCTAGTGAGCCGCTCAGCACCATTGTATCAGGCACCGGGCTCCGATGGCTGGGCCACGTGTTGCGCATGCCAGCGCACCTACTCCCGCGACGTACATTGTTTGCGCGCCGGGGGTGCGATTGTAAGAGGAGGAGGCCAAGCGATGACTTGGTCGAGAGAAATGAAAACCGTCACTTCGAAGTTGGCGTCGGTTGGTGCATCCTAACTGCCTGGCTGGAGTCCTAAGGACGATGAACACGTATGGTTGGACACACTTGGTGATATGGCTAGGAGCCAGCCCTAATGGCATTTGTGCTGTGAGTTCATTTGTCCACCCGCCTCCTTCTCAGCCTCCCCTCTCCAATCACGATCTCATCCGTTAGGCATAATATAACTCTCTTTTTGCTGCATGATACCCGGCTGTTAGCTCTCAGGAACGATGTTCAGCCGTTACTGGGGACTTAGCCTGCGTGCCTATTACTTTTTTCTTGTCTTGTGTATTGCGGAACAATAGCTGCAGTTAACGTGTATAATGACGATGTCATTTGGATAGCCATTGGTCCTCTCCATTCCAGATGGTCCAAAAAAATCTGGCGACTTTGCGGTGAGTACCGGGACGTAAACAAGCTTACGGTCCCCAACAGATACCCTGTCCCACGTATGTAGGACTTCACTGCATGCGTCGCAGGTAAGACGGTCTTCAGCAAGATCGATCTTGTTCGAGACTCATATCAAATACATGTGAAGGAGAAAGACATATCTAGGACAGCCGTCATTACCCCCTGCCGCTTGTTCGAATTTTTGAGAATGCCTTTCGGATTGTGCAAAGCCGCATAAACATTTCAGTGCTTCACCCACGATGTCACCCGTGACCTAGACTTTGCCTATCACTACCCTGACGACATTCTAGTGGCCAGTTCGTCCGACGAAGAGCACCTAGCCCATCTTCAGTCTCTTTTCGAGCAGTTGACCCAACACAGCGCCACCACCAATCCGAATAAGTGCGACGCTTCATCCCCCTTGCGCTCAACTCATGCAGCCTCTTACTGGCCTACTCAGAAAAACGAACGTAAGTTTGCTTTCCCCCACACAACACACGGCTTTCACTGAGCTTAAGGATGCTGTCTCCAACATAGCTCTTCTCGCTCACTCCGAACCATCTGCTCCCCTTTCTCAGAAAACTGACGCTTCAGACGTTGCGGTAGGAGCTGTTCTCCAACAACACGTTGATGGGCGGTGGCAACCACTCGGTTTCCTCTCCAAACATCTGCAACCAGCGGAATCCCGCTGCAGCACGGTTAGTAGAGAACTGCTTACCATCGAGTTAGCTATCCATCACTTCCGACACACATTAGAAGGTCGGGCTTTCACGGTCTACACTGACCACAAGCCTCTCATTTTTGCCTTCAACTCATCTTCTGACAAATATTCACCACGGGAAACTAGACACCTAGACTTTGTCACACAGTTCACCGCTGATATACGCCATGTCTCTGGTGTTGACAATCCCGTCGCTGATGTTCTCTTTCTCGCGTCAACCTCACTCTTCACTCTTTGTCTACTGTCGACCTCGCCGCCATGGCATAGGCTCAGGCCCAAGACGAAGACCCCCAACGCACCCTGCGATCCACTTCACTGTATGTGCAACCCGTACCCCTTCAAAGTACGGACGGAACTATCCTTTGTGACACTTCCACAGGTTGTCCTAGACCCCTCGTGTCCGCCTCTTTCAGACGCACAGTCTTCGACACTCTTCACTCACTGTCTCATCCTGGTACTCGGGCATCTTTAAAACTGGTCACCGAGTGTTTCTTTTGGGCAAGTGTAAACAAAGATGTCCGTAACTGTGGTCGAGCTTGTCTTCACTGCCAGCGCTCCAAGATGCATCGACACACCCGTAGTCTTCTCGGCTCATTCCCTGTGCTGGATTCGCAGTTCTCTCATGTACACTTAGGCTTGGTAGGATCCTTACCTCCCTCTCGCGGATCCGTATACATACTGACATGTGTCGACTAATTCGCTAGATGGCCAGAAGCCATCCCTGTATCAGACTAAACGACCGAAACAGTCATTCGTGCGTATTGGACTGTTGGGTGTCCCACTACGGACGCCCATCTACCATCACTACCGACCGTGGAATGCCTTTCGAATCCTTGCGATTCGATACGTTCTGCAACTTCTTAGGCTGCCGCCGTATCCACGACGGCATATCACTCAGCGGCGAATCGCCTAGTCGAACGCTTTCATCGACAACTTAAGTCACCTCTCTGTGCCACTTTTGACCTGACTGAAGCGAAAACATTCCGTTAGTACTCCTAGGTATCCGCAGCAGTATCAAAGCTGACCTGCAGAGCCGATCTACAGAACAACCCTTAAGCTGCCAGGAGAGTTCATTTCGTCCCCCACACCATCGTGTATGCCACCGTCAAACTTTGCAGCCTCCCTTTCTCAGCGCATGCGCTCGCTGCGCACGATCCCTCCCCGTAAGAAGACCAGAGATGTGCAAATGCACAGTGTACTCTCTACCTGCACTCACGTTTTCGTCCGCACAGACGCAGTGCGTCGTCCCCCTCAGTCTCGCTACATCGGCCCCTTCAGAGTTTTCCAACGAACTCCTAAGCATTTTACCTTAGACCATAATGGTCACTGGACAACGGGGTCCATCGATCGTCCTAAGGTGGCATTTTTCAAAGATCCGCCTGCAAGATTACCTGATACAGCCGCAAAAGTAAACTCACCCGAAGCTGCAGCAACCGCACCAGGCGCCCTAGACCCCTATTACCCTTGATCCTTCGCCAACCCATCCCCAACCGCAGGCAACTGACCGACGTGGTAGACAGGTCAAACGTCCAATCCGCTTTTCAGATTTTGTTAACGTTTGCTATATTCCTTGACATACGTATTTTCCATCTTTCATAGTAAGCGTGTGTTTCACTCACAAAGGTTATGCAAAAAACCTAAAACCCTTTTTTACAGAAACAAAACAAACAAAATGTGTACATATTTTTGTCTCATATCCTTGACTCGTTATCCATACGGCATCACGTCGCCTATCCCGACCACGTTCCACCCTCTCCACTTTACATTCCAGAACTAGTCCCCTGAGGAATCGCGGAATCCCCTGACCCACCTGCCCGTAGCCTCCGGCCCCATGATCCTGACTCCAAGCGACCGCGACTCCCCACTACCGGTGCGACAACGACTGGTCTGGCCCCAAAGACAATGTCCAGGATCCTTCTGAGACGAGGATCGTTTTGGTCGTGGACTCGGAGTGCGGTGGGGGGAGTGACACCTACCAGGCGCACTGTCAAACCGCAGCGGATGAAATGTCTTGTCGGCCCTTTCTCTGGACTAGCGATTTTTGCTGTCCGACCATCCCGTCCAGACGACCCACCGATGATGCACTCCAATAAACACGAAGTAATAAATAGCAAACAAAGAAGCCAGGACCCAACAAACTCCCTGCGCGCCCTCACTGTCCGCATGCGCCTACTGCAACTACTACTCTACCTTCCCATCCTCACTTTGTTCCCCCACTTGACATCTCTATCGAAGGCTTCCTTCATTCAGACTTCTAGGGAGAGACCCCTGTAGTGAACATGAAACATTTACGTTTTCAGTATTTTGTGACATTGGATTTTATTCTTGTTTGTATCTTCCGATCGTCCACCTGTTTTACTGACGGCACGTCTGGTTCCCTTTCGAACTCTCTGTGATTCGTACGTTACCTTGTTGTGCACTTGCTAATTTACTCCTAGTTCATTGCAGCTGTTTACAATACATGTTAGGCCATGCTACGTACTCATTTCTGAATAACTGGTATCCGTATTGGTCCCTACTTGTTCTCTTCGTAACCAGTACCTAAGTTCCGCTCTGCAAGCTCCTCCACACTAAGCCACTTCAAAGTCAGGCGGTTTTCGTTTTCCGTCTCTCGGTTGCGATCATCATTCGTATCAGACAATCTGATTTATCAGTGCGTGTATTCTGCCACACTGGAGTTATCGCTCTCCTGTGATTTCTCCAGGCATATTGTTAAAGCAGGTCAAGCTGCTTGACGGGTCGATGAAGCGCATGTCTTGCAGTAGCGGGATTCCAAAGCCAACTTTAGCTCAAACATTTGTATCTACCTATTATTTCTAGGACAAAGCTTGCTTCGAAAACACTCATCGATATCAGCCAACCTTTGCATAGTGCACTGTGTAACTGTATAGCCACTTCATCGACCAGACGAAAATACAGAGCAATATATGTTCACATGCGGGCTTACGGTTTGTCAGTCGTTCTATCTATCTAAATTTTTGCTTGGCCAGAACTACCCAGTAAATTTTATCAGGGAGGTAATGTTATTCGTTGGATTGTTTTGCTAATATCACACTATTTTTTTCTATGTCGATGGGATGTTTCACGGCTACCCTATGAGAAACCCGCAACCAACTGTACTGTCCTAAGCTCGATATTACTATTGATATAGGCAACACCCTGTCCAGAAACCAAACGACAAAAACGTTGATAAGAACCAAATATCATTGCAATAACCATAAAAAGCGTACAAACAATTGCTGTCCATGATCAGTCCGTAAATCATCTCATGTAGGAACTATAGAGATTAATTAAAAGTTCTGAGAAACTTACGGCAACTTGGTCTTCATAAATATTCTCAGAGTAATGAAAGATACCAAAATACAACTGATACCGAAAGCGATTAAGATAACTCGGTTAAGTTTCGAGATCCGTGCTTCATTTGCTCTGTCCACTACCATGAAACCGATGCTACCAAGTGTGAACATGAAACTTGCGGCCAATCCCTCCAGTATGTACTGTCCATTCATTCTCCAGGCCATTATGGCAACCTAAATGTGCAGAGGAGTTAGACGACAGTAAGAGAATACGAACTGGTCGTTGATTTCCTCTCGCATCGGTTTCCGATCCCATGCTTGGGGGGCCCACGATCATATCATAAACAACTCCTATAAAAACGGAATAATTATAACCGAGTGTGAAAGTCTCATTTGCAGTTATCTTCATTACTAACACCGATTCTACATGGGTATCGTGTGGTGAAGATCGGTTAGTAAACACGTCCTAGTCGGAAGAGTATGTACTAAAAAGACAACGCAGTCTTGATAAGCTCACGTCATCGCTAACAGTATGGAACTTAACGCGGTGCCATAGTCTGCTGATCTCAGGGAGGTAACTAGAAATTTACTCTTCAAAGCCACTCACACAAATAGACCTATGATAAAAAGTCGGACTTAATCCATCTCAATACCCTCAGTTAGGATTAACTGAGTAACTATGAAAGTGCGGTGGATCCAGTTGCCACGACACACATCACCAGAATAACAATAAATAGCGACGGTAAGAATATGAGGTCGAACGCAAATAAGATATAAAGAAAATGGAATCAAGACAGAAGTGCACAAAACTAATAGGAATGGAACGAAAATAAACAGCCAGGTGTAAGAAACCGAATGTAGGAATGCCAATGATTGCGCGACAGCGTCATGCACGAAGATCGTACACACTAGCCTGGCAAGTCGAGTGACGTGCCGGAAGGTTTCTTGTCAAAAACCAACTGGCGGACCTCATATTGCATACACAATGTTCCTACCAGACGTGAGCAATACACCACAAGCACCGGTGACAAAATGCAGCAAAGTGTTGAGTGTCTTCACTGCGAACTGGCAGGGTGTCTGATCCAAACAGTAACACCAGTTTTATCACAGCGTTACACATCCTACCTTTCACCGATAGGTTGTCGTCCTGTCGTCTCCATAGATGGCTGAGTCTCTGGAAAGCCACACGAGCCTTGCTGATACGCGAAGTAACCTCTTCAGTGATGTAACCACCAGAGGTGACACAGCTAATTCACGAATTCCAGCTGTTGTTCGTTGGGACCTAGAACCTGTAGTGCATCGGTCCAGTCCTGTAACAATACCTTTGACAATACATACGAGACCGAACTGCGTTAACGGATCTTCGACCATTCGGCTCGGACTCGGAAAAAGATGGCTATGTTTCACATGCCTTAGTTCGCTATTTACGCCGTCAGTATTGTACACAAAAGATGTCAATCGTACACCGGTTTTGTGTTGCTACCACGCAAATGATTGCGGTTGCACAAGACCAGATCACTAACAAGGAGACCAAACTTAAGCAGAGGCGCGTAGGTGGTAAGTGTGACGCTCGACACAATACACCAAGGCTAACTAAGAGACCAGCCGTACAGAGCTTATTGAATAGTTGCAAGTAGACTGTTCAATTTGAAACAACAAATGGGTCAACAAACATCATCTAAAGAAGCGATATTCGGAGGCCAGTCCTTACTAGCAGCAGGAAAATCCTTATGTGGTAAGTCTGATCGCCAACATGGATATTGGGTCTCTTCACAGTCTCTGGAACTTATAGATGCTCGCCGGCATATTTCGGCTGGAAGCGAACAAATGAAACTCGCAAAGAGCTCCGGGCAAAACTCCGTGCTAGCCTGAAGAGAGACCGCGAATCCTGGTGGTCTCATCGTACATCAGAAATGGAAATGGCCGCTGCCTTTCGTAACCATCGTAAGTTATTCCGGCTGATACGGGAAACGGGCAGTAGAAGACCTGGTGTTAGGGAAACTATACGTGACGAGAGTGGACAGCCTGTCCACAACTTGTCAAAACGCTACGAGCGTTAAGCTGAGCATTTTGAAAGGCAATTTAATCGGTCGGAATTGTTAGATTCCTCGCCGGCCACTGATCGCCCCGCTCCTTGGGCTGTCCCTTTGGGTCCACCCTCTTGCTCAGAAGTCGAACGTGAGACCGCACTGCTAAATAAAGCCGCGGGACGAGACGATCTACCTCCAGCCCTCTTCAAATTCGCGGAACCTGCTCTTGTAGATGATTTATACGAGTTAATAGTCAAGTTGTGGGAGCAGGAAACAGTCCTAACTGACTGGAGCCACTCCGTCATAGTTCCAATTTTCAAGGGAGGCTCACGATCGGAATGCGGCAGCCATAGAGGCATCAGTCTGATCTCCATCGCCTCCAAATTACTTGCCTGTCATCCTTCACAGACTGACTGGCATCCGGGAAAGCCATATTCGTGAAGAGCAAGCCGGGTTTCGTCGAGGTCATGGCTGCATTGACCACATCTTCACTTTGCGTCAGTTGTTGGAACACCGACACCTACATTGGCGGCCCACCGTTGTCCTGTTCCTTGATATCAAAGGTGCATTCGATTCAGTGAATAGACGTGCACTTTGGGACTGTCTACTCTGGAAAGGTGTACCTCAGAAATATGTAAATATTATCCGAGCATTATACGTGCGTAGCTCACGCAGAGTGAGGGCTTACGGCAACCTGTCGTCGCCCTTTAATATCTCCGGCGGTGTGAGACAAAGATGCCCGCTGTCACCTTTCCTCTTCAACTTCGCTATTGACGAAGTCATGGAAATCGCGTTCACAGGACACAACTTAGGTGTGGATCTGCTCCCAGGAGAACGACTTCTTGACTTGGAGTATGCTGATGATATTGCCCTCATCTGTGACAGCTCCCAGACGTGCCAAACGGCACTGGACTGATTAGCACTGGTTGTCAGCCGCTTCGGGCTTTGCTTTGCACCATCGAAGTGCACAGCGTTCCTCCAAGATGCCTCCTTCGCTGACCCTTAGTAGGGATCAGCTAGAAGTCTTTCAAAAATTCAACTATCTGGGAAGTTGTATCAGCGCCCGTGGGATTGAATATGAGATCACGAACCGTATAGAAAAAACTCGAGGCGCCTTTGCTAACCTTCGCCACTTAGGGTGCCGGCGCGACATCACTCTCGCCCTGAAGAATGGAGTGTACAATGCAGCGGTACGTTCGACCCTACTGTACGGTTGTGAAACCTGACCCCTTAGATCAGCGGACATAAAGAGGCTAGTCACGTTCGACCACCGGTGCCTTCGCAATTTAGCTCACATCTGGTGGGAACACCGCGTGTGCAACGAGCGTGTTCGACGCCTTGTTTACGGTCCAGGAAAAAGGCATGAACCGCTCAGCACCGTCATTTCACGCACCAGGCTCCGATAGCTCGGCCATGTGTTACGAATGCCAGCCCACCGACTCCCGCAACGTGCGTTGTTTGTGCGCCGGGGATGTGGATGGAAGAAGAGGAGAGGTGGTCAAACGATGACTTGGTCGAGAGGAATGAAGGCCCTCACTTCGAAGCTGGCCTCAGTTGGAGTGTCTCGGCCCCCTAGTTGGGGTCCGAAAGACGATCAACACGTTTGGCTGGATACACTTGTTGATATGGCTAGGAGCCGACCTCAGTAGCGTTCGTGCTGTGAGTTTCTTTGTACCACCCCATCCCTCTTAGCCTCCCCTCCAAGCACGATCTCATTATTTGGCATTTTATAATTTTGCATGGTAAATTATTTTGTTCTGCTGCATAATAGCCGGCTGGTAGCTTACCGGAACGATGCCCATCCGTTACCGGTAGCTCAACTGGCTTGCACCTGTTGCATTTTATTCCCTTTTTCTTTTAGGTATTACGGCAGAGTAGCTGAGGTGTTTCCCACCTCTAGCTAACGTGTATAGGGTGTGTGCGGAGGCCAGTCGAAAAGGATTCCACATGACGGTTCGCATACCTCGTTCACGTAACGGTATGTATTGGGATTGGGAACGGTTAGATGTACGCTGAAATTGATCATTTTTCGAGAACCAAACGATGTAAGAGCTGTTTCGGGGTTACCGAGGAAATGGATCTACTAATCACTTACCGGCGAAAGTATTCAACAAGACGAGGTTCATCTCGCTGAACGATGGACGACCCTATGCTCCAATAGTCCATGTTATTATCGACTACACATGGCGGGCGTCATCAAAAAACTGGTGACGGTACGGAAACAACATGCCGAGATTCCGATCATGTCTCAATGCTCACCCACACGGCGTTCATCTTCCCAGAACCCAAATTTGAGGTTTGTTGCTCATCACCCGATGCCGTGGAGCTGCAAGACAACGGCACGTCCTCAAAAATGCAGTCCTCATAATGCTCTCAGTATGGGGATAACTGCGAACATACTTAGCTTGTCCGTGAGTGAAACAAGCTAGCAGCCAAGAACAACCAACGGTAACATATTGGGACTTGCTCGCTTTCCCACCAAAAACATGACAGTTAGCTGTTTTTGACCGCATTTGGTTGATAAGACGCAGACACTTTGATTTTGAATGCTCACAGAAAGGAATTTATGATTTACATGTGGCCCTTCCTTTCACTCCTATTATTAGTCATTTCTCTGGTCCACGGTGGTTATACAGTAGCAAATCACCATTTCAAATGCCCTGCTGACTGATGACAATGGGGTGATCGACCATAAAGGTTCGTGGGACATTTTTCCAAGGTTAATTGTGGTCAGCAATAGGGTTACCGACCATTCAATTCTGGGACAAAAGTTTGGTTCCTAACGGAAGATGGCACGACAATCTTAATGGCACCCGACACCTGAGTGAACTTTCAATCGAAAAAACAGACGCTATTTCGTTGCTAACAATCGCGCAGTATGGCAGTGATCTCACCGACCTACGAAACGCTTCCCGGTGCATGCGCGCTAACACGCAAACTAGTTGAATGTCCTAAGCAAGCACTGCTTTAAGGTCATATCATTCAGGACTTGTTTTCAAGCTTCAGCGACCCATTACCAGTTGATCTCCCTTGCTCTGCTGGCTTGATCTTTATGGTGCGAATTTCAGAAAGGATCCACTAAGTCAACCCTTTTCGTTACTGTGATGGTAGGTGGTAGATCAGGTGACTGGAATCGACACCGGACCAAGGGATGGGATGCCGATGAGAAATCGCACACGAGAGCTGATCACAGTCGTTCGGTGCAGTCGCGACGAAATCCATCTAGCTCAACAAAAGTAAAGTGCAGCATTCCCGCAGGTGAGGGCGAACACGATTGGTATGGAGAAAAACGAGCAGATAGTACACAGGTATTAACAGAGCTTGGCTGATGGCATGGCGTGCAGTGACGACTGGGAAAGTGAGAGAACGAAAGCGACGCGAGTAGAGCGAACAGAAAAGGTGTCAGGTGCCGCTCATGCGGACTGTGTGCAATTGCACAGGCCGGATAGATAACGCAGAAGTGACGCTGTTTAGCACGAACTTACCTAAGCTTGGCTCATATTACGGCAATGGTGGATTGGGCCGATCACAGCGGATGAATGGCGCGTGCGGGCAGATGAGTGCAGGCAAGCGATATAAGAATCGACACCTAGGGATAGCCGGGGGAAACTAAGAGAATGAAATAGCAGTATGGTTCATAAACGAGAGGAGTTCAAATCGCTGCCCAACCTTGGATTAGGAATCACGGAGGATACACGACACTCATCATCGGCAACCTGAAATCCCCCTGTTCAGACATACTAAGAAGAAATTAAACGGATTACCGTTCCGCCATGATACATTGGAAATGCACTTTTGTCTGAGCTGCTGATAACTGGATCCGTCAAATAACGGTGCACCGTAGCATAAACAAAGAGCTTTAATGCACTCTAACATGCGTTTTGGTCTCTGTTAAGACTTGTTGTTTCCAGAAAAAGACAACAGCAGTATGTCAGTACGCAGTGTCGACGTTTCGCTGCCGTGCAAGTGGGTTAAGGATACTGCAAGGGTCACCGGTTCCTACGCGGGCTCGAGCCCCCGCCCTCGCATTACAAGGTAGGCTTGTGATCCTTAAAGCTACAGATCGGCTAAAGTGGCGTGCGGGACTCGGACCCGGGGAAACTCCACTGCCAGCAGGCATGCACCCACAAACACTACGCGACGACAATGCAGTGGAGAAGCCGTTTCCAGGCCTCAGTAGCGAGTCGCCATTAGCGAAAGTTTGATCCGAATCGATAGAAATTAAAATACGAAGCGTATACCCCTTTATTGCGTTTATATGACTACAATAGAGACTAGCCACTAACCCAGTTTGGCCAATTTACAGACAGGATCACATGAAACGTTTTTCCGCGTTTCACGACTCAGTCAAATACTCCTGCAAGGTCTGCACAACAACATCACTGGTCTATTCGCCCGCAAATTCCGGTAACCCATTAATACTGCGAGTACCCGAAGACGCGAATGTCAGACCAGTTGGCCATGATGGTTCGGGGACTGCGATGAGCACGCGGTGAAGAGGATGTGTGAACAAAATGGAGTCTTATGCACAGCTGACCAAACGCGATTCAAATGGAAATTCGGTACAGACGTCAACACGCGCTTTTTATTCACTTATGCGGTGTAGCATCAAAAGAATATGGTCGGCGGCATCTGTCTCGCTTACGTCTTAACTTAGGCGAGTAAGGCAGCAAATCTTTGACGGTTAAATGTGGTCATCATAACCATGGTTGGCGGCATCCGGTCCAGTAGTTACCTGTTACTGCGGCCTCCCTAGGACAGTCACAGGACGCTCGCGCATACTGAGGGACCACGGGTGTGATGGTAGTTGAAACCAATGGTGAGTGGAAACCCTATAACACCGGTCGCACACATCCAAGAAGAAAGGAGAGTTGCCTAGCTTGGTATCGAACATGCATGAAATCTTCTAAGAACCACTTTGCTCGCTGTTGCAGATCCACCATGGTCAGTTCAGTGGTCGACAGCGTCAGCGAACAGATGCATGAAGTTTGGATAAGTAACTTAGAAAACCGTGGGGAACTAAAGAGTTTTCACAACGCTATCACACGAGAACGACCTGTGCGCTTCCAAATGGACTCAGGGTCTACTGTCAACATCCTACCTGAGAAGCAATATGTACGAGTGACGTGTGATAGAACGGCGAATTGGCTCAGACTGGGGAGCGGCTTGAAGCTGCGAGCGAAAGGTAGCGGCGTGTTGAAGACCATCAATCCGAGAAACGAAAAAGAACACCAACTGGATTTTCTGATGGTCTCAAAAGACCTTATGCCCATTATAGGCATTGATGCCATTCAGAGTCTAGGCTTTATTTCTTTTAACCATGAACCACTTTTCCATTCGTGTGAAGCTAACACATATATGGTTGACAGGTACCAGATCGGGCTTGACGGGGTCGTAGGGAGATTCGAAGAGCGTGCTTATGTATCTTGAATCGAATCCATTAAGGCGGTAATTTTGCCGACCAGAAGGGTGCCTATTGCCTTATGTGAAAAGTTTTTAGACGAGCTACAGCCACTTGCCAGTTTGGGCTAACCAGGTGACGATTGTCAATAATAATAAAAACTTGTGAATTACGAGTGTGCATTGATCCAGAAACAATTAACGCCGCGCTCAGGAGGAAGCTTGATACGCTACCGACACTAGGCGTACTTCCGGTGCAACCCAGAGTTAGGACTTTCACGAACGTCGACCTCGCCTCGGCGTTTTAGTACGTACCAATCAACAAAGAGTCCAGCTACCTGATCACGTTTGAGACATCTTTCGGGCGTTTCCGCTGACTTCGTCTACTGTTTCGACTGATAGTATCCAGCGAAATACTCCAGGAACGACTGACGCAGGCTTTAGACGATTTACCAGGAAGATTCTGCGTAGCAGACGACGTTTTGGTTTTTAGCGTTACGAGAGAGGAGCACCACCAGAACCTCGACCGATTTTCGCAGCGCTGCTCTGAAAGGAAAATCAAGATAAAACCTGAGATCGAATTGCGTAGGACGAAAGTGGTGTTTCATGGGCACGTGCTAAGCGAACGGCAGAAACAACACCTAGAGAAAGTCAGGGCCATAAAAGAGATGCTTCCTCCCACCGACGTAAGTCGTTGGCAGGGTGAATGAGATGGTGAATTATCTAACTCGCTTCCTGTCCGGATTAGCTACCTGATGTAATGGTACCGATTCGGAAATTGAATCATAAGTGAGAGAACGGACACTGGGAAGCGGTGCAGAAGAGAGCATTTCAGAAAATAGAGTTCATCAGGAGCGCCCCTATGCTCGTTTACCATAACCCAGCACTCCAACTCGAGATCCAGTGTGACAGCAGTCAGTATGATATCGGAATCGTACTCATGCAGAACGCTAAACCTATCGAGTTTCGCAGCCGGACACTAAGAGGCGCAAACAGAAAAAGAAATGCCTGAATTGGTTTACGCCGTGGAATGTTTCACTGAGTATATATTTGGCCGTAAATCCACCGCCTTTATCAAGCACTAGCCTCTGGTATCGATCGTCAGTAAGCCGCTTCATGTTGTTCTACGCCATCTGCAAAGGTTGCTCATTCTCTTGCATAGGTATGACCTAGGCATTGTCTACCGGCCACAATCCCAGATGCACATTGCGGACACGCTGTTAAGAGCGCACCTGTCAGACGCCCGGAAACGAAGAAGACCCGACTTCGTCCATGCAACACACTTGATCGCTGACAGTGAGGAACGCTTGCAGCGGTGCACGGAGGAGGACGAACTGTGCAGGCTATTGAAGTATACGATAATGAACGGATGGCCCGAAGACAAGAAAAAGCTGCCTAAGGAGCTGACTCCACCTCCATTTTCGCAACAGGCTCATTACCCAAGACAGATTAATAGTCAAAGGCAACGGGGTAGTAGTTCCAAAAGCAGTGCAACGTCCGATGCTGGAGCTGATACATTGTGCACATTCAGAAACCAACAACTGCGTGGCAAGAGCTGTTGTTCTGGTCTGGAGTGGCCAACCAATTGTGTGGCATGCAGGACACAGGATGTACGCCAGCCAAATGAGCCGATGATGTTTTGTGACATTCCTGACAGACCCTGGCAGATAGTTGCACTGGACGTTTTTGCTCCCGATGGAAAGTACAACTTGATTGTGGTTGATTACTTTAGTTTGGAACAATTAGATCCTATTAGTAAGTTGAATAAAGCCGTAAGAAGAATTAGTGACTGCTTCGAAATCGATGCTCTTACGACGACTAGTACGCAGACCGTAGTGAACAAGTTATGGTGTCAACTCGCTCGACAAGGAATATGTGAGGTGATTTCCGACAAAGAGCCGCAATTTAATAGTGCAGCGTTTCGTGCCTTCAGCAGGAAGTGAGATGTTCGTCAAAGGCTCACCAGCCCATACCATAGCCAATCAAATGGAAAGGCTGAGTCAGCAGTGAAGGAGGCAAAGAAAGAGCTTATAAAAGCTAAGGAGACCCAGGAGGATCCCCACATAGTGCTACTGGATCGAAGGAACACCCTATCTACCGATATCGGAGCGAGTCCCGCGCAGCGTCTATTCAGTCGTCGAACAAGAACGCTACTATGGATCGCTACAGCTCTACTGTATCCCGAGATAGCGCCCACCGATGTTCTTCACGATCGACTCCGGAACAGAATACTAAAGCAAAAGATGTACTATGGTCGCGGATCGAAGTCTCCCACCACTAGATACGGCAGAAGTATGGGTGCAGCCAGTACCGGAATCCAGAGGATGCTGGCGGAAGGGATGAGCTATGAAGTCAAGGTTGGTGGCAACATCGTTCGACGGAATATGGGGGAGTCATGAGTGGACCCCACAAAGAGAGGATCGACAGCATCAACCGGAGAAGTGTCTCGCTATCCAAGCCCAAGAAGGTAAACGAGCATGCAGTGGAAGACAATACGGAACACAGTGCAGTGCTATTATAAAAGGCGGAAAAGGAAAAGATGTGATGTGGCCGAAGCTAATGTCGAGTGAAAATGCGATGATACCGGTAGGCAGATGACCAATCGAACGCCATGCAGCATTTAGCGGAGTACCGAATAGATGCACCTTAGTCCGAATGAAAGTGAGCAAGTTATCGGAAGCGGATCGGTCAGCCCATCACCGAGTGGTCTGCGCGCGTCTACGTCGAGCTCTGTGAAGGCAGTCAGCCAACTGAAAAAACACTGTGTGCATGTGACCAATCAACAAGACAAATAAAAAGAGCAAGCCAGTGGAGTGGATTCTCGCAAATAATGTACGTACTTTGTAAGTATAGGTGCGGCGGTCTTTTTGATTTACGTAGGGATACTCGAGAATGAATGGCTTGCGCCGCACCACCCACGGCTCCATCCACACACCGCATATCCAGTGTAGACTCGAAGAAATAAGACCGAGAGGCATGTGGATGGGAGCCACGTTTCATCAAAGGAGCAGGACCACACTCATCAACATGCATAGCAGCAGCATTCCAATCTAGCTAATTTGGGAATCATGCGTTCATGAAGTATACAAGGCGGGGGCTGGGCCGTAGTTCGCTCCACACTGCGTGGAATCACTCTTTGAGACTAGCACGGTCACGAGGACGGCGCACGCCTTCCCCACAGCAATGGTTCGCAGCCTTCTACAGCCAATAATCGAGGTGGAGAGTGTTAGACAGGTAGGTACCTTGTTTACATTCACATAAAGCACGGCCACACAAAGGATATCCATGGACAACAAACACGTGAAATGCAAGAAACTCAACATGCATGCACACGTACAGACCAACTGCAGCGGTGATGTAGTACACGTACCACATTAACCGTATTATTTGCCTAGGTTAGTACATGGAATTGAACCGGAAGCAGCGCTGCGCTAGTTATGATTACCGATTCAACTGACTCGTCGCCTCTTCGATGTTAGACTGACGTGGCGACGCTGGTGGCTTACTAAGCAAGCTTGGCTCACGCACTCGCGACCGCATGTGCTGCAGCACAATGCGCTCGACGTCGGTGAGCTATCCACCATCGGCGCCTGTCGATTCCCCAACCGACGTTGCCTTTCGGCATGCATTAGTGATTTCCCATTCACCTGGGTAACCAACCATATAATATGCTTTCCCCACCGGCTCTAATCTACCATCGCTTCTCAACAGCTGAAATCAATATGATTGCGGGATAAACACAAATGGATAATGTCCTGATGAGGTAACTTGATTTTCACACGTGCACAGTTGGCCATAAAGCAACTTTTTCGGTATTCGAGTCGAATCTATGCAGTGAATTTGCCCGAGCCACCTCAGCAGAAGCGTGCAGTTCACTGTATAGATGTCACTGAGGCTGAGCACCTTCGTGTTTGGAACTCGGCCACCACAGCCGATGCGCAAAATACGACGCATGCACTGTTTATGGAGGTGCTCCCGAGAACGGACATGCTTCCGGTACATCGTCCAGGTTTCGCTGTCATATAGAAATGCAGAGCACCGTAGACTTGGATATCATCAGCTTAGTCCCAACAGTGAGCTGGTGGTTGTTCCACACACGTGTTTCCAGCTTGCCAAATGCGGCAGCCGCTTTTGATAGGTGCATGCGCAGCTCATTCATTGTGTCCGATTCCAGCTGGGATGTGCCGGTCAGCATCCGAAAGTTCCGGAGACTGCGAAGATACCCACGTCCATATTGGCTATTGAATTTACCATATGAGGAATTACCTGTTGCTAGTAAGGTCTGGTGAAAATACGACCTTCAACTGTTCAATGCGCACTTACTCAACCCGAATGCCAGCGTACCACGATACCAAATCGGAACATCCGGCTTCGCTAGTTAGCGGGTGTCAGCGCCCACAGGGTCATCGCGGGCGTACAAAACGCATCCGCAGATCAGCACATACAATCACATGATTGGTGTCCACATATGTGCTCCAAATCGAGTGACAGTTTTCGTCGCAACCTCTCCAACGGTAACTGATCGCAATGTGATCGATTTGTGTCCATGGCTAATCCAAGACTGGTGGGCGATATGTCACCCTCCGGCGGGGGCTATGTCGGAAGTTAGTGCTCGCAAGAAATAAGCGAGCATCTTCACACACATGAAGCAACCACACACGATTATCATTACGGAAACTTACACCAGATGCAGCTCATCAGTGAACAATTTTCAAACATGAGTGTTCAGATCCTCAGCCAGCGCGTGTCTGTGCTTCTTCTGTGGAGGGAGCTCGTTCAGTTGGCGAAAGAAGTCGTCTTTTACCGAGTCATCCCTACAGTTTGTAGAGGCGGAGGCAGCAATGATTAATATACCTATTAGCCCCGTGTGATTTCGAAGTTTTGAACGAGTCAACCAGTCGGACTGCATATATTCGGCTACTGACTGGGATCCGATCAACCAGAGCAGCTTCAGCCCGCGGACTGAGGGCAACACCAACACCGGATTGGTCGGCACTCGAAGCAGCATCGCCTCTAAATAAACGCGGATAAAAAGCATCGTTAGTTTCATCTGAATAGAATCGCAGAGTGAGCATAAAGCCAGTCTTGTAAGTGGGTTTCCGAAAGACAGCAGATATAGACCGCGAAGGTCGACAGAGCAGAGTTGAAACTAGAAGATAAACGCCTAGTAAATCAAGGTGTGGGGAGGCCAAGAATTGTGGGGTTGAAAACGGAGGGTAGAAGTGAAGTTGGAATTGAACGATAAGCGGGAAACAGCGTAAGAGGGGGAATAAAAAGACGGGAAGGCTTGGGTAGTAGCATCCAAACCCCTATCCACCCTGCTCGATGCAGCATGTGGGGCACCTTTAATGATCCTCTGCGACGGCCAGAGCATCAAGAAATGAGTTGAAGTTAAAGCCATTGTGTTGTATTTCGTGAGCAGGATACTGTCAGGTTTCCCAACCCTTTGTATCACAAAACCTGACAGCAAGACAGTGGGTTAAGCAATCGAGTTTGTTTTAAGGAATAAGGAACCACCGATACTCCAACCCCAACCTGGAGGACCATGAGACTGGGTTTGTCTGGCCTCTAACAATTGACCAATCTGGTGTGAGCGGCTCAGAAGGTGCAAAAAGCATCATCCAGCATAGCTGAATGGATCCCTGAGACACGCAAATCATTGCACCACGGTAAAGTCCAGCCTCATTGCGATGGTGGTACTTTATTACCGCCAAATAAGCATTTCACGAGAGTTGCAAGCAAAAGTTAAAAAACTGGGGGATCGATAAGCTTATTCAGATCTAATTGGGAGCCAAGTGAATCGCATGAACTACTTACTGTGCAGGATGATCCTGCTATTCGAAAAGGTACGCACGGCACATCCAGCTCACATATGAAGTGGGTAATAAAGCTAAGGCTGGTTTTTGTGGAATATTAGTGAAAGGTATAAGCAGCATGTCGATACGGAGTACAGGCCAGGCAACCACTATTAGCCGCGCGAGGACGAAGGATATCGTGAGGATCGCCCGATACCCTACGCTGGCTCGAACCGCGATCTATGGAATACAAGGCAGACGCTTTGTCCTTCCGGCTATGGTCGGGCGAATATAAATAGAAACTGTCGGATGGAAATGTTGGAATGGCGTGGGATACGTTGAATCTCAAGCCTGGAAATAAGTCAAGAGAAGATAGCATTGTACTTTACACTCACAGTAGTTGGGACGGCTTTAAAGCAAATCAAATTCAAGAACTGCGGGACCATCTACACTGTTATGGCAAGAGCGATTCTGTAAAATGGTTGAAAGACTCGGTGTCATAACAAACTATGTTCAGAAAGTATCTGCTTTGAGCCCCATGACCAACCGTATAAGTTGGGGTCAGTGAAAGCAGTTGGAAAAGACTGCTGAAGTAGACCGTTCTGTTTTAATTATTTAGCCCCTTGAACCAAACGTGTATGATGAAAACAAACAAGGATGAGCAAAATGCCCAGCAATACGGAAGGCAAATAAAGTATGAGTACTTACCTCCGGTAATAAGGAAGTATGTCACCAAAAAGAACATGAAAACTGCCATGGAGGATGGCCATGTCACAAAACGTGGCTTGCGAAGCTTCACATTAGGGCATTCCAATAGGGAAAAAAGCAATCCGTACGGCATATCACAGAAGCGCGTAAATCGCCTGACCAAAAAAGCAGTCCGGATAGTTTGGTTGCTGATACAAATGAACCTACAAATAAAAGTTACATGAGAAATAATACCAGTATAATGACATCATATGCGATTGAGGTAGTGTAGAAGTGGAAGCAAGATGTGATGGCTCATATGCAGTTATAAACCTGAGTTTAAGTGCAGTCATTACAGAGGAATCACAAGCTTCACAGACGGGCACATGTGCCTCAGTAACAGTTCAGGTCAATATCCAAGGACGACTCAGGCGTTCGCCTAACGAACATCTGCTTCTTGCCAGGTTAGCAAACTAGAGCCCCTTCTCCGTGCTTCTGCATAAGGAAATGAAGCAAGAACAAGATCTTGTATCATTGCACAAGCTTGTGCAGTGATACCCAGAGGCGATACCAAGGTATCGCCGCTGGGGTCGGACGAATGCCGAGAATAGCTTTACAAACAAATTGGCCGTTAGGATTCCAAAAGAGCGGCGGATAAACCACATAATACGAAACCCCAGATAAGCAGCCCTCTTCCAATTGTCGCCAGAAAGAGGTGCTGATGAGTGCACGACCCCTAAATCAACCTGCTGAGTGACAACAGAGAGTTCATCACCGCGGAAAACATATCGGGTGGGAGGATTAGCAGCTCCGATTCGGAGAACAGAGCACTTGGCCATATTCATGGGCATCAACCATAATGTAGACCATTCTCAGAGTCTATCCAAGGCACGCTGAATTGCCTCAGGACCCCCGGGATATCCACAATATTCCAGAGTTTAAGGTCGTCAGCAAACATTAGTGATGACACTCCTAGCTCGCCCGGCAAGTCATGTACATAGATCGCGAACAACAATGGCCCCAATACCGGACCCTGCGGGAGGCCACTAGGGACAGCTTGCCTGAGCGAAAGGCTACGCCCCACCCGAAGGCACTGTTCCCTCCCTTCAAGGAAGGCAGACATCCATTGAGGGGCGCGACCAGATATACCGTAAGATCTCGACTTTAGTGCTAGTCGAAGATGAGGAACAGTGCCAAAAGTTTTCGAAAAGTCCACGAATAGCACGTCTACAGCGTGGCCACTGTCGGCCGGTGGCTGAGTGGTCTGCACGTTTGGTTTGCAACCATAAGGCCACCGGTTCGAATCCGCGTAGAGGTGGGCGTTCTCGCGGTATACTCAGCCCGCGCGCGACTGGTGGTGGTCGCGCGGCAGGGAAGCGCCGTTACGGCGTACAGCTGACACATTAGATTGCTGTCTACCGCTTCGGCACAGCTTTCACGAGCTACAAGTATATTGGTCTGACATGAAAACCCCTTGCGGAATCCATGTTGCGCAACACTGAGAAGGTTGAATCTATTCAGGTGGTTCTCCACTGAATCCCTTATCAGCTTTACAAACTTGACTACTGCGCTTGTCAAACTGACAGGCCGGTAGTTCGCGGGCAGAGCGCTGTCACCGCCCTTAAAAATCGGACAGATTGCTTCCTTCCATACCGAAGGTAGGATGCAGCTGTCAAGCGATATTGAAAACAAGCATATGAGAGGACCACACAGCTCAGTTGCCAATTCATGCAACCGCTTCGGAGGAATTGAATCATGACCGGGAGCATTAGGAGGATTAATGCCCTGCAGTAACTCGAAGACCTCAGTCTCCGTTATGCTAAACTCAGCCAAGCAAGAATCCTCTGGAACTCTTGAAAACAATTCAACCTGTGGTAAAGAGGTCTCCCGAGCAAAGACCCCAGTATACTGATCACTAACTATACAAGCCTTGTCATAGTCAATTTGCGCACGGGTCACGTCTGCTCGCAATAACGCTGGTATAGACAGTTTTGCCCACTGCGTCTTTTAAGGTAAGCAAAAAACTTCTTTGGATTAGCTGCGGCCGAGTCCGCTAAACCCTGCTTGTACTGGAGACGAACAGTCTTGAGATGTTGCTTACATTTAGTTGTAATCTCTCGATAACTATCGTAGGCACAGGCTGATGAAGCCGCTTGGTAGGTTCGCCAGCATCTAGACCGTTTCTTGTGCAGGCACTTGTCTGTGGTATCTATCCATGGAGGCTATGCTCGTAACCCACTTCCTCATGAGTGGAATATAGAGAGTGGAAACTTTCGTAAGATATACCTTAAATTTATCCCAGGCTAAGTGGACAGAGTCAGCCATCGAGATCTCACAGTTCAGAACTGAAGCCTTAGCTAGCATTGCAGTAAAGTCCGCCCGCCAAATAGTCGGAAGGAATTCAAAAGCGGCCTCTTGGTGCCTTGAAAGAGCACATCGAAAGGATATGCATGCGTGATCGCTGGACCCTAGAGGTGCACCGTATGAACCGTCAGTCATGAAGTCGAGGGAGTTAGCGAAAACCAGATCTAAAGTAGATGATATTTAGTAGTCCATATACCTAGTGAGGAAGTCCACGAACTGGTGCAAAGGCACTTGGAGAGTCAACTCAAGAAAGTCTGCACCGAATGTGGCAGTCACGTGAAGTAAGCAAAGGATAGGAAGAGAAATCGAAGGTACAGAATAAGGAAGTTCACTTAAATAAGAAAATAATACCAAGGCATGAAGAAAAGAAAATCGAAGTATGAAGACACGAGTTAGTCAGGAAAATGGAAAGGTTTCAGGCTGCCACCCAAGAGTTCAAGTTTCAGTGGGACTGGAACGATAGGATGAATCCCGTAAATGTTCCTTCTTGAGCGAGTCGTCGATCCAGGAGTTGATAGGGGTGCTCCGACTTCTTAATGAATCTAAAACGAATACACCCGAAAATACACCCTGGTCCACCAATTTAATTCCCACGTTTCTTACATTAGCTGTCCCTGCTATGTCAGTTACGTGAAGTAAGCGAGAGGAAAAAAAATCGAAGGTAAAGAGTAAAGGAAATCAGTTAAAAGAGAATAATACCAATGATGAGGGAAAGTACAGAAAATAGAATCGAAGTATGAAGATGGGAATTAGTCAGGAAAATGGAAAGGTTTCGTGTTGCCACCCAAGAGCATCTAGTTGACGCTCAAACCCATTAACCGTAGCTCCCTTGAGAACATATTCTGGAAGCAAGTTCCAGCGCTCGATAACTCGACGCGATAACCGTGTTTCCGCTCTAACTCGATCGGACCGCGGTTTGCCCAGCTTCATACAATGCTCGCGGAGATCAGATAATCTAGCAGGACTAAATAGTCAGACTAATAAGGGCCAACCTTCCCAGTCAAAATACGGTAGTTAGGAGTAGGTCCCCTCTAATCCTTCGATAGTGCATTGAATGCATCCCCAAACTAAGTAGGCATTCGGGATACGTTTGTCCTCGTAACACGCGACCTACCTAGTATCGACACGCAACACCCTTTCTAGTGCCATTTTGTCTCGGACAAGGCATGGTGGACAGGCCTGGATGCAATATTCTGGGTGGGGTCGCACAAACGCTGAGAAGAGCTTCACAAACACATCAGCGGTTAGGGTCCCAGAACGACGGATAAACCATAACATTCGGAACCCTTTACTAACCGCCTTCTTCCAGCTGTCTCCAAAGTGTAGTGTGGAACAGTGGACGACACGTAGATTAAACTGATGAGTCACGTGAGGAAGTTCACTCCCATCGAGCACATAACTTGTGGAGGAATCAGATGCTCCGATACACAGCACTGAACACTTTGCCCGGTTTATGGGCAGCAATCACAAGACAGACCATTCCCAGTTTATGCATGGCCCGTTGAAGAGCCACAGGGCCTCCAGGGATATCACCAACATTCCAGAGCTTTAGGTCATCAGAAAATAAGAGCGATTGTACCTTAAGCTACCTTGGCAAGTCATTCACGTAGACAGAACAGCAGCGGACCTAAGACAGAGCCTTGCGGAATGCCGCTAAGGACAGCTTGTCGAAACGAAAGACTGCTTCACACACGAATACACTGTTCCCGTCCATCCAGAAAAGCTGACACCCACTGAAGAGCGCGACCAGATATTCCATACGACCTCAACTTCAGTGAGAATCGCGAATGGGGGACAGGGTCAAAGGCCTTAGCGAAGTCAATGAACACCACATCCACCGCATGTCCACTGTCTACGGCTTCAGCGCAGCTCTCACGAGCTACCAGCAAGTTCGTCTGACACGAAAATCCTTTGCGAAAACCATGTTGCTTGATGCTAAGCAGGTTAAACATATTTAAATGGTTCTCCACTATATCCCATACTAATTTTTCAAGTAACTTAACGACCACGCCAGTCAAACTGACAGGCCTGTAATTAGCCGGTAGGTCTGTCACCGCACTTGAAAATCGGGCAGACAACAGCCTCCTTCCATTGGGTAGGTAAGACATAACTGCTGAGTGACTTCTGAAACACACAAGTCAGAGGTCCACCGAGTTCCACTACCAATTCATGCAATAATTTTGGATGAACAGACTGGCCCGGAAGCCGTAGTTGGGTTTACCTTTCTTAGCAACCGGAAAACTTGAGACTCCGCTACAGGTATTTCATCCAAACAGTCCTCAGAGACTCTTGAAGCTAATTCTTTGCATGGTGTATTTATTTCGTGGACAAAGACGCTTGAGTGCTGCTCACCAAGCACGCATGCCTTGTCATAGTCGCTATAGACAATGATGGTATGGGCGAGTTCGCACCACAGCGTCGTTTAACGTAAGCGAAGAATTTCTTAGGACTTTTCGAGGAAGTATCAGATAACCCATTTTCATACTGAAGCCGGGCCAACCTAAGATGTAGCTTGCACTCATTTCGAACCAACCGATACTTGTCAAACGTGCTGTTCGATGGAGTTGTTCGGTACACTCGCCAGCATCTAGACCGCTTGTTTAGCAGGCCCTTCCCCGCGGAATCTATCCACGGAAGCTGCGCTCTCGATTCCCTTCTTTTTACCATCGGGATGTGAGCTGCAGAAATGTCGACGATGTGAGCCTTAAGTTTTTCCTAGGCTATGTGTATAGTGTCTGTCTCAGATATCACACAAGGCGATGACCTAGCTTTATCCCGCATCGCTTGGAAGTCCGCGGCCCAAATGTTCGGATACCAACTGGTAGTAGCTTGACAAGGCCTGATAAGGGTACTCTGGAAAGACAAGCAAACATGATCGTTGGCGCCAAGAGGCGAGTTGTATGCAATGTCATTTACAAAGTCAAGTGAATTAGCAACCACAAAATCTAAAATGGACGGCTGCTGATTTCTCATGTACCTAGTGGGGGGGTCCACGAACTGGTGTAGTGGTACCTGCAGCGTTAAGTCCAGCAGTTCTGTGTCGAACGATCCCAGAGCCGAACTGCAAGATAGATCATCTCAACAAACCTCTGGGAGGTTGAAGTCTCCCAGCACCAGACACTTGTTCGCAGATTGAGTGCGTATAAACTCAATGATTCCATTGGAGGTGCTCGTAGGGCTTCTATACAGTTACACGACCGTAACCTGAACCGAGGAAGTGCAAATCAAGACTGCGAGAGCCTCAACAGATTTGTCGAGAGACTGAAAAACGCTGGTCCTCAATACGTCGATGTGGTAAATCACATAAAGAGCTACACCATCCCCTTGACGGCGAATGGAGTGGTCAGCGCGGAACAGTGCGTAACCAGGCAGATATACTTCGCCATCTGTGATTTCCTCAGACAGCCACGTTTCAGTGAAAGCAAGTATATCTGAACGAGATTTGTCTACGAGCAGACCTACCTCGCACATCTTGTTCCTCAGGCTACGCACGTTACTAAGTACTACTTGGAGGACTTCGGCACTACCAGTCCTGGGTCGTGCGCAAGTAGAATAGGTTCTGGCAGGGCGGAAAAGGACCGCCGGCTGACCACCTGAAGACCCACCAATCAGAGACCTTGCTCGCCAGCTGCACGCCGGGCTTTTAGGTCGCTGATGGCTTCCTTTAACTTTAACCTATACGCTAACGGAAGGTCTGGTTGCACACTAACGTTACTACCTTTGAGCTTGAAGAAAAATCGCAGTAAGGCCCTGTGCTCTTCTGGGGTAAAGAGGACCACCCTAAGCAGACGGGGCCGAGGATTTGGTTGACCAATCGGAACGTTCCCCAACCTAATGAGCTTACTGACAGTAACGCCAAGGAAACCTGGTGGTAAAAGCCTGGTCACAAACTTTAAGCCAACCAAGATCATCAAGCATCCGCTCGGTGGGAAGAGCGGCAGTGGATCCAGTAACGTTTCTGATAATCACACTGCTATCTGTGTAAGAATCGCCTCGACGAGGTGTATTTACTCCACATGCTCTACCATCCACGCCACATTGTTGTTTGACAGGAATGGGTGGGACCGAAGGCGACGGCACCTCATGTCTCACGGTGGGAAGTGCAACACCAGGTGGTGTTTCCAACTCAGGCGCTTGTTTCTGAGCATTTTATCACCCGATTTGGGGGCGGAGGATTTCCGTGCTTTCCTAGCTCTCTTATGCTTATTCATTAATGTTTTAAAAAACCCATAGTATGATCAGAAGTCAGGGTAAGCGAGCATATGTTTTCGATAATTCATCTTCAGGCTTATACAATTATATGCAAATCAACATATGCAGACAGACATTACAAGTCGTTACTACTGGAGCGAGTTAATTGAATGCTGACAGCGCTGTCTGTTAAGCCACGACAATCGACCGCGTGTGACCTCGTGGGTCAGAGGTCACCGGCCGTTTGGGCCAGGGCAGTCCCAAGCCTCTAGTTAGCTTTTTCTGAATACAGCTCCGGTTCATACAGCCGGATCGCAATTGCCTCAGCGGCTTCTAGTAGGCGCTTGCGGACATAGTTTGAGCGGTGCTTTGGGGCTGATAGATAAGAAGGAAGGAATCAGTGAACTTTGTGGCTTGCACTGTATCGGCTAGGTGCGCGGCTATTAAAAAATTCGCCGTATTTCCATTTCCAGTTCTAAGCCCGACCGGGTGGTGTTCCTTCATTCTCTCAGACAGACACCATGTCGTACGACCAATGTATTCCGCTTTATAGGAGCAGGAAAACGAGTAGATACACATTGAGTTGGTGTGGACAGGCCTCTTATCCCTTGAATTTAGTCTCACCATCGGAATCCTAGTGAACTGGATTTGCATCTGCGCTGCCCAGAAGCCCCGTGACTAGCCTTCCATTTGGGGCGCGTCAACAATGCCGTCCGAGGCATCCGTGTCAGTTATCGCCATGTGAAATGGAGCGTCCGGTAGGATGTACGAATCGTCAACGGATAAGTTGTCAGTAGGACAGTCCTTACAGCGTCCACATTCGAAATATACAGGGATTTCATAAACAAAGCCACTTTAAAGTTGAGCGAGGCAAGCCCGGCTAACGCCTTCTCAACAACTGAATCTGGATGCCAGTGTTTTGAATTCAGCGAAGGTGAAAACCGGGAGCTTTGTTTTTCTGAGCTCAACAATCAGCACATCTAAACAGGTCTTCAGTGGATGATAGCATATTGTACTGGTTCGCTCGGCGGCCGGTACAACTTTTCTGATACCAGTGGGAGCAAACATCACACTGCATACCACCAGATGAATCCGTAGCTGGTCTTGAACAGGCAGAATTGCTGCAAACTTCATTTGACTAATTAAACGAGGACGCAATGAGCTCATTCTGGACTGAAACGATAGGAAAATCCCTTGAGTGTTCCTTCTTGAGCAAATCGTTGAGCCAGGAAATGATAAGGTGCTAGGTCTTGATAGATCTAAAACGAAACACGCGAAACACCACCCTGATCAACCAATTACTGCCCACGTTCCCTGCACTAGCCGTCCCCGCTGTGTAGGTCACGTGAAGTAAGAAAGAAAATGGAAGATAAAGGGGAAATAAAATCCTTCAAATGAAGGATAACACCAAAGAGTGAAGAGAATGACAAAATAAGAACTAAAAGTTTGAAGATGGATATGGTCAGG